>CM062813.1:400429469-400916969 GCA_031772625.1 Pinus tabuliformis | reverse complement strand
CTTCATTAATAACACATCTTTTAGTGCCAGTGTGAACATGCATTGAATCATAAGTGACATTATTTTGTAAATTAATGTAGTAAAGACCATTAGAAAAAATACCATTCCCAACATAATCAGATTTATAGAATAGACTGAAAGATTTTTCTGAAAAGTTTAAGGAATATCCAAAAGGTACAAGCCTTGAAACTGAAATCAAGTTTCTAGAAAAACTTGGAACATAAAAGGTCTTTTCTAATTCCAAAACAAAGCCACTACTTAAAGTTAAATAACATGTTCCTATAACTTCCACATGCGAGCCCATCTTGTTTCCTGATAAGATGCTTTGCTCACTTCCCACTGGCTTCCTTAGGTTTTGCAAACCCTGCAAGGAATTCGAAATGTGAATTGTTGATCCAAAATCAATCCACCATGTGTTAATATTAACGTTAACCATATTAGATTCATAACAAACAAATGAGATTAAATTACCTTTGTCCGCAAGCCATTTCTGAAATTTGGCGCATTCCTTCTTCATGTGTCCCTTCTTTTTATAGAAGAAACACTTGGAATCCTTCTTGATATCGGCTTGGGGAGGTACTTTACCTTTCCCCTTCCGATTGGCTTGAGATTTGTCCTTTCCACGCGTTGCCAGCATTGCACTCTCTCCCAGTTCCATCACCAGTCTCTCTTCCTCTTGAACACACATGGTCATGAGTTCATTAATTGACCATTTATCCTTATGTGTGTTGTATGAGATTTTGAAAGGTCCATATTGGTGCGGAAGGGTGTTCAGGATGTAGTGCACTAGGAAGGACTTCGATATATCAACCTCGAGTTTCTTCAATTGAGCCACAGTGTCCCTCATCCGCATGATGTGCTCGCGCACACCTTTCACACTGGTGAGCCTTAGGGATGAGAACTTCATGATTAGGGTGCTTGCTAGTGCCCTGTCTGAAGTGATGAATTGATCATCAATGGCCTTCAACAAGTCTCGGACCTTTTCATGCTAATCAACGGAACCATGAATACCAGCTGAAATTTTAGTCTTAATGAACATCATGCTTAGACGATTGGATCGCTCCCATCGTTCATAAAGCGTGATGTCTGCTGCAGTGCTGGTATTAGTGAGTGCCGATGGTTCATCTTTCCTAATAGCATAATCTATGTCCATCCACCCTAAATGAAGGAGAATCCTCTCCTTCCAAATCTTATAGTTATCTCCCTTAAGTTCGGGAATGTCACAACGAATTTCAGATAAATTTGCAGGTTGTACTACTGCATCAAAATTAAAAAATCACATGCTTATGTTAAAATTGAGGCTTAATAAACTTTCATGTTTTACCAATGTAAATCATGCTCAAAAATTGAATCTAATGACATAAAAAATGCCTGTGGGCTAAATTTTCAATTCAAGCAGATTCAATAAAACTTTATGATAAAACTTATTAATTCATAACTCCTGTGGGTAGGCTATGAAATTTTATCCTAATTAATTACATAAATATAATAAAAATTCCTGTGGGATAAAATTTATTATATTTAGTCTAATTAATTACAATTTAATGTCTAAATAATCTTTATGTGATCTAACTAATCAAAATATATAATTTTATTTAATTAAAGATGCTGTGGCTATTCTCTAATTAATTAAAATTATATGGATCACTAGACATTAATTTTGTTGCATAAACAAAACTTAACGAGAGAGAAAAAATAATGTTTACTGAAAGGAGTAAGTCAAAATGACATTTTAAATAAAATCCATATAACTGTAATAATTCTTCACAAAATAAAAATTAAGGTTAAAGCAGTCAGCATTACCGTAAGTGACTGCAAATTGATTGTTCAATTTATAAACAAAACAAAAAATAGACCAGCAAACAAGCTATTTTTCTCACAAGATAAATAAAATTAAATTTAAATTTACATTAAATTTCAATGAAGCGGATGCAGCGCTAAGAACATTATTCAGTACGTGTTCGATTAAAGAAAGGTAACTAGCTTTCAAAATCTTGAATTGCAAGCAAGGTTGTTTCACGCTCATTATTCAGTCAATCGCAGTAAAATTTTTGAATAAAACTCAGTCATTATTAAACCCCTACTAAGTGCGTGTATCATAAACAAAGTCTCCCACATTCACGTTATCTCCCATCATAGGATGAGTTAACTTCAAACTTAACCAACCTTTCATAAACGTATAACTGTCGATTACTCTTAATTATATAATAAGAGGAATCTGTCCGCTAATATCTGTGTGAACCACTTATTCTACGGTCAAATGCAATTACACAACGTATTGAAAATATCGTTTTCATGTCTTTTCTGTGGGAAGAAGCTTGGCTATAATCTACAATCATGGACTTAACGGGTCTCCATCACATTCCCAAATATTTCCGGAATTCTACAATGTAATTAAATATGGGCCTGCAAATAACCTAGACTGTGCTGCGTGTGAGGTTTAACTAAATTCCTTATAATTGATTCAATACATCAACCAATCCGAAATGTACTTGCTGTCAGTTTTGACTAATTTCCATATAATCATTAACGCGCACAAAAAATTACAAATACAAATCACTTCAAAGTATTCGAATCGCACACCAAGGTAGAGATAAATGTTTAGCTCTGATACCAAATGTTAATTTCAAATTTCAACAGCGATTCTGTATGCGGAAAAACTCAAAGAATCGTTAAAACTTAATGCCCAAAAATATAAATTACCTCCAGCCATTGGTGATGTTCTTGATGCAAACCACAGTCCACTTGCTTCTTTACTTCAGCACTCCAGGTTCAATCCAATCAAAAAGAAAAGAATACAGAAAGTCTGAAGGCACTTCTAAGCTCTGCTCTCTTAGCTAGATGGTGTAAAAAACTGAAGGAAATTGAGATGCAAGCTTGAGGACCAAACAGATAGATTTATAGCCAAGCTTCTGATGGCTATGTGTCAGGTGTTCCACAGATCAAGGTAGAGAACTCCAGATGGAGTAATGGACCACTTCAGTAGCTCCCAACAATAAATTTATTAACTGCAGTTGATTTCCTTAATTTAAGGAAATTACTGCAGTTAGTTTCTAGAAATTAAGGAAAAACTGCAGTTGGATTCCAAAATTGTAGGCAGCAGTTGTCAAAAAAAATTAATGGAGCTTAACAGAAACATTATATGGAGTGCGGAGAAAGTTTTCTTTTTCAATTCTGGACAATGTATCAACTTTTTTTTATCGGTAGCAAGCTATTCCCTGACCTCCTACCACGTCCTGACAACAAACTCATTAAAAAATCTTATTCCAAGTCCAAGGGATGGCTACTATGTGAAAGTCATTCAGCCACTTCGGACGACCTAAGGAATAAAGCCCTCAGACCTCAGAGTCAAAGTATACGTGTTAAAATGTTTTGAAAAATAGAACATGTTTTTGTACACGTGAGCAAACTATGTTTATAAGTGCAATCACCAGCTATGTTTATAAGGTTGAAATTCAATCCTTCATATTTAATTGATCATTGCTCTGCAACACAATTTTCCATTGTTACTTATATGCTCTTACCTAAAAACTTAAACCCGAGACACTCGATTCCAGTTTCTAACTATCATATATTGGAAATAGATTATCTGGAAGTTCAGATTCGTTCATTATTTGAACATAATTCAGGGAGAGAGGCATGCAATTTACTTTAAACTTTTCCTTAATCCTTGTCGTACACTCATTTCACTACAAAGTGAAATGTGATGTCCAACCCAATTAAAATTGAAAATATTTTATCCACCCTTCTATCCCATGAAGTAGAATATAGATTTGTTAACTAATATTAATGTTAAGGTAATGGTTGATGAATTCATGTGGGAGTTCATATTATACTTATTAATGGTCATGCATTTTGTTTATGCAATGTAGAGTGGAGAGGTAAGGCATTTTGTTTACTTGATATGGAGTGTGAAGTGTTGAGGTATTGCTAATTGCACTTTTCCAAACTTCCTAACTTTGCATTGTGTAAACAAAATGGGTGACCATTTATTTCTTTTGTGACTATTAAATTATTTAACTACCTTCAATTTACTATAAAAATAAAGCATTATGTATGACCATTAATCATGAGGTTGATTGAAATTATTTAAAAAATTTAAATGAGTGTGCAATTAGGGTATTAGTCATGTTTCAATAGAAAAATAGTAAATATTAAAACCCATATAGCAATCAAACAAACTTGTAATGCTAGAAATCTATTGTCTAATGCAATCGAGATTGTGTAAAGAAGAATAGGTGATGGATTAGCTCTTTCTTCTGCATGTTTCAAACATAGGATTGCACTAAACTCCACATGTATGAAGGCGTGGAACTCTCAATTTTGTTAGGCATTGCTTTGGGTGATATGTCATTGCATGGAGTGTGGTGGAAACTTTCAATGTGATTCTTTTGCACTCCACACAACCTAAATTAATTAATTAGTGGTTGGGATAGGGACTGTCTTGCCTTGTAGCTATTACACTTGTTTTGAGAAAGCACCCTTGAAATACTCTTAAAGATCTCTCTCCCCTCTCTCTTTACAGATCACTCTTCTTAACTACACCTTCCTTTCCCTTATATTGTATAAGCCTTAAATCAGTTTTATTTCCATTTTTAAGCTATATAAAAATTATGTATAAGCCACATTTAGATTTTTTCCATGTTAAGCTTTAAGATGTACCTTAAAATTAAATAAAAATTTAAAAAAAAAAGTGATATTGTTTTATAATTTAGAAGCGCATAAATTCCTTTTTAACTAGATATGGTTTTTAAATTGTTAAATTAAAAAACTATCATATATAATAACAAAAGTAGTAACATTTACCACATATATATTTCAAGGTTGAAACCCAATGAATTGAAACCAAGTTAGCCTCTAAGGTCCACTAAATAAGTTTGAATATATATTTCTTTCATTTATGGAAAGAAAAAAAAATGAATATAAAAAAAGAAATTGGAAAGAGGAAAGGAGTATTTATTTTCCAATACTCACTTTCAAACCACATTATAGGTATGACCAACATCCAACTCTCTTAAAAATACTCAATCCAAAAACTTCCTTTTACAATTTAGCTACTCAACCACAAAGCTACATCCCCTTTGATATCAAGTGTATACTGCTTCTCTAGCGAGTATCAAATATGTTTCTTTATCTTTACTAGTTAACACAAAATAAAAACCAATAAATTCTACATTATAAATTCCTTTTTTTTTTGCTACTTTCAAGCAAATGTGTTTACGCAAGGATATATATATATATATATATATATATATATATATATATATATATATATAAAACAATCACTCTTTGGTACCTTCTAGTGAAGGGAATATTACTTTTCTATAGTAAATTAAGAAACTTGATATTATAAAAATGTTTTTAGGGTATAAAGATAATATATCTAGTCATATGCAGTGGGTCTCACTGCTTCCCTAGAATACAAGAGAAACACCTATTACTTATATGAGATATAATAAAAAGATCACAAAACTAAACATTTTAGAGATACAATAAAAACATAAGTGGAGTCGAGAAATACTAGCAGAGTTAAGAGGCATTAAGAGATAGAAGAATAAATGAGTGTTGGGGCCCTCACACTTGAACAAGGAGGTCCACCAGTATCAGTGTCACACTAGATATGCCCTTCTACATGGGCCAACCTTGCATCGAGCCTATCCATGGAGAAATGTTGGCTCTTTCATCACCCTTTTGATGTCCTCTAGTGAAGCGAACATGTTTTTATCTTTCCACTTGTTTGTCTTACAATACTAGACCAAGAAGAGTCTTCATCTGCCAACGCAACACTAGAGAATTGATGTATTGCTTTCTTTGTACCCTACTGTGACCAGGATCAAGAACCTAGCAAGAAACCTCCTCAAGTATCTCAGAGTTAGATTAGGATTACTTTTTCCCCCCAACCTTAATTCCCAAATTTCTAATTTCATACTAGAGCTCAGGTGGCACTGCATTCAGATATGTTGTAGCTATGTCCCGAGAAAAAGGTTGTGCCCTAAATTATCCCTACGATTTGTTCCCACCACCACCCCACCTATATCACATGCATTTCCTAGGAGGCATGGGGAGCAAGCAAGGTTTAGGACTCTAAAATTTTGATGAGTGACCACAACCTCAAGATAGACAAGAGTTCACCCTTGAAACAAAAACACTAGTAGTATACATGTTGACCTTGAAACCAAATTCGTCACCACACAAATGACACTAAAATAATTGTAGAGACAAACCACTACTACCTAGCTCCCTGATGTAATTAGAGCCTCCCTCCTAAAACCTATAGCAACCTAGGAACTCAGATAGAGACAAAGCCACAGACAAGTCCAAAACCAAGACATACCACATCTTTTTCCTGCAAAATTGAACTAGGAGGGTGATGTTACATGAAAAGTATTTAATGAAATAGACATGAAAAACAACAGACTCAGGCATGGGATGGACACTATCTCCTCGGGCCAAGGCAGGTTAAACCAACATCCAATTTTCCCTAATTTAGTCACAAACCCCAACAAAACAGACTTAAATAATGAATTGACATAGACATGAATTACAAAAATAGGAATAATAACAAGCAGACTACGAAAAGTCACATGGAACGAAACATGTTCATTTGAACCTATTTTTATAGTGGAGAGTATTCACCAATTTAATTTACCAATCCCTAGTTCTAGCCATAAATTCCCTTCTTGCCTACAAAAATTCCCTGCCCACCTCTACTTCTCCATCTTCGAACAAAAACCCCACCTCCCTACACTAATGTGAAGCACACAAATAGGTGGTTCTACCTCTACATAAGAGCCAAAAAAATGTACTAGTAGCAGGGAGGTTGACTCCTTGACTTCAAACCTACCCCTACCTCCAATACTTACCACTGGGAGTAATGCCAATTCCATCAACCCTCCTCTCCTATTTCTGGCCATCTATGAGGTTGCATGCGGATGCACACCGGGGACAAGTTGCACTCCTTGCTATTTAATGCACTCCAGGTGGGCAGGATGGCAGATTCACCTCCCCAAACCCCCTTTTGATCTTTTTGCTGACCTCGTCGAGGATTCCCTATCACTCTCCAAAATAGATTGCAACGAGTGTGCCCATCTTACTTATTCTAATAGCGGCCACCTTTCGTTTATACAAAGATCTTGGTGTTAGCATCCAAAGTTAGCCATGTAGTTGACCTCTTTATTTCCGGATCTCCTAGAGTGAAGAACTATAACATAATCCAATTGTAAGATCAACTCCCTTATGTGGTCTATTAAGGGTTCTAGTATCCAACGCTCGACCAATTTGAGGGAAGAAGCTTTATGGATAAGTTTATGAGCCATTATTATAACCAACTTCGAGTGCCCATCAATTTGAAATTTTTGATATCCTATCTGTTAGTGAAGGGAATATATATTTGTTAGTTAGAAATGTCATAGATGATAACATTGTAGTTGAGTTATGGCTTAGTGTTTGTGACATAGTGTTGGTGTGGGAAAAGCTTAGTGTTGGTGTGCATAAATCTTAGGTTGGTCTAGATATCTGTTAGTGAAGGGAGTATTTATTTGTTAGTTAGAAATGTCATAGATGATAACATTGTAGTTGAGTTATGGCTTAATGTTTAAGATAGTGTTGGTGTGGAAAAAGCTTAGTGTTAGTGTGCAAATTTTTTTCGTTGTTCTAGATATCTTTCCAGATCACTAGATATAAGATCATCATTTTTGAGAAACCTTTTTCAATAAGATAATGTGGCCTATCCATAAGTTAAGCTTTGTCTTTTTCTTTATTATTATTTTTTTCCTCTAATATGTTGGGAGTACCAGAAAGACTTCTAAATTAAAAAATCATAATAAATTATAAAAACTAAGTGATAGTTTCCAAATATAATTGATATATATATATATATATATCTATATATATATATATATATAATTTTATAGTGCAATTTAAGCTTGAATTTAACTCCATTATTGATTTCAAAAATAAATTATAAAATTAAATTTAACTAAATCACTAATTTCAAAAATACAATTCAATTGTAAATTTCGAAAATATTTCAAAATATAATAAATGGAAATGATATCAGGTGCAGCGAGGGCGAGGGCGAGCAGCGACGGCGAGGGGAAGCAGCGAAGGGCGAGCAGCGAGGGCGAGGGCAAGCAACGAAGGCTTCACGGGGTCTTGCAGGTAGGGGGAGCAGCGAGGAGGGCTTCACGGGGTCTTCCAGCAAAGGAGCAGCGAGCAGAGCAACGAGGGCGTGCAGCGAGGGCTACACGGGGTCTTGCGTTTAAGGAGCAGCGAGCAGAGCAACGAGGGCGGGGGACTTGCAGGTAGGGGGAGCAGCGAGGGCTTTGTCTGCGAGGAGCGTTGGAGCACTGAGGGGTTTCAGCGTTGGAGCAGCGAGCAGAGCAACGAGGGCTTTCTCTGCGAGAGCGTAGTTCATCGAGCGGGAGGTAAAGCAGCAAAGGAGCAGGGGCGGAGAGCGGCAAGAGAGCGAGCGGGAGGTTTGAACGCAGCAAAGAGCAGGGTCGGCGAACAGGAGCGGGAGGTAAAGCAACAGGTCCGAGGGTTTGAGGCCAGCAGGAGAGGTGAATCTGAGCGGGAGGGTTTGTGCGTAGGCGAGAGGGAGCAGGAGCAGGGGCGGGAGGTTTTTGTGCGTAGGAGAGAGAGATCAGGAGCGAGAGGGAACAGGAGCAGGAGCAGGAGATCCGGGAGGAGCAGGAGCGGCAGATCCGGGAGGAGCGCGGCGAATCTGCGGGGCTTCTCCAAAGGCGAGCAGGGCGTGAGGAGCGGGCTCCCTTGAGTCAGGCGGAGAGAGGCTAGCAGAGGGGTTTTTTCCTACAGGCTTGTTTTCATCTTCTGTTTTTTTAGTCTTCTCTGAGCGGGGGCGAGGCGGCTTCCCATGCCGCCTCTGCCCCCTGTTCTCGCCTCTGCTCCAGTGGGTCTTCTCCTTCTCGGTGGCAGTCAGGTTTGTTCTGGCCGCAGAATATCCTTTGGAGCGTTGAGGGAACTATGGGCTATGCTCTGTTTCGTGCCGCTACTATGGTTTTTTCTGTTGGTCTTTCCTGCAGGAAGATGCGGTTGATTGTGGCTGTGATCTTGTTTCTCGTCTGGTTCGAGTGGAGAGTTTGAGGGGGCGGGGAAGGAGTGGCTTCTTTCGCTGCTCTCTTCCTCATTTCGTGCCTCTCCTTTTGAATTGGGCGGTCAGATCTTGCGCTTTTTTCCGTTGCTTCTCTGTTCTATGATTTGGTGCCTCTTCTGCACCTTTCAGATGGGTTCGCCTTGTTTTCAGGGCATATTGGCCTTTCGGGGCTTTATCTGGTGATCTGTTTATGCAGATTTGTATGTGGCTCGGTCCACGATTTGGCTTATGCTTCTTGCATTTGCATTATGTAATCATTTCTTTATATGAATATATATTGCTTTTTCTTCTGAAAAAAAATAAATGGAAATGATATCAATTAAAAAACCAATAATTAAAAGAAATATAAAGATGCTGGAATTGGATGAAGTCATCAATGATAAGTTGATTGTTAGCCAGCAACCGCCAACTAAAAATCATTAGTTATTTAGTCCTTTAACCTACACTTCATTAAAATCATTAACCCTTTAACCCCACTGAATTGAATCGTCCCTCACTTATCACTTGGCTTGGTTAATCAAAGTTCGCATTGGTTGCAAATTGCTTGTTGATCAAAGCTGGTCACTTTTATCGCCAATATCTATATTTGAGAAAGCTTGGAATATCGAACCAAATGATCATCATTTGCAAATCCTGCCTTTGAACTTTATGAAAGGGACAAAGTTGCAACGGGGTTCTCGTTTGTTTTCTTAAAGTCATTTGCTCGAGATTTGTGAAAAATATATTTTATATGGATATTTGTGAATTTTTGGAGAGGTGAAATTTAATTATGAATAAAAAATGGTTGGAATAATAACTATATAAATTAAATGATTAATAATGGTCTATAAATATTAAAAACATTAATTTTATCATATATTTTAAGTACAACAATTTTTATTAAGATCTAATTTCATTTTTTTCGTAGAGATTATTTCAAGTATAAAGTTTTTCACTGAGATTTAATCTCATTTTTTTTATAGAGATTCTTAAGATGTATATAATATCTAAGATTACTACTATGCCTTACTAATATCATATGTCCAAAATTAAATTTAATTAAAAAATAAAAAGAACAAATATTATATGAAAACGAGTTATGATATTTTTTGGATCTCTTATTGATATGTCACGGTATTATAACAAAACCTATTTACATATTAAGAATCTCCATAATAAAATGAAGATGAAACTATAGTAAAGTTAGAGGGAATCTCTATGATAAAAAAAATTGATTACATGTTTTTTTTCAAAATAAAATAAAGTTATAATTAAGTTAATTTTTATGATTTTTTTAATTCATGGATTGATGTATATTGACATTTGCATTTTTCATTGATTTAATTTATATGGTTGTGTTAATTAAATTAAAATTGTGGAAGCACTGTTGCAAAATAACCACATCTATCCATGTAATTAAAGTGGGAAAGAAACATTAATATAAAAAAATAAGATTAAGAAAAATTCATTAGATTATAATAAAATATAAATTAACTTATTATAGGCTTGTAGGTTTTAAAATGAGTGTGAATCTTTATGGTAAAATAAGAATAAAAATCTTTGCGAGATTTTCTCTAAATATCACTGGAATTTCCATAATTACAGGAATATGAATATTTAAAGATATTAATTTATATAGCTGTTCTAACTATATTAAAAATATTGAAATATTATTGTAAAATATAAATATAATTAAAATAAAAAAGAATTATGATTATAAACCAATAAAATAAAGAAAAATTTTATAAACTTGTCTGCTTTAATTATTAATTTAACTTGTATCACTACCCTATATAAATAAACAAAATTTGAATAAAATTAAGCATCGCGAACATGAGAAGGGTTGTAATGTAAGGGACACAGCCTCTCCCTCAGTATGAATATCGTCATTACTTCCCTCGAAATCTAAACTCAGAATTGATTCTGACTTCTCCTCTAACTGATCGAAGGGCATTTCGGTACTTCATCAAATTTTACTGATTGAAGCACTCTATTTCGAAAGACATGGAAGACTCCTCTAGTGACACAGAGGACTACATTTCTGATTCCTCTGGTCACTCAGAGGAGGACATGACCTCCGAAATAACCTACTCCGAATTGGAGTATCAAAACGCCTCAGATATCAATTCAGCCCAATGCTTTAGACAGTTTGGGAGAGAAAAGAAGTTGCAAAGATTTTTGGGCCAAGGAAAAAGTATGTTTTTAATTGAATTAGTTTTTTTAATTAGATTTTGAAATATTTTTTATATTTATTTATATAAATGTGTATATTTTTTTATCTCAAGTATAGTAGAAAGAATTGTCAAGACTGTTAAAAGTGGCAGGAATCTCAGTAAAAAAATTTCAAAAACACCACCAAAAACATCTAAGACACCTAAAATTTTGAAAATTTTGAAGTTTAACAACTATAACTTAGATTTACAAAAATCCTTGCCAGATTTTCTTTAAATATAACGGGAATTTCATAACTTTTAGAACAACTCCTCGGCCTCATTAGACTACTCAATTATTATCTCTAACTTCTTAAATTTTAATATTTTGAAATCGATTTACAATAATCTTACTCATATAATTCATATAAATCTTATATAATAAATTAGGAAGATGTAATTCTAACTCTTACAGATTATTGAGTTTGCAGTTGCCCATCTGTTAATGTGGAGAAAGAAGAAGGTGTCGGCTACATTCCTCAGTTTTGCCACAGTGGTATGGGTGATGTTCGAATGTTTCGAGTATCATCTCGTCACTCTCATTTGTCATGTTATTCTTACTTACATGGTGGCTGTGTTTATCTACAACGATGTAGCTACATCCTTCAGCGGGTCATCATTCTGAACCCTTCTTTTATCGTGGCCATCTTCTGTTTCTCTGGCAGTTATTTCTGAGCCTTTTGTTTACATTACAGATTTCCCTCACCGCCTATTCCGAGGATTAATGTTCCTGAACAAGCAATTTTCAGTGCAGCCTCTGTTATCAGAGCCGAAGCCAATCGTTTTTCAGATTTTATATACGACGTTTCATCTACTAGACACCCAAAGAGATTTTTTTTGGTAATATATATAGTTTTAGATATCAGATTTTTGTGATGCATATAGATAATTAGTGTGTCTTCGGAATTAATCACATGAACCACATGAATAATTAGAGTGTGTTCTATAACATGTGATTAATCACAAAAACACATTAATTATATATAATATATAATTATTATTAATCATATTCTATAATATTTTCAAAATCTACACTCTATTTAACCTCAATTCTAAATAATTTCTTATTTCTACTAAACCTTGAATCGTCCATACAGGTTGTTGCATGCATATCTGTTGTGTCACTGATCAGTAGTAGGTGCAATTTTCTTACACTGCTTTACTCAGGTGAGTATAAGGAGTTCTTAATGTTTCTTCAAAAATAAAATAACAATGGATAATTGTTTAGTATTCCATGGTTATTTATTTAGAGGGTAGGTTTTAGAAATATTTAGAAATTTAACACAAATAGAGGGTAGATTTTGGCAATATTTTAAAATTTAAAGCAAAATATTTTTAAAAAAATGCTATCTAAATAATACTATATCTTCCAGATAATTTATTATGGTGGTTTTTTTGGTCAGCTTCTGTGGCTGCATTTACAGTGCCCAAACTTTACGATAGATATGAGGACGAGATTGATCGGCTGTTAAACAATGCAACATTGCAAATCAAGAAGCGTTACAGCCAGATTTTAGAAAAGATTGATGGGGCTCGACAGAATGCAAGACAGCAAATGAAGAAGTTGTACATGCAAATTTCAGATAGAGTAAGGGCCCAAATGAAGAGGCAATATGAGTGGGTTGCAGGCAAGGCAAGCTTGGGAATGAACAAGCAATACAGGCTATTCGATAACAGAGTGCTGAGAAAGATTCTAAGAAGTAGAGTGAAAACCGAGTAGATAATTTCTTTTTAATTCTCCAAAAATGGATAAACAGTTAAAAACTTTTTTGTGAAAGTTATTTTACACAGTTAGATAATGAAATCAGATGTTTTATTATTGGTTAGTTGTGGTCATCTCATTGTTGGGAGTGAAAACCGAGTAGATAATTTCTTTTTAATTCTTCAAAAATGGATACACAGTTAAAAACTTTTTTGTGAAAGTTATTTTAAACAGTTAGATAATGAAATCAGTTGTTTTATTATTGGTTAGTTGTGGTTATCTCATTGTTGGTTTGATAATTATCTTCGTGTTGGTTTTATAAACCCATTTTTGAAACAATAGACTGCGGTTTTGAAAATAAAACCAGTACCAATTTGATGATAAGTTCATTATAAGGGTTTAATGCTTAAATAGAGACATTGGTTCAAAAATAAAATATGCCAAACACCGAGAATAACTTAAAGACCTAGTAAACCCTATTTTTTAAGATTCTGAAAGGAGTGGCAAAGTATGGATTAATACCTGGTCAAACCTTTGCATCCTTTGTCAGTTGATTCTATGTCATGAGGGGTTTTTCTATGTCATGAGGGGTTTCCTTGGCAATTAGTGCCTTTAATAAAAAACCTTGTAACAAAAATACAACAAGAAACCCTCATATTAAAAATTGAGAGGAGTTGTAAGACAATTCTCTTAATAGTAAAAAAAAAATTTAATAATGTAACCATTTTAATCATGCTCACTTGGGGTAAGAAGGGTTTGAGATTGGAATTTAGCATTCCAGATACGAGTGGTTTAAGACTTTTGAAGTGGACATGCTCTTTTTTTTTCTTGAACGTCTAAAAACCCTTAAGCGGTTATCAACCCTACAAAGATCCTTGACATTATATATTTAAGGATATAAAATTTAGGGGGTATTTCTTTAAAGTTACCTTCTGGGAAGCCAAAGGAGCTCTACAAACGCCCAAGAAAATATTAACTATCGAAGTGTTTTGAAAGGATCTTCACGTACCTGCAAAAACCCTAAGGGAGCCATTACCCAATAGATGTTTATGAAGAGCTCCTAAAATAACCTATAAAACCTAAAGAATATAAGAAATTTTCCATCCCTTCAATCGGATGATAAGTCAAAGGTAAAATTGATAAAAACCGTCACCCAAAATAGTCAAGAGAGAATCAAAGTTTAAGTAAAGCATATGGCATGAAGGGTTACAGATGAAAACATTTCACTATGGAATCTAAGCGCCATCAATCATAGAAGAACATAATATAAAGGCTAAACCCTAGCTGATCACCAGATAATTTGTTAGTTGTAGAGAGAAAACAATACCAAACGATAATTTGAGAGGTTATTCAATCCAAATAACATGATTCATTTTCGCATTACCATTCAATCATAAAAAATCATTGTATTCCTCCATCTGTGACCTCTTCACATGGGTATATCACCTCTTCACATGGTTATATTAGAGGGAATAATTACATGCTCAACTTATAGCTTGGGACACACAACATTGTGGATAACATATGTAACTCAGAAAGAGGATTTGTGGCATAGTTGTAAAACATTTGACTTGAGAACTAAACATTATGTTTTCGATTCACGACATACCAGTCTCAAAAGACAGATCCATGGCAGTGTGGTAGAAAATTTGACATGAGACCTAAAGGTGGTGAAGGTGGTGTGTTTGATTCATATTAGGACCAAATATAAAAAAATTTCATAATATTTTATTAATTATAGAAAGAAAAATATAAGAAAATATCACGAGTTTAATTAGATCTTAGAATATGGTAGAAAATTTTGTATAACACATAATATGAGGGCTCAATGGTTAATATGAGGGGATTATATGTTAAAATGTCACACATGTATAGGGTTCAAGTAGCCACGTAGTCTGTGCTTTCATGGAACGCAAACAATTTTTATTTTCAAGATAAACAATGTATTCAGGTAAAGAGATGTTGTGGATATACTGTGAAGGTTCAAGTAATTGTTTAACAGGTTAAGGGTTCAAGTTAATTTCTTTTTGTATATATATGGGATAGAAATGGGATAGAAATTAATTTATGTTAGCCATAATGGTTTATGTACATTATGTTAATTTAATTGAAATGCCACTGAGGAATGTATTTGTGGGGGAATATCACCTCTAAATGACTTTGGATGCAAACACCTTGTTTAAAGAACAATCTTTATCAATGACCATATGTCAACATTGAATTAATTATAAGTAACAAAAAAAGTTACTTATTTGGAGGTCCATTACTTATACAATGTGAGTTCAATCTTTCAGTATGCTTGAGTACCAGCTTGGATCACCCATCTCTTTTGACACCATCCAAATCTTAAATGACTATCTATCTAGTCGTATTTATGCTGTTTTTTTGGTCCTATGGATATTATATTTTGGGTAGTGCACTAGCATTTGTTTATCTCACATTGACCAAAAAAATCTAGTTAGAGTGGAGTCGATATAATTTTGTAAAAATTGATATCAATAATATAATATTTTTGTAATAAAAAACACCCAACTTACCAAAAAACAATAATAACATTCGCAACATGTTTATTTTTAAATTAAAACACAATAAATTTAAACTAATCCTTTTAACTTAGTTAGTAAAATCCACTAAATAAATTTGAATGTATACTCTTGTTCTTTTAAAAAAAGAAATATATAAATATATATATATAGTAAAAAAAACACAGAAAACAAATGTTTTTTTTAATACTTCACATTGTGGATTAAGACAGCACTTGGTTTTATAAAAATATTATTAATGAAATCCAAAACCTCCCCTTTACAATTTGTCCACTCTACCATAAAGTTATATCCCCTTTGAGAAGGTGTAAATTGGTTTTTCTAGCAAGCATTGAATATGAATTTTGCTTTGCTAGTTAATAGAAAATAAAAATGCTCATTGCCAAAATAAGGAATGTACAATAATTTTGGTTGCTCTTTGAAGGCCTCTTTACTAAACTAAGATACTCAAGGAGGATTTCCTCTTAGAGGACTATGACAACGACAATGAGGCTTCAATATACCTCATTGCAAGGCTAAAAGGGGGGGCTAAGGTAAGAAGGCTCCTTTCGCTACTAAGGCCATGACATTGAGGATGTCCTTAAACCTAGCTATAGCTTTTTGATAGTCAAGGATATTTTAGGCTTGTGCTTTGTGGTTGAACATTCTTTGAACACTCCATGCCTTGAAGTGATAAACATTGATACCAACTTTAAGGTTGTTGAATTCTTAGAAAAGGTAATCATATGTCATTTCAACAGATTTTGGCCTTCTTCATCTTCCCTTAAGGACAAGGATTATCAAAAATGGACTCAGAATTTGTAGTTGATATTTTGTTCAAAAGGATTTTCTGTGGTGATCTTCAATTGTCTCGAGGATATGCCGAAAATCCTTGACCAAGGCCCATGGTTTTGGGGATGCATTGATCTTTCAGTGAAGCAGTGGTTCCCAAGCTTTAATCCTCTCACTATACTCTCAATGTCTACTCCAGTATGGGTAAGGTTTCCCAACTTTCCTAATCACTTTACCCATCTGAATCTATTAAAAAAGGTGGGTAACTTAATAGGGTTATTCATCAAAATAAACAGGGAAGGGCTATCAAACGGAATTTTCACCTAGGTCCGCATATGTCTTGAAGTTGATATCCATAAATATTTTCTTGATAAAGTAGAACTCAAGTGGATGGGAAATGTTTTTTCTCAACCCTTGGACTATGAAAAGACAACATCTAGATGTAGGAATTTCCAATAGACTGGTCACCTTTAGAATGTATGTTCATTTCTGAAAGGAGTTTCCTCATCGCCAATGCCTAGGAATTCAATCCATGGTTGGAGAGATCCTAAGTAGGGATAGGGATCTAAAGAGTCACATGGTCAGAGAAGAGACAATCCATAACATCCATAAATAGTTTCACGGAAGCCAACTCCCCCAAGAGCACCATCTCTTTCCCTAACATGGGTGAACCATCCAAGGAATGAGCAGGAAAGAGTGTCAAATATTTCTGTGGTTGCAATGAGTGAACATAAAAGAACCCATGAATCATATCCGTCTGATAGTGATAAGGAGATGACAAACAAGGAAGATGCCATGGAAATGGAACTACTTCATAGAAATGAGGCCACTCATTCATCTACAGTTGGGCTTATTGCTAGTTTTTCTAGCATCGGATGCATTCTAGCCACAAAATTTGGTGGAGAGACTAGAATACATGAGATCTCCAAAACCCAAAAATCATTTATGGAAATTCCACCTATAAGTGTCTCAATTAGATTATTAACCATTTTTTTAAATATTTCCTAAGTCTAAACTTAGGGAATATAGTTAATTAATCAGTATTAATTGAGATAAGGAGAGAATAGTCTAGAAACTCATACAGATCAATGTAGAGATTATCATAGCCATCGATTATGTTTTAATCTTTGTTGTTCAATTTCTTAGCAGATCATTCCAAAGTAGCAGCAGTCAATTGCGAGGAGAGAGCCACATATCAAAGCAGAGTAAGGGGTAGAGACAGTGATCTGGAGGAAGTTTTCCAGATCCAAAGAGGGAGCAGCAAGAGGGTCTAGTTATCCCAATGAAGCAGCGTAGAACTCTATGTAATAGATTTAGAAAGTTCAATTCAATTTGTTGGAGAGAAAATCGTTCTCAAATCCAAAGGATAGGTATAGGTTTTGAGGGTCGGAGAGACAAATTTTTCAGCAGCAGAAGGCAGAACAACTTCATCAGAAACTAGCAAGAGGCTAGACGTCATAGTGACATCACAGTCCAACACAGAGGGTGGTATGGAAGCTTTAGGAGGCTGATTTTTCTGTAGGCAAGTTGTGTCGGGATTGCTTGTGGAGGAAGGATAAATTCCCTTCAATAATTTTGCCCATATTTTCTTGGTGTGGATTGCAAGTTTCAAGGATCCATATTGTTTTCACTGTTGCACTGGTTTTCCCAAGTTGTGATTTTCTGGGGACATTTGTCCAAAAATAATTGTCTCATATTTTATTTGTGCGTGCTAGCATTTCTTAGTTTCCAGGGCATTGTTTTTCCACAATTTTATTTGGGAAGGTTGCAATTTGTTTTTTTTCGATATTTGTTGCAAGAGATAAATTTTTAAATTAATTAACAATTTAGAGAAATAATACTAGTTACCCCAATAGGATTTCGGTTTTCAAAATTTTCAAACTTTTTAATGCAACGGGTTGGATGGAAGTTCATTCCTGGGAGGAAAGGGAAAATAGAAAATCCTAGGTTTTGACTTCATTCTAGGATTGCATAATTTGTAGTTGGGTATTAAGCCACTCATGATAAATGTTCTTGTTGGGATGAGCACTTTGGTGTGGGATTTCATAAGATATTACGGATGGGTAATATGAGCACTTGGGTGTGTGCTTAAAAAAATCACTCCAAAAAGAGTTGTATGAAAAACTATATATTTTTGTTTTTTTGATGCAATATAATTGTTACAATTTACAAAAAAAAAGAAGAGTAAAATTAAGCATAGAAATTCTTTGTTTTAATTGATCATTTAATTTATGTATTGAGTTAGTTCCCAATATAGATCCATCTTAACCACGTATCTAGCAAGAGCCTAGATGGATCAAATCTCTTGATGTGAAAACATGTTTTAGAGTGCAAAATTTATATAAAATATTTACATCTCTACAAATTTGATCCTCATTATTATTATATATATATATATATATATATATATATATATATATATATATAACCAATTGTAGTTTTTCATTATTTATTTTGTATTTTTTAATGTAGAAAATAGATCAAAATTTACTTGGCATAAAATAGTGATAGTGCTTAAAATGTTTGATGTTAATGCCTTTTATGTTGATATTTATTTTTATTATAAGAAAATACTATTTTTCAATTACTTTATATAATATATATATGGTTATTTTTAAACTCTTAACTGAAAATATTATTGTTTTGTTATGCTTTTAATTGAAAAAACCAAGCTGGTTGAGAATTGGTGAAATATTTCTACCACTTCTCCTTAGTATGACCATTGAGAGGAAGATTATTGATGTTTTACAACAGTGATAATTAAACAAACCAAATAAGTATATTAATTTATGTTTTTTATTATATTTGAGGTTTTTTATTTATATTTTTATTTTAAAAGGAACACATGTCAACATACTTACACATCTCTCTCATACTAGGTGGCAGAATAATTTTTTTTTCAATTGCTTTATATAATGCATATATAGTTCTTTTTTAACTTGTAACTACATTATTTCTCTATAAAATTGATATAAGATTATATGTTGTTTCATATGGACATCAAAATATTTTATTCATGGTCCAGAGTAAGAGTGAAATATTTTTACCACTTCCCCTTAGTATGGACAAACGGTGGTATTATTGATGATTTATTATACTTTTAATTAAACAAACCATACACATATATTCATTTTATTATATATTTTATTTATGGTTGAAAACAAGTGAAATATTTTTACCACGTCTCCTTAGTATGACCACTAATAATGAGATTATTGATGTTTTATAATACTTTTAATTAAACAAACGTGTATATATATATATATATATATATTTAAAATTTTAAAAGAGATGCTTGTCAACTCTAAGTTGAACGCTTACATACTTTACAAATCTATCATTGTAAAATAAATTTTGCGACTTAATAACTAAGCAATAATTTTTTTTTTCGTAAATACTTAGATTTGAAAAAAAAAAAAAAAATCCTACTCCTTAGTGTTAAAAATTTCCTTAAAAATTTTGAAATTAAAATATAATATCTCATATAATATAATCTGATTATAATATCTCATTTTACAAACCATTTCCTTAGCTAAAAAAATTGAAACTAAAAAATAATATCTCTTTTTACAAAGATTAAGATTAAGCATCACTAGAAAAAGGTTGTAATCTAAGGGACATGACTTCTCCCGAATTATGAATATCGTTAGATGCTTACACGATAATCGAAATTCAGAAATGATTCCGACTACTTCTCACTGTTCCGAGGGGCATTCCAATACTTCGGCCGAATTTCACCGGTTGAATCACTCCTCCGAAAGACATGGCCGACTCATCCAGTTACACGGAGGGCTACATGTCCGACCCTTCCTGTCACTCAGAGGAGGACATGTCCTCCGAAATAGACGACTCTGAATTAGAGGACCAAAGAGCCTCCCATATCAATTCAGGCAGATCTGGTAGACGGTTTGGAAGAGAAAAGCTGATGCAAAAATTTCTGGGCAAAGGGAAATGTACGTGTTCGATTGACCTCGTTTGTTCATCAATTTTTAGAATATTTCTAAAATCTGCTTAGTTTTAATTTAAATGTATTTATAGCTATATTTTGAAATCTGCAAGTTATCATTTTAATATATTTGTCTCTCAATCAGGTAATGAGTTGAGTTATGGTATACTTCTAATGGTGTAGATTATTGGGTTTGCAGTTGTTGATCTGTTGATGTGGCGAAAGAAGGTGGTATCGGCTCTGTACCTCAGTCTTGCCACAGTGATATGGGTGATGTTTGAATGGTTCGAGTATCATTTCGTAACTCTCGTTTGCCATGTTATTCTTACTTACATGGTGGCTGTGTTTATCTACAACGATGTAGCTACATCATTCAGCGGGTCATCATTCTGAACCCTTCTTTTATCGTGGCCATCTTCTGTTTCTCTGGTAGTTATTTCTGAGCCTTTTGTTTACATTACAGATTTCCATCACCGCCTATTCCGAGGATTAATGTTCCTGAACAAGCAATTTTCATTGCGGCCTCTGTTATCAGAGCCGAAGCCAATCGTTTTTCAAACTTCATATACGACGTTTCATCTGTGAGATACGCAAAGAGATTTTTCCTGGTAATAGATATAGTTGTGAAGTTATTGGGATTATAGATTTTAGGTATATTTATAGTTGTGAAGTTATTGGGATTATAGATTTTAGGTATATTTTGGAATTTTATAGATGGTAGTTAATTCATAGTTACCAAGTTTGAATTTGAAGATTTCAATTTGATATGAAATTAGATAGAATTTTTTTTACATTATACATCTTTAATATATATAGATAATATCTTGTCTTTAGTTTCAGATTTTATTTTAAATTCTTTTTTATAATTAAAACATTTTAAACGTATTTTAATAAAATTACTCTTAACATAAATATATATAAAAAATCAATTATTTTTTAGTCATCTTTAAAATTTCCTTTCTTTATTATCTCAGCTTTTTAAACTATTAAAAGAAACACTAAAATTTTGAAATCTAGGAAAATTTCATTTCACCATTAGTTTCCATTTTACCTCCTATCCTGTCTCCATTGACATCTATTTTGTATAAATTTTAAAATCTGGAAAAATTTCAGTCACCATTAGTTTCCATTTTACATTATACATTAGTTTCCATTTTACCTACTCTTTTGACATCGGTTTCTAATTTCCATTTTACCTACTCCTTTGACATCCGTTTCTATTTTACATTATACATTAGTAAAATGTTAGTTTCCATTTTATTTGCTATCCTACCTCCACTGACATCTATTTTGTGTTTAGAAGTAACTACATTTACCATTCCAACAAATTAATAAATCCTATCATAAACTATAAAATATGAGTTTTTTAGTTTATTTAATTAGAAAGATTAGATTTAAAATTAACTAAATTTTGATTGCACCCTTAAGTCCCAGATGAGGTATTACCCACCGCAGGGTTACAAGCAAGAGATAATAACCCATAGTAATGTGCAAAAAATAGGCCCAGCAATATAGGAGCTTGATTATGAATGCACACTCTCCTATCAAGCAGCTAAATATGAACCTGATCTAAATTTTATTGAACTATTTAAAATACGAATTGAATTCAGGAATTTCCATATTTTTTTCACTAATCCGAAAGTATTTGATAACTATGGTTAAATTATTTGTTTTGACTGTACCATTATTAATTATATTTTAGAATATTCACACAATGTACCATTAAAATTTTATCTAATCAAATAATATTTTCTTTCCATAAAAATTTACTCAATAATATTTCCTTCCATAAAAATTTACATCATTTCTTATTCCTGCTCAACTCTGGAATGGTCGACACAGGTTGTTGCATGTATCTCTTTTGTGTCCTTCGTCAGTAGTTGGTGCAATTTTCTTACTCTGGTTTATTCTTGTGAGTATAAGGAGTTATTAATATTTTTGGAGAATATTTTAAAATTTGATGAAATTAAGTTAAACCATGGTATTTATAACATATGCAATTTAATTAATATATTAGGGTGGCTTTTCTCGGTCAGGTTCTGTAGTTGCTTTCACAGTGCCCAAACTTTACGATAGATACGAGGACGATATTTATCGGCTGTTAAACAAGGCAAGGCTGGAAATCAAGAAGCGCTACAGTCAGATTTCCGGCAAGATTGATCGGGTTCGAGACAATGGCAGACTTGCAATATGGAAGCGCTACAGTCAGATTTCAGGTAAGATTGATGGGGTTCGGGACAATGCAAGACTGGCAATCAGGAAGCGCTACATTCAAATTTTAGAAAAGATTGATGGGGTTCGACAGAATGCAAGACAGGAATTGAATAAGCGGTACATGCAGATTTCAGAGAAAGTAAGGGCCGAAATGAAGAGGGAATATAAGTGGTTTGCAGACAAGGCCAACCTCGAAATGAACAAGCAATATAGGCTATTCGATAACAGAGTGGCGAGCAAGATTATAAGACTTCTAGTGAAAACGGAGAAAACAATTTAGTATAAGAATTTCTTTTAATTCTTGAAAAAATGAATTCACAACTATGTGACAGTCGATCATATAGAAGCATCGACATGGGGTCACTGAGCTCCCGCCATATCTTGTAGGCTTCTCTGTTAAAATGAAATTTTAGTTTTCCTTACGTTAAGTAATCCAAATAAATTTGAAGATTTATATAAACTCTTTTGTGAAGATGTTTTACACAGGTAAATAAACAATCAAAATTCAGGACTTAACTTTTTATTAAATGCAAACCATTTGAATGAATTAACAATCAAATGGTAGAATATATATATATATATATGATGTGATGTGATGTGATGAGATGATATTTTTCCATCAAGTCCCGAGTCTCTGCCTTTGGCATTTATATGGTTATTATTTAATTATAGATATTTAACTATGTTAGTAGATTATAAATATTTATGTATTTAACATGAAATATTAAGTAAATAATTTTTTATTTTTATTTTTATGATATATTAATTTTTTTTAAATTTTATTGTATAAAGAATTAAAAATACCAAAAATGTAGAAAATAGAAAAAAGTTGTTTTAATTGTTTTTTATTTAAAACTCTTTGTTGTGAAAAAAAATAGCTATATTATATATATTAATGTATACAATATAAATGTAATAATATTATATATATTTCTTCTTATTAGTAATGTATATATATTTCTTCTTATTAGTAATATAACATATGACATATATTTATTTTATTATTTTTTACTTGTACAATATTATATTATATGAGATATATAAATATTTTATATTTTCACAGGTGTCCATATTTAATTTACCATTAATAAATATTTATTAATTTTTTTTTAAGTTTTAAATATCTTTTTTGCTTTTAAAATAATATTTTTCTTATTTTAATTATCTTTTAATAAAGGATTATATATAGAGAGAGAGAGTTATTAATTATCCATTATATATTTTTTAATTTTTCTATTGAGACAAAGTTGTCATTCACACTTGTTAAATTATATTTTCTTCTATAATATATATATAGATATATATATATAATAAAATTATTTTATTTATAATTCATATTAAAATATATTTTAGTTATTTATATTTTTTTGTAACCTTGGTAGGACTTTTCTTTTCATTAACATCAAAAAGAGACAGATTACATCCGTATGTTGAGTGGTTAAGTGGCCTCAACTTGCCTAGTGGGAAACCAGGTCTATTGGCCACCTAACGTCATGATAACCCATCCAAAAACAAAATACAATAAGTCTATCCATCCATGCAAGTGCCTAACATCTAAATATATGTATACATACTAAAGGTACTGAAAGGATACAAAAATATGCATATACTAATAGTAATAAGTAAAAGAGAAGTGATATGCAAAACTACTCATCATTTATTGAGTTAACCACAGTCGGATCCTTGACACTTGACCCAGGAAGTTCAGATTGTGAAATGCATGGGATATGCCTTTCAATATGTCTAAGACGGCCGCTTTGCTGCTGTAACTGAAAGTTGATTTGCTAAAAATCTTTGCTATAGTTTGGTAGAACTTGAGCATTTATGGCCAATCATGGGGGGATATACTCTAGGGATTTTATGAGGAGGCCTTTTAACAGCCAATACAACTGCACAGTTTTCTTATACTGGGAAATTCGACCAAGAGAATGCCCCGAATCAAGCACCAGGGTATGCCAATCATCTAAGTCAAGGTCTAGCAATCTAACTGTCTCATTTAACTCTGCTTCCCATTTAGGAATGAGTTGGCAAATCGGGGCCGAGCCTGCGTGATGCGTTGTAGCCGCTTCTTCAATAATCCAGGAGGTGGACTTGCATCCACACAATTTACCAGAAGATGTGTTGGGGTTTTTGGAGGAACTGGATGAATTGGCATTCTTTCCACGCCCACGTGATCCTCGACTGGTCCGACCTTTTTTAGAAGGCACTTGGATCATGGCGCAATGCTAATTACACAGATAAAACAAACTAAAACCGCCAAATTGATACCCAGAATGTTGACCCGTAATGATCCACAACCCAAGAGTAGAGTGTTGTCGGTGGTCATGTCAGAGAGGACCTGTCAAGGTAATCAATGATGAGAACCACAACCCATACAAAACCCAATGGTGGCCCCAATTGCAGCCTCGGGACCTTAAAAATAGGGCACCCCAATTTTCTAAACCATGAGTCCTGCAACAATCAAATAGGCGGAGGGCATAATTACCATCCAAACCATTGTTTTTAATAAACCTGAGAATATCTGAGCCATAGCCACAAAATGCCAGAGGAGAGCCATGGTTGGGCATTCGTGACCGAATGAGAGATACCATAAGCAACTCGTTGGTCTAATCAACAAAGCACCCATATGAGCCAACAAAACTCCATAGATCATAGATACGGGAATAAAGAAAACAAGACAATCTTCAAGCAATTCGGAGACAACCATACCCACTTCCAGAGAATACATTTCCAAACCATTTTATACAAATCATATACCTTTTCCCATGAAACCCGCAGACACGAAGAGCATTCTATGAAAGAGAAATAAGTTAGAAGATTGAGAACATGCTCGAGACCGATGATCTAAACCCACGGTGAATGAACCAGAGCCCTGCAAATTTCCACCATAGAAGTTTGTCGTATGTTGCAGGGATGCTCAATTCCAAACTTATGCCAAGCACATACATAAAATGAAAACTTACCAAATTGAACACCAAAAAGGCTGGGAGCATGCTGCGTTAAACCAACCTTGCCACCTTCATAAGTTACATTGATTTCTTTTAGATGTGTTACCACCACTCCATGTGATACAAGCATGTGGAAGGTGGTAACGGATCACCTTGGGACCTAGGAAATGTCCATCATATTGTACTGTGACCGCTATTAAACCACTTGCACCTTGATCGGGGATAGTTATCCATATTTTTAATGTTACATCTCAATTATATATGTGGTGTGAAAAAATATGTATATTTCTTACTTTAAATTTATTATTATTTAAATTATATTTTTAAATATATAATTTTTTTTTAGTCTAAAAGCTTAATTTCGGAAAATATTACATTGTTGGGTAGATCTTTGCAAAATTCTTCCTACCTCACTTCTACTTGATTTCTTCTACCTGATTCGTTGGCCAGTAGAAAGAAACCAAAACATGTGTCAAAATTTCAATACAACCTAAACTTGAAAATATCAAGAGGTCAGTATGACCAGTAAATGATAACACCAAGAAACGATCAATTGTTATCCGTGATCTGATGAGTGAATAGAAGTATGATTCTTAGGTAGCACATGGAGGGTGGGTTGAATGAACAATGGACATGAGTTTCCATGTGCGTTGAATGAGCTTCCACCTGATCTAGTTTTTCCACAAGTCTTTTTTGCCTCTAAACCAATGTATCCAGACCATCCATCATCATCCATTGATGAGTCTATAGCACATTGATGAATTCTATGATAATGACCCTATCCTCATGTCTATCATCATTAAGTCACTCCAACATGGCAATTACTTGCAATAATTGCCTCTTGAAATGGTTTAGGGGAGGCAAAAACTCAACAAAACTTGGAAAACCTCGTGGTTGGGGTCCACTGCTTCCCTAATACCACGCTCCCCGCCAGCATAGTTGTCTAGTTGGCCCCATTAGCCTACTCCTCTTCTCATGTGACCCCTCTAGCAGAGCATTGCTAACTTCCCAAGAGAGTCACTTGGGCAAAACAATGTCCCGTAGCACCACGACATGCAACACCTTTAAACATTATAGCACAAAAATGAAACTAACCATCTCAAGACCTAACACTTCCAAGATGCCCCCTTCTCATCTCGTCCTAGAAGTGACCAAAAATATATAATAATAATAATAATAATAAAATAAGTTTAAAAGCTTAATTTAGGAAAATATTACATTGGTGGGTATATCTTTGCAAAATTCTTCCTACCTCAATTTTACCTGATTTGTTGGCTGGGAGAAATAAACTAAAACATATGTCAAAATTTCAATACAACCTAAACATGAAAATAGTAAGAGGACAGTATGACCAATAAATGATAACACTAAGAAATGATCAAATTTTATCCACAATCTGATGGATGAATAGAAAAATATTCTTAGGTAAGGCATGGAGGGTGGGTTGAATGAACAATGGACATGATTTTCGATGTGCATTGAACGAGCTTCCACCCAATCCATCTTTTCCATGTCTTTTTTGCCTCTAAACCAATGTATCCAGACTATCCATCACCATCAATTAATGATTCTATAGCACATTGATGAATCCTATAATAGTGCCCCTAACCTCATTTTTATCATCATTGAGTCACTCCAACAGGGAAATTACTTGCTTTAACTACCCCTCGAAATGGCTCAGGGGAGGAAAAAACTCAACAGAACCCAAAAAACTTGTGGTTGGGGTCTACGACTTCCCTAATACCATTATCCCAACCAACATGGTGTCTACTTGGCCTCATTGGACTACTCCTCTTCTTATGTGACCCCTCTAACATAATATGGCTAGCTTCCCAAGAGAGTCACCTAGCCAAATCTCTGTCCCCCAAAACCACAACATGCAACAACTTTAAACACCATACCACAAAAATGAAACCAACCATCTCAAGACCCAACACTCCCAAGATTGCCCCTTCCCATGTCATCTTAGAAGCGACCAAAAATATATAAAAAATAATAATAATTTAAGTCTAAAAGCTTAATTCAGGAAAATATTACATTGTTTGGTAGATCTTTGCAAAATTCTTCCTACCTCACTTCTACCTGATTTTTTGGCTAGGAGAAAGAAACCAAAACATATGTTGAAATTTCAATACAACATAAACATGAAAATAGCAAGAGGCCAGTATGACCAGTAAATCATAACACCAAGAAACAGTCAATTATTATCCATGATCTTATGAGTGAATAGAAGCAAGATTCTCTGGTAAAGCAAGGAGGGTGGGTTGAATGAAAAATGGACATGAGTTTCTATGTGCGTTGAACGAGCTTCCACCGATCCAGTTTTTCCATAAGTCTTTTTTTCCTATAACCCAATGTATCCAAATTGTCCATCTTCATTCATTGACGAGTCTGTAGCACATTGATGAATTGTATGACATTTTCCCTATCCTCATGTCTATCATCATTGAGTCACTTCAACAAGGCAATTATTTGCATTAACTTCCCCTCGAAATGGTTCAGGGGAGGTAGAAACTCAACAAAACCCAGAAAACCTCACGTTGGGGTCCATGGCTTCCCTAATACTACGCTCCCCACTAGCATGGTCGTCTAGTTGGCCCTATCAGCCTACTCCTGTTCTCATGTGACCCCTCTAACAAAGCATGGCTAGCTTCCCAAGAGATTTACTTGGCCAAAGCTCTGTCCACTAGAACCATAACATGAAACACCTTTAAACACTATAGCACGAAAAAGAAACCAACCATCTCAAGACCCAACACTCCCAAGATTTCCCCTTCCCATCTCATCTTAGAAGTGGTCAAAGGGGCTTGGAAAAATATACAATGAGATATTCAGAGTGGGCTGAGAGCTTCCCATGGTGGAATTATCCCACCCCACTCCCTCTAACCTCCACACCAAAGTCCTTACACCCTCCACCGCCCGCCTAATTTCTAATTACCATAACCTCATCCTGGGACTAGCCTACCAAGATAGTTCCCACCACAACATGGATTTGAATTGAAGAAGTACAATAATAGGGAATATAATTGTAGAGTTACCTCGATTCCAGCGAAAGATTCCTAACACCCCGATTGTGCACACAGCACCGAGATACGAAGGTCGTCACACAATCACTAACTAGTGAAGCATGCTAAAGAAACTCACTTGTAGGTTTCTATCCCGGGATCCCAAATGTGGATCGTTTGAGCTGGCAGCTTTTCCCCTCCACCACTCCAAAGCACCTCATCATTTTCCCTTGTGATCAAATTCTAACTACTACTTCCTAAACTCACCACCACGAATACTCTATTAATATAGTAATTTCTCGCTCTAAACCATCCCACACCAAATTGTAAAACCTTCCATCATATAATAGAATCACCACAACACAAGGACATTAGGCTCTCCATCAAAATTAAATCCACCATTGATAAATTGATGTGTTAACTCTCCGCACATATGCCTTCAGAGACTTCTACACGTGAAGCAGGCGCCACGACAATAGCGCATTAAATATCATCGAACCCATATAAATGGTTGGCATCCAACGCCTCCCAATGCTTCTTGGTTAGTTCACCCCATCAAGTTAATATATAAATGAATTTAAATTAAACATATATATAAAAAAAAATACCTATAAAATAATAGAATTTAGAGTGAAAAATTACTATTTTCTATCAAACTTACATCTTTAATTATTTTCTTAGCAATAAATGCATTGTACATTTCATATATTTCAGAATGTTCACACATTTCAATTTTCAAAACTTTTAATTGTTATGATTAATTATGCTTTTATAAGTTACATAAATTTGTTAATATTTATAAATTTATATTTATTATTTTATATTTAAAATTTTAAAATTATAGTAATGTAACATTTGAGTTAGTGTGACTTAGACTCTTGTGACATCTGGGTAATTTTGAGGGTTTAGATGTCCTTGGGTAGAATCTACTGGAGCCACAAGTTGGACATGCCAATTATCTCAAAATTCACATTACTTAACAAACAAAAAAATTATCAACTTTATATTACGAAAAATTATTTACTTACACCTTAAATGTGATTATCAACTTTAAATTATGAAAAAAAAAAAAAAAACATCTAAAAAAAAAACAAAAAAATTATCAACTTCAAATTACATAAAATATATAATGAAGGAAAAATTTATTTACTTACACATTAAATGTGACACATTATATTTTATAGTGGCCTATTGCTTTGACTTTTACTTAATTTGCAAATTTTTAGAAATTATTTCGAAAGTTTATTAAAATTTTGGTAAAATTAAATATTAAACTTATTTTTTTAGAAATTGAAAGTTACTTTTTGGATTTTTAAAATTTGAATTTCTACTTTTTGATTGATGGATGACTATTGGTTTAAAGTCATTTTTTTAGAATTAAAATTTGTTAAAAAAATAAATAAATAACTTTAACAAACAAGTATCTCATAAATTAATTATTGATTTTCTTTTCCAAATTTATGGATCTTTCCATAATCAATATTTTCTTAGAAAATAGTTGTCATTATGTTTCTGGCTTTTACTACCCATGGAAACTATACAAAAGCAACATCACTACATATTACACCGATTTTTCCCTTGATGATTTCTTTCATAGCATTCCCTTACTGATTTTTATTATTGAATGGACTTGGTTCAATCATTTTCCTCAAATAAACCTTACCTACATTATATATTTTCGCAATAAATAAGATTTTATCTTTTTTCTTCGCAATTTTAATTAAAAAAAAAAAACTAGGAATCTTTTGCACATACACTTAAGCCTTTGTGTAACTAAATGTTTTATTTTAATATACTAGACATTGCAATTTTTTTATATTAGATATTTTATTACATATAAATTCTTTTTCATGGAATTAAGATATCACTACATATTTCATATTAATTTGATTTTTTTGACATAGAAATTCTACCATAAATTAGAATGAGTATAAATTTAAAGTCAAATAAATAATTTGTTACATTAATTAGCTTATATATATATAATTTCTCCTCCTTATTTGGCCCCATAAGCTAAAGATGGAATAAAATGTGCACAATCACATTTCAATAAACTCTTAACTTTTGTAACAAACGATAATGTTGGGGTTAATGTTTCATCAAGGTTATCTAGTCCGTTAATTAATTTTGTTACTCCCCTTAGTTTTCTTCATATTCAACTGTGTTTCATTATTAGATTTAATGATTTGTTTGCTATTAATTCCTTTTAACATAAGATGCAGGTAATAAGCAACAATGTTGCATATTACACTTGTTATTTAATGTAATTGAAATAAAAAATACAACAAATTGTCTCTAAAATTTATCTTATGAAATTGGCTAAATAATTCTACTCCATCAAACCTTTATCAAGCTTGCTAGTGATAACAACCACCTAGATGTTTATTTTCTTTATTATGTCTATAGGTATTAGATTCAAAATGAAATTTGTCTTATAATATTTTTATAAATTTATTATAATTAGTGGAAAGCTAAATTGGTTGATAAAAAAGATATTAGCTTATTCATATAAATTAAATACTTGGTAAATGTTGATATGCATCAATCCATAATAACAATCAAAACACTTCTTGTTAAAATTACAAAAATCATAAGAACTAGTGCAACCATATAAATTAAATGGTTGGTAAATACAAATAAGCATCAATCCATGATACGTGTAAAAAAGTTAGCCCATATTATATCTCACATTGTCCAAATTAAAAATAAATAGTAAAAGCAACTAAATTATAACTTTAATTTAAATTATTCTTATCAATAATTATAAAAAGAATTAATATATGAGTCAAACATATATACATTTTAAAAAAACACGTAACAATATTCTTAACCATGGAAATAAATAGCTTTTATTAGAATACCATGGGCCAATATCATAACTCATCAATACCACATGCTTAATATGACATGGTATTGATATGACATTTGCTTTAATTAATTAATTTGATATAAATTAATTAAAAGAGCATAAGTAACATGGAGATAAATCTTAACCCTTTAGTTGTGAAGACTACTATGAATATTTTGACATATTCCATGGAGATTAAATCTCTACCATCCACCTAACAATTAACGATAATTATATTAAAATTCTTGAAGACCTATTCTAAAATAAACAGGCCTATAGACATAATTAACTAAATTATGATTTTATTTAAAATTATTATTATTATTTTATTGATAAAATAATAATAATAATAATAATATATGATTAAAACACAGATTTTTAGCTAACAAATCGTCTTCCTTGGACTTAAGGAAACAATTTAATGGCCAAAGACCCAAAAATATGGACTGAAATCCTACCCCCTTATGGCATGGCTTTTCTTGAATAACAATGATGATTCAACTTGCATTAGCCCATATCAACTAATGATGGTTGTCCCCACTATTGGTTTGAAATGTGAGTTATGTTAGGTTTTCCCACTGTTTAAAAAAAATAAACATATATACATTTTTAAAAACATATAACAAAATTATTAACTGTGGAGATTCACCCCACTTTATCATGGGGATTCTTAATATATAAATAGACTTTGTTACAATACCATGGCTTGTCAATACCACATCCCCAAAAAATCTATAAATCATTTCTTATGACACTTGTTTAGATGACATTTTTTTAATTAATGAATTTAATTAAAAAAAATAAAAATACATAACTACTTTGGAAATTATAAGTCTTGACCTTTTATTTGTGTATAATAATAAGAATATTCTATATAGTTTACATCTTACCATCCACTTAATAATTATTGATAATTAAATTAAAATTTTAGAATCCCTATTCCAAAATAGACATGCCTATAGGCATAACTAAGTATGGTTGCAACCATCATATATGTTCATAAGCTACTGGCGATCTTATTTCTCCTAAAAGCGCTGAATAGATAGATAGCATTAAAACATATTTATCTTTCTAGCCATGTGTTGCGGCCTCAACATTTTGCTGTCGAAACATGGGGGATAATGACCTGGTCTGGACCTTAAGACAACTCCTTTTCTGTTTAAAGTGGTGGCTCTGACTTGGGATAATGGGACCAGTTTCCCATTGTGGGTTTTAAGACGAGTGGATGGTTCATGAGCATTTGCAATAGAATAATGATAATCTAAATGACCTATTCTATAATGCAATTCCCTAACTAACTTATTCTAATATAAACCCGGGTATTCCTGTGTGGTATTCGATCTACAAAGATATCTGCTTAACATGTGATAATAAAGATTAATCAAAACTAAACAGAGATGATAACATATAAAGATAATTCCTTTGACTAAATAGTTAGTCAAAGAAATTTATAAAATATATCGTATATATGATGAGTTATATATGAAAATCACAATTTTAGCTAGGCATCATACAAAAGTGCAATTAACACTTAACAAAAACAATAAATCTCACATGAAATTCATGAAAGTAAAGTTTTGCCACTAATTAAATGAAAACAGAATCAATCATATAAGATAATAGTACCATATGTGCCAAGTGCTGCTCATTTGACAAATTACATAGACCAACTTCTTTCTTCAAATAAAATTGTCTCCCAAGAATACAATAGTGCATCAACAAAGGAAAGTAGTCTGATATCTAAAAGAAACGATCATGTTCCATAATTTTAGCAAAGCATTCACAAACTTACAATAGTGCATTCCTTGCAAATGTTTTTGAAAAAATTCTGGAACTTTCTCTAAATGCATGAGAAAGGTATAAATATTATTCTAACTAATGTGCAAAAATAGATTATACAAAATTTGAGGAGGTTTCAAAAACCTTCCTCCTAACTAGTTAACTAACTCCAAAAATAAACAGTGGCTAAATGAACAGAACTAACAAGATGACTTGTTGTCTTTCAGCGTATCCTTCAAATCACATATATCAGTCATTAGTTGAATTTGAGGAGGTGCCCCAAAATGTGTCCTAAGTTGTCTTCTGAAAATCGCATCGGTGAGAGGTAGCAGCAGTCGTTGAGTCGTATGAAGAGAACAATTGAGAGTCATAATCTAGCTATGCGTTTTGACGAGGTACTACCAATATGAATCCCAGTTGGTCCTGGTCAATTTTATAATTGCCTCCCTTTGAGTCTTTGCCTTTTCCTGCCAGCTGTTATACATAGAATTTAAATTGGGCATTTCTTTCAGATTTCCTTCTTTAATCTGGTTGGTGGCAAACAAGGTGTGATTAATTGCCTTAATGATATTATTTGATACCCTAACTGACCTTGCGACTGCTATCTCAGCCTATTTGATTCTCACGTCCCAATCTGTGAAGAGAATGTCTTTATGAGTTTCCTCAATCTCAGGCAGATTGGTTTTCCTTCCATCTTTTGTTTCCTACCATTCGATGAATTCAAAGATTCTAGTGTTTAGTTAAACTTGGTTCTTTGGTCGATTGCGTTATTTGTCAGCTGGTCGCTAGTGGTTAGATAAGGGGTAATGTGTGACATCTTTTGGCAAAAATGCTCTTGATATTTCACCAGAAGGGAACTTAATTTGAGTGCCTCTATGAACTCTTCCATAGCGGGAACATCCTTGTACCTTTTCATGGCTTGCTACAATTATTGTAGTTGCATGTTTTTGGCTGATATATCGACTTCATGACTTATTTCAGGACCTCCATGTTTTGCTATAATTGGGCGAGCTGCTCAGCTGCTTGATTTTTTATGCTTTCTTTCTCTACTTCGAGCTGATCCTCGAGTTGTGCAACCCTATCCCATTTTTCCCTTAACAAAGTAGAGACTTCATTAGCCTTATCCATAGTGGTCGATGCATATGCTCCTTTGAACTGTGATAGTCTAGTCAAGTTCTTGACCAGATTGAAAGGAATGTCCTTCCAAACTACGTCCATCGGCTCATTTCCAAGTGGGAACTCGGGTGTGTCTGCCCTTTTCCTTTTTCTCTACCTTCTTACTACAACCTTGTGGAGAGGACTATAGAACACATCAAGTGGAGGTATTTCAGTTACTTTCAAAATAATTTCTGATCTGGGTAGAGCAAGGATAATTTCAGTATGCTGGGATGTTATTGTGTGTTCCTCCATAAGCTTGGACTGCTCACTGATAAACTTGGGCTCTGTATCCTTATGAACATGCAGAAGAGTTTTATACTCCATTGTTTCTTGGGTATTTGCCACTTTGGGAGTGCCTTGTAGTTTCTGATTAAACTGATCCCACTCTTGCTCCAAACTACTGTCTTTGTCCTCTAGACTGATTTCTTTAGACGAAGTGCTCAAAACCTGTTTCTGAGTTGACTTTCCGATGGACTCTACCGTGTTATCTGCGTCTTGGGTTTCCCTGTGTCTGGTGTCTTCTGATTATTTACCTGAGAACCTACTCGAGAACTAGGACCTTCATTATTAATAGTGACACTTGGTGTAGGCTTATCCTCGGGCTTTAACAAATGCATTGGGATCACTTCGAGCCTTTCATTTTTGAATTCCTGAAAGCTTTGAAAATCTTCAGGTTTCAGATTCGCCCTTTCCCATTCGAATTCTTGTTCAAAGAATTTGTCCGATTGTAACAAGTCTTCAAAATTGTTATCCTCATGGTTGTATTGCTTGAGCTTTACTGCAGTAGTGATATTATATGCCACTTTTTCTAGATCAAATTGCCTCTTAGGCAATGTATGAAGCCTGAGGGCTTCCATGTGTGCTGACTCGTTAGTAGCATGAACAAAATTTGCTAAAGCAAAAGAACCACACTTGACAGGAAAAGAGGGCAATAATGACTTATTGCTGTCTTTGAGAACTTTAGTTAAGACTTTTCCCACGGTACGGTAAGCAATCTCTCTTGCCAATAATTTGTCAGAAACATATAAAGGAAGGACATGTGGATCGAATGTGCTACCAAAAACCCTAATGTAGGTGAACCATTCTTCAATAAAATATTTTTCGACAACAAACAGGACTATTGTGACTTCTTGGGAAAACCTGGGGGCTCTCTTATTGAAAATTATTTGATGTAGGGGCAAAAAAACAACATCAAATATTTTATATAAGTGAGGTATAGAATGCAATTCCCATATTTTTTTATGACTGAGATGGATTGGGTAGGGGTCCTGTAAGGTCCATTTCCAACCCATGGTCGGAAATGTCGTGAAAAAACAGATGGCATCCATAATGTAGGCACTAAAATAGAACGGAGGGAGGTTATCTGGAGAGGAGGCTCTCTTCTATCGATATTTGGTAATGGTGGTGGCTAGGTTATTAGATAGGATGGAGGGCCAACTCATGATGTGGGAATTAACACAGGTATTAATCAGAGGAATCCATTCTATGGAAAAATTAGTATTATTGGGCAACCCATATAATCTACATAACATAGCTACTGAATATTTGTAAGGGTTTTCCAAAGAGGCTATAGCATATATACTCGGTTTGTCATATTTGAATTTGTTTTCCAATGCTCTCCAACCCTGAATCAACTTGAAGGGGTTCGGGTTCTTTTTTGTGAAGTTGGCCATGAACGCCTTGTCATAGGTATCCTGAGGGTCAGGCATGTGGTACATGTTCTTCAGATCCTCTCCTTTAAACGACCCTATGAGCTCCTTTCTTGAATTCCTGAATTGCCTATCTTCAATGGTGAGATTTTCAATCACCCACCTGATCATATTTGTGTATGGGAGGATTTTAGCTTTTGCTTCTATCCTATGAAGGAAAGAACATGTATCATCCCTGAATTGAAGTTCCAAAGGCCTTGTTGAATCAATTGTTTCTCTGGTGACAATGATTTTAGGACGTTCATCTTTGAGCCTATTGTATATGACCTCCCATGTTGTTGCACCTCCGATAATATTGCAGACTATATCTGAGAAAATAGGAGCCATATCTGTAAACTCAGATTCAACAATGCTATGCTTTCTCTGTTTCTGCATCACCTTCCTTAGTGACATGTCTTTTGTAGCTTGTCTGAAATTGACAAGCTATATTAGTGTAGACATTATCGCATAATTAAGACTGAAAGCTTCTCTAAAATGACTTTGGATCATGAGAAATGTTTAATGAGATACTTGATGTTAACTACCCATAACTTAGAAAATGATTATCCTTCCTCGGGCCGCTAAATATTTATTAACCTGTTAATTCATTTGTTTTAATATTAAAATGTAATTATTTCACATGTTTTACCGCTCTTAATCGCACATCGCAATATTTTAATGGATACAATATAGTGTTATCAGATGCATAAAGTGAAATGCGATTGCGAATATTGCAATATCGCATTTCGAAAATCACTAATGGACATTCTAATGGCATAGCTAAATTTCTTGCAAAGTTTGCGAAGTGTGAAGTGCGATTTGCGAAATGACAAGGTGTTATTTATCGGGCTATCGCAGTGGGAGATTTGATCACAGATTGCAATTTTTTGAAGATGTTTTAAGACAGTCACATGGAAAAGTGTGATTTGTGATTTGCGATGCGGATTTCATCCTTAGTTCGTTTTGTGAGGTTTTGATAGGTATTTTCTTAGAGTTAGGTATTATTATCCTAATCCTAAAAATTTAAAAGGGTCTTCATTTATATCTCTAACCTTAGCTATTGTTCTTCATAAATGGGGGGGTTGTTTTATAGTACAACAGTTGGTGATTTACTTGGGAGAACCAGTTATCTCTCAGTAGTTTTATGAAATTTCTAAAAAAAGCTTTCAAAGTAATTAGAGTTATAGGAATAATGATTACATGAGTTATAAGGTAATTTTTTTTATCTAGAATCATCATTACTTGCTCACTCTACTTATTCAATTACTTTACTCTTGTAATGATAAAAATATAAATGTTCACATCAGCCAATAATAAGTTTTAAAGTGATATAGTAGGTGTCTTCTGTAGATTAGTTTTTTGGTGTTTACTCATTTATCACAGATAGAGCCTCTGCTACCAGCAGGCATTCATAGCCTCGACAGGGTTATCTTTTAACCAACAATGATTCATTATCCCATCTATAGGAATTTTCAAATTTCAAAATGATATTCACTTGCTTTGAATCTCACTTGGACCTTTTCCCTTTATCCTTTTTGAATATAATCTTTTTCTTTTTGGTTTCTTAAAAGACATTGTCTAGGCATGGTAACCTAATAATGACAATGCCATTCACTGGTTGTAACTAAACTAAACAAGCTGGCTCTTGATGAGACCCCTTGTCTTCTGATCGAGGAGATCATTAGCTATTACCCTGTTTTGATATGCAATATTGGTAATATCAGTTTAATTATTTCCCTATGAACATGGTAAACAAGCTCGTAATGAGACTTTTTATCTTCTAAGTTTCGTATATTTTAGAATTACACTCTGAGAAAAGAAAATTTTATCAGATGGGGTGAATCATTGGCTCTATTAAGAGTTTTGGATGATAATGATAGAGTTTTTAAGATACTCATCTGCAGAAAGTCCTTACTAGGTTAAAGATTCTTTTGTTGACTGATAACAAAACATTCATACTCTATAAAGATAAGAGTTTGTTCGTAGAATAAATGTTTTAAGCAAGATCAAGTTTTTCCAAAGAAATGAAGTTTACTTTAGTACTCAAATGTCCTAATTATTTGTTTTAACTCTTGCTTACTTATAGAAGCGAAAAACAAAAATATTATCAAATATTTTATTTTGAAAATCCAAAAGTAAATACTAGTTAACCATTATTTTCCTAAGAATCTTAAAAGAAATATGTTACAAAATTGGAAGAGGTTATCTTCTAAGAAAAGTATTCTTTCAAAATTTGCCCATTAACGGGCAAAGAATCCTTCTTACTATAGGTTTTAACCCCGTACAGAAATTACCTGCATATGAATTCTAAAACACATAAAATAAAAATGCGAGAGCATAACACATAAAACAAATATACACAGAGATTTTCCCTGGATCCCAAAACCAGGACTACCAGCTTGATTTTTCATTATGTTCCTTTCAATGTTACAATACATATTTATACATGCCAAAGCATCCAATCCCATGGACTGAAAACCATCGTGTCCAAAACCATGGACCGAAAACCATCACGTCCAAAGACATGTGCAAAAATCATGCAAAAAACCATAGGTAGGTCTGCCCAACCTAACATAGGGTCCAAAACTAAAAAATTTCGGGGCGCTGTGTTATAGACATTTTTGGGCATTGCAGCCCCAAGCATAAAATGTCCATAAACCAAGGGCTCCTAAGTCCCTAAAAGTGTTGTTCTAACCCCTAAAGGAACAAGGTCAACTGATTACAGCTTCTCCCAGAAGTTCTCCATGAAAAACTACTCAGAACTGGTCAAAACTGGATCATTTCACTTACTCCATGGCCAGGGTGCGATGCATCGCACCTTGTACACACGGGAAGTGCGTTGCATTTCAAAAATCCCTTCTATGGGGTGCGATGGACGGGAAAAGACAAGTGGCGGAGATAGTTTGCGAGGTGGATGATCATGGAATCTTCCAGAAACTTCTCCTGGGACACTTGCCTCTCAGAATCGCCCAAGGATGAGTAAGAGATCAATGAGATCTCCAAGTGGCATCAAGAATTATCAGAGAGAATACACTAATAAAAAACCCAGAGCTGACTCACACCTTTGCAAATACCTATATATAGATCTCTCATCCCAGAGATCCTGAGGTTGGAGGCTGGAATTTTGCATATTGTAAGGAATTGTTGTTGGTTTCTTGAGACAAACATCAAATTGTTGGGTGATCTAAGCTTTGTATGAGGTGAAGAGGGGCTTCCTTGCTGAGAAGTTGATGCTGGGTCAGAACAACTGGTTGTAACTCCTCTTGGCTCTTTCTTTTTTATCAATAAAAGCTATTTAAGTTTTCCTCCATACTCTTGTATCAATGATGTTTGCTGCATTTGTATGGTCAATTTACATCTGATCCTAGATTTTTTATGATTATAGATCCATATTTTTGTATAGTTCTATGCTACTGTGATCTTACAGGTACTTTGTGAAGCTGGGCGTGCAAGGGAACAAGTAGCGAAAGACTATCAAGGAAGAGAGGAATCAAATCAGGAGATTAGCGCAAGACAGAGGTTGGTATTTTTGTTCCTCTCTATCTATAATTAATAAAGGAAAAACGAAAGTAGCTTTACTCTGTTTGTTTCTAAGGCAGCTGCCACACCTTAGTGGGATAAGCAGTTCTGAGTAGACACTTTTCCCTGTAAGACCCTGCCCTAGACCCCATAGAGTGGGGTTATCTGCACCCCTCAAACCCCCTATAACTCCCCTCGCTACGCAATCGGCACAACAAAGGGGGGGCTTTGCCCCCCTTCTATCCCCTGATTAACTACGTGGGCTAGTCGTGGAAAGAATATAACACAACACAACATTCTCCCGCTTGTTGTTTTCTTTCCACAAGGGGCCACAAGAGAGCTTAGTCTTATCCAGCCCTAAAATGCCCATTGTTTCTCTACACCAAGAGAACTTCTCAAAGCTCATAGGTTTTGTCAATGCATCTACAGTATTCTTCAAAGTGTCCACCTTTACTAGCAACACCTTTTTGTCTTCTATCATATCCCTCACAAAGTGATACTAAACATCAATGTGCTTTGTATTTAAATGATAAGCAGGGTTCTTTGCCAGGAAAATTGCACTTTGGCTATCATAGTCTATCCTTATAGCTCCCTGTACTAACCCCATACTTGAACACAATCTGTGCAACCAAACGACTTTTTTGCTTGCATGAGTGGCTGCCATGTATTCTGCCTCTGTAGTTGATAGTGCCACTACAAATTGTTTCTTACTCATCCAACTGATTGCACCTCCAAATAGGTTAAACGCATACCCACTTGTATATCTTCTCTGATCCAGATCTCCTACCCATTTTGCATCAACAAAGCCACGAATATCTAACACTCTGTCCAATCCTAGTCTTCCTTGGTAGCACAAACCATAATCATTAGTGGCACGCAAATACCTGAAAACCCGCTTCACTGTTGTCCAGTGCTCCTTCCCTGGTTTTGACATAAGCCTTCTCAATACTCCCACTACATGTGTAATGTCTAGTCTAGTACATACCATCGCATACATCAGGCTACCGACTGCACTTGCATATGGAACACGGGACATGTCCTCTTCCTCTTCTTGTGTCTTGGGACACTTTTCAGCAGATAACTTTACACCTATAGGAATAGGAACCTTCATTGGTTTACTATCCTGCATATTAAACCTCTGCAATATTGTCTCGACATACTTCCTCTAGTTTAACCATAGCTTCCTCTTTGCTTGATCTCTTTTAATTTCCATGCCCAAAATATAGTTTGTAGCACCAAGATCTTTCATGTCGAATTTGGAGGACAATATGGTCTTCAAATCTTGGATAATTTCTTTGTCATTTCCAACCAACAACATATCATCCACATACAAGACTAGATAAATAACACGGTCACCAATTAATTTAAAATACACACAGTGATCTGCTTTGCTTCTAGTGAAGCCAAGTCCCCGTATAAATGTATCAAATTTCAGATACCACATCCTTGGTGACTATTTTAACCCATACAAAAACTTCTTTAACTTGCATACCAGTTCTTTCTTATCCTTCATCGCAAAGCCTTCAGGTTGCTTCATGTAGATCTCCTCTTCTAGATCCCCATGAAGAAATGTTGTCTTCACATCCATTTGTTCTACCTCAAAATGAAAAGCAGCAACAATAGATAAAAGTAATCTAATAGAAGCTACCTTGGCAATAAGAGAAAAAATATCACCAAAATCAATTCTTGGCACCTGGGAATAACCTTTTTCTACCAACTGAGCTTTGTATTTCTCCACCTTTCCTTCTGAATTTGTCTTCTTATTGAACACCCATTTGCTGCCAATGGGTTTCCTTCTAGCCGCAACTCCACCACATCCCAAGCCTCATTTTTGTACAAAGATGTCATTTCATCAACCATGGCCTCTTTCCAGATTTTTCCATCCTCTGAATCTAATGCTTCCTTCACAGTTATGGGATCACCATCAGTAATAGATAAAGCAAAATTTGAACAAAAAGCAGATGGACTATATCTTTCTGGCTGCCTTCTTTCTCGAACTGATCTTCTCACACCTGCAGTTTGTGGATCTTTGATGAGCCCCAAAAATGGGTAACTTTATGGGCTCATTTTGCCTATTATTCTCAATTAATCCACCATTCTTCATAGTTTTATGCATGCTTTTGAATATATTTATGTTAATTGAATGAATGAGAATAGTCACTTGACCACAAAGTCTAATACGTGATTATTGCAGATTTTTGGACATGTTTTGGTCCAAGGTCAAGCATTTATGAGCAAGTTGACAGCCAAATACGAAGGAACAAGGCTAAGGATTTGTAGGAAGGGTGTCTCCTGCACTAAATGACCCCTTCCTCGAGTTCTCCACTATTATCTCAGAGTTCAATAGCCCACCAAAGATGATTTCAAGGGGCAGCCGAGCAGGTTTTGTGAAGTGGCTGATTAACTGCAATCTTGAGCAGCCAAGCTCCTAAAGTTAAGGAGGACTTTTGGGAGTCCTCGTGTTGCATAAATAGTAAGTCTTTAAGCCTTGGTGGTTTAGCTATTGAATAGTTGTTTTTCACACTTTAGTGCAGCTCTGCATTTCAGCTCATTTTCAAGCTCTTGCTGTAAATAGTTTGGTGACATGACTATTATTTTTTGAGTAATGGAGATGAATTTCGCTTTGCACCAGCTCTGAGCTTTCCTAGGAGGCTGTAGCTCTTGGGGTTGGGCCCAACCCAAGTGCCAGTACCTCCTTTGTGTACTTTTATGTGTTTTCCTTGCATTCATAGAATAATTTTTGTTATTTAGGTTAAGATCTTGCTTTGTTACTTAGGTTGCTTTTGATGATTAAAATAGCTTTACATGCTTTAGGTTGATTTGATATTTTGGTAACAGAAAAGATTTGCAAAAAGGCCATCAAGCAATCCTTGATCTCATCTCTCCCTCCTTGGGACCATGAGCTGAGACCAAGGCATACTTGCTGCCACAAAAACACTGTTCTTGCCTTTCTATGCAATTGCTAGTGTTAGATTTTTAGTTGGAAAAGTTGATACCAGTCATACTTGCATGTTTAGATATGTTCTTGCTTAGTTTCCATATCTATCTTCCATGATTTCCTATCTATAAACTTCTTTTCATCATGTTTCTGGTTTTTAGGTCAGATTAGGTCAAAATAGATAGATCTCTGGTTTTTCTAGTCTTTGTTCGATCAGTTTTGGAAAATAGTGTGTAGAGTACTTGTAATACATTCCTACCTACCCTTCCTCCATCATCCAACTTGTTCCAGCCCCTAATCCAATATTCCTTCCCTTCATTCGCCACACTTTCCCAATTTGCCCTAATTTCTATATTTTTGTGCAACATTGCTTTCTCCATCCTTGAACAAATCCAACCATCTTCATCACTCTTGAGCTTCATTTACCAAGTCCCACACCTTTTAAAAACCTTATACATCCTTCATTTCCACCTCCCCACCATTTTTTTCTCCATCAATCCTCTTTCGGTCGTTCCTGTAGAACTTCCTGTAGAACATCCTGTAGAACCCCTGCAGACTTCCTGTAGAAGTTCATGTGAGCATTTTTTCGAGATATGATCACTGTGAAACTCCTTGGAAGGGTGCTAGGGACCCCTTGGGCCCCCTTCTCACCTTCCTAACCTCCTGCAAGCACCTACTCCATTCCCTTTCACCAACCAACCTCTGCACAGTAAAAAACAATTAAAGCACATGCATAATAATTATGCAAGATTACTCAAAAATAAAAAAAGATGTTTCTTTTTGGATTTTACTTAAGAAGTAGCTTAGTCACATGCATTTTTCCTTTCCAAGAGTCAATGGCATCCACTTCCGTAGTTTTCATCTCTTTTCTTGCACCAGTAGGATTAGTCGGTAAAACTAGGGTTTGCTAGGGTTTGCATTTCCTTTCAAGCTTTCAGCTTCTTTCTGCAAGTAGACTAGCCTCTTTTGTGTTAGCGTTCATCCATCACAGTTAAAATATTCTTCTAAGAGCTCATAGAAGTTGGCTTAAGCTCCTAGCGAACTTGTGCTAGTTGATCAAGTGAGAGCCTGTGGCAAGAGCTAGTACTTGTGCATATAGCACTGTCGCTTCCATGTTTGTTACGAACAACCAGGTTGATAAAAGTAAAGAAGGGAGTCTCAGGAGTTGTAGCATCATTGCTGCAATACTAGAGCCCACCATCCTTTTGGCGCCATTGCTGGGGAAGTGTCAGAGTATTTGTGATTGCTGCTTTTCTTCTATTCTCTATTGCAACCTTCTGCTAAGAAGTTTATTTCAGCAACAGTAGAATAGTTGTTTCATTTCCATTCTACAATTTTATTTCCGCAAAAGTAGATTAGACATTTCTTGCTTTCATTTCATTTCAGCAAGTGTAGATTAGATATTTCCTGCTTTCATATATTAGCATTTCCTTTCTGCAATTTCAATTCTGCAAGCGTAGATTAACATTTCATTTCTGCAATTTCAATTATGCAAGCGTAGCTTAGCATTTCATTTCTTCAATTTCATTTCAACAACATAGATTAGTTATTTCCTGCTTTCATTTCAATTCTGCAATTTTCATTCCAGCAAGGTTCATTTTAGTTAGTTGCAATTTGTTGTTCAATCACTTTTAGTTTTGCAGGTACAAGCAGAAAAAAACAAAAAAGCAACCAAAAAGATTTCCTTTGATGCCTCATAGGAAAAGACAATTCAAGAAAATTCTTACCCAACACCCACACCACATCATTGAGTCACCCTTCTCTCTTCTTCAGTGGCAGTGATCCAGAGGATCTTATAGGTGAACCTCTAGAGATATATGAAGATCCTATAATAGAAGAAGAGCAAAAAAAACATTCCTGCTGAGACCATGGATGAACACAGAAATGGTATAGGAAATGGGGAGAGAATAGAAGGCACCTTTCCCATTCGAGAGACCAATGGGGACACAAAAATGAAAAACATAAGTGCCTCAGCCTTACCTCACTTCCATGGATTGACCACTGAAGACCTTGATACCTTCTTGTTTGAGTTTTGTGTCCTTTGTCGAACTTATGACTATGCAGAAGACGAGAAAAAGTTGAAACTCTTTCCCTCTACCCTCAAGGATGCAGCACTACACTGGTTCATGGGGTTACCTGGAAATAGTATGACAACTTGGGCTCAAATGTATCGAACCTTTAACAACAAATACTGGGATTACTGTAGGTCAAAGGAAACAAAGGGAGAAATCTTTCGGATGACCATGGGAAGTGATGAATCTTTAGAAGACTATGAAGAAAGGTTCCAACTCAGTTATAAAAGGGCCAGGTGCATAATTGACCCCGAATCTCTGAAGTTGGTTCTGCTCCGAGGAGTCCCTGAAGACCTTCTAGACACCCTCCATTTGCTGGCTGGGGGGGACATCTACCAATTACCTTATGATGACATAAAGAATGTGTTTAGAAACCATTCTAGGGCAGCCTAGAAAAGAGGTAGGGGGAGTCAACTTTCAGCCAGCACCACCTTTTCCAAACATGAGTTTGCAAACCAAATGGAAGACCTTAAAAGTGAGGTGAGATAGACCATTGCCATGCAAATGGACACCTTCCGAATCCAACAGAAGCAAGAGGAAGCTAAGAGGGCTTTGGCCATATTTTGTCCCAGATGTACAAGGAAGCATCCTAGGAATGAGTGTCCACTGCACTTCGTAGAGATATGTTTTGTTTGTGAGGCAAATCACCATACAAACCAGCGCCCAACCTTACCCGGACTTAAAGCTATGTACCAAGGGGCTGATGGAGCCACTGAACCACTCTACTTCCTAAACCAAAGGAGGCCACATGGACCCAGACCATACTAGCAGGAGATGCAAGGGACATCCCAGACTTATTACAACTCCAACCAATCCACTCACATACCTTTTTGGGGTCCCCCTTCTCATCCTTCCTGGTCCACACCCCCTCCTTGGTCATATCCATCTCAATACCATACTCAACCTGCTGCTCATTCATTTCATTCTCATGTTCAACCACAACCTTAGTGGAATGCACCTCAACAGGGGTGGAGGCCCCAATACAACTCTTCTCCCGCTCTTTTGCCTCCACCACCTGCTCAACCACAACCATTATCTCCTGCTCCTCGAAGACAACCTTAGATGCCTGCTCAACTGAACTCGAACCCCAATAATAGACAAGCCCAACAGGTATATACTGGAGAGACAACATGCCTTACCTATGCTATGGAGATTCAGGAGATCAACCTATGATCTGGGAAGGTCCTCCCAGATAGCCAACCTCCTCCTAAGGAGGATGAGGAAGAGAAATAGTGAAGTGAACCCAAAGCCAATCGCCCCTTTCCTGAGAGACTAACCAAAATCACACAACCAAACCCAGAAGAGATTGAACTTCTGGGAGAACTTAAACAGTTATGTGTCAAAATACCACTTCTCCAGGCCATCAAAGATGTACCAATCTACAACAAATTGATCAAAGAGAAGTGTTTCAGGCACCCAGGCAGACGCAAAAGGGATGCCCCAACTATCAATGTCATAGGACAACTATCTGACCTAATGTTGGGATAAGTAATCTGTCCAAAATATCTGGACACTGGGAGTCCTGTAGTCAATGTCCACATCAATGGCACCATAATCCCCCACACCTTAATCGATCTAGGGGCTACCATTAATGTGATGACCAGGGACACTATGCTCAAACTCAACCTTCAAAGTTCCCTAAGAAAGACCTCGACAGTACTGCAGTTAGCAGACCACTCCACCGTGACCCCCGAAGGGATTGTGGAAGATGTCATGGTCTCCGTTGATTCTTGGGAGTACCCTACAGACTTCTTGGTCCTTCAGCCAAAGGAAAAACTCACTAGATACCCCCTCATTTTGGGAAGGCCTTGGTTAGCTACTGCATATGCTTACATCAGTTGTCGAGCTGGGAGCATGACCATTAAGAATGGGCCTATGTCCAAATAGCTAGTTCTATATCCTCCTGCCGAACCTCTGCTAGAACATGACTTACCTCTCTGGTTGGAGAAGGAAGATGAGGATGAAGTCTACTCTGCACCATTGTGCACAATGGAAGTCACTAGGGGAGGTCCTCAAACCGAGGATGACCTTATTGAAAATTTGATTCAAAATCCACCTCCCAATGTGCTTCCATTAGAAGGGTTCGTAGCAGACACCCAAGCCAGTGCTTTAGTTGATCTCTATGTGACTGATCTGATCTCTCCCTGAGTTAAGAATGTGGAATTTGGCCCTGAAAGAACCTTGAAGATCAACTCATCCCTATCCCCCTCTCAGGAGAAGGAGCTATGTAGCTTATTGAACCGCCATTTGGATGCTTTTGCTTGGAGCTATAAGGAGATGAAAGGAGTCCACGCTTCAGTCTGTATCCATCACATTTACATTAAAGAGGATTGTAAGCCAGTCAGGTAGCCTCGGAGGAGGATGAATCCAACCCTCAACGACATTGTCAAAGAAGAACTGCAAAAGTTGCTAGATGCAGGATTCATCTACCCCATCTCTGACAGCGGGTGGGTTTCTCCTTTGGTGCTTGTGCCCAAGAAAAATGGGAAGTGGAGAATCTATGTAGATTATTGAGAACTTAACAAAGCTACCAAGAAGGATCATTTTCCTTTGCCTTTCATAGATCAAGTGTTAGATGGCCTAGCAGGGAAGAAGTTCTTTTCCTTCCTAAATGGGTTTAGCGGGTATAATCAGATCCAAATCAGCTCGGAAGACCAAGATAAGACCACTTTCACTTGTCCATGGGGTACCTTTGCCTACCGGGTCCTTCCCTTTAGGTTATGCAATGCTCCTGCCACTTTCCAGAGAGCAGTACTAAGCATATTTGTTGAGTTGGTTCATGATTCGATGGAAATATATATGGATGACTTTACTCCTTATGGGTCTAATTTCCAAGAAGCATTGACTAACCTGGGAAAAGTTTTAACCAAGTGTATTGAAATGAACTTGTCCCTCAGTCCTGAAAAATGTGAATTCCTGATGACTGAAGGGACCGTGCTAGGTCATACAATTTCTCAGCAAGGATTACAGGTGGATCCCAACAAGATTGCTATCATCCAAAGGGTTCCACCTCCTCAAAAGGTAAGAGATGTTCGGAGTTTTCTAGGCTTAGCAGGATATTATAGAAGATTCATTAAAGATTTCAGTAAGCTAGCCTCTCCATTGTTTGGTCTCTTGGGGAAAGATGTTGAGTTTATATGGACTGACAACTGTCAAGAGGCTCTGGATGCATTGAAAGGTAAGCTGGTAACTGCCCCAATCTTGAGAGGTCCAAACTGGGCCCTACCTTTCCACATTCACATAGATGCCTCGAACAAAGCCATAGGAGCAGCCTTAGGAAAAGTTGAAGAGAAGCTACCGTATGCCATATATTTTGTCAGTAAAAAGCTATCCAAGGCAGAGTTCAACTATACTGTAACTGAGAAAGAGCTCCTAGCTATAGTCCATTCCCTAAACAAGTTCAGACACTACAACACTAGCTATCAAACATTCGTACACACTGATCATGTTGCATTTAGGTATCTGATGAATAAACCTGATGTACATGCTCGTATCATTAGATGGTTACTTTTATTGTAGCAATTTTATTTGACCATTGTTGATAAGCCAGGTAAGGAAAATGTTGTTGCTACTTTTATGTCTAGACTAGATTTGCCTACAGGTGAAGAAGGGATGGTGGATGATCAAATGCCAGATGAAAACCTATTTTCTATTTCAGTACTCTCTCCATGGTTTTCTAATATAGCAAATTACTTGGTTTCAGCACAGTTCCCGCCACACCTATCCTCAAAAGAGAAGAGCAAGATCATGAGGAAAAGCGCCCCATTCACTTGGATTGGGGGCAACTTGTTTAAACTTGGCCCAGATCAGATTTTGAGGCATTGTGTCAGGGAGGAGGAAGTCTTTGACATCCTCCTAACCTGTCATGATGGGCCCTGTGGAGGCCACTTTGCAGCAAAAAGAACCACCTTCAAAATTCTACAGGCAGGCTACTATTGGCCCACTCTTCATCAAGATGTCAAGAGATACATCAGCCAATGTGATCGATGTCAAAGGATGGGGAAACCAACTCCAAGGGATGAGATGCCCCTCCAACCTCAAGTGACTTTCAAGCCATTTGAGAGGTGGGGCATGGACTTTGTGGGTCCTATCAACCCTCCTTCGAAACAAAAGTCTTACATCATTGTGTGCACGGACTACCTGACAAAGTGGGCAGAAACAAAGGAAATCAAGGCAGCGACAGAAGAAAAGGTAGCTGAGTTTTTGAGGGAAAATATCTTCTACAAGTTTGGCTACCCAAGAGAATTAGTCACAGATCAAGGAAGTTAGTTTACCTCTAACCATATTGAAGACCTGCTCACTTATCACAAGATTAAGCACAGAACTTCCACCCCTTATCATCCGCAAGAAAATGGATAGGTGGAAGTCACTAATAGAGCTTTGGAAGAGATTTTGACTAAAGTGGTGAGCAACAGCAGAAAAGATTGGGCAGATCGCTTGGTTGAGGCCACCTGGGCCTATAACACTACTTGGAAAACTACAACAGGTTTCACACCCTATGAGCTGGTCTACGGGAAGAAGGCTTTGCTATCCATAGAATTTGAATATAACATATTGAGGTTGGTAGCTCAGCTGGACCTAGATCTCAGCCATGCAAAATAGGAAAGATTATTGCAGCTGAAGGGACTAGATGAATGGAGAATGCAGGCCCTTCTCCACTCAGAGGTGGTCCAACTTTAAAGAAAGATATGTCATGAATAACACCTTAAAGAAAAGAAATTTCAGCCAGGAGATTGGGCGTTGTTATATGATTCAAGATACAAGGATTTCAAAGGAAAGTTGAAGACAAGATGGCTGGGACCATATACAGTGGAGAAATGCAACGACAATGGTTCAGTTCTTATCAGGACCATTGATGAAGAAGCCATCCCCATGATCGTCAATGGGCATCGATTGAAAATCTACAAGAAGCCCCTTTCTAAGCAGGAGTTCATTGAAACTCTAGGTAAATTAGTGCTGGTAGTGGAGCAGGCCCTTGTCTCCACCCCACCGACACCTTGAACACAAAAAAAAAACAGAAATAGAAAAAAGGAATAAAAGATCCTTGGGTGAAAACCTCTTGGAGACGCCCTAGTTGTCTAAAAAAAAAAGGAAAATGAAAAAGAAAGAAAAAGAAAAATAAACCTAATTTCTGTTGCATAAATTGTAGGTCGCGGGAAGGTCATTACAGGTTTTAGGAGGATCGCACAAGACAAATACAAAGGTCAGCACCAGGCTGCAAGCATTCCTCACAATCCATTCCTCCATGACCACTACCCTTTCCTAAGACTTGGTCTCATTCGGGCTAAGATTTCACCTTCTATAGGAAAGTTTTGTGTCTTCTACAGGAAGTTTTGTGTCTTCTATAGGAAGATCCTGTAGAACCTATAGACAAGCCAAAATTGATCTCAGAAGAGGACCTGAAGGTTGGGAATCTACCCATGAGGCCTGTAAACCTCCCTGCTTCCATCCATCACCATATGTCGCCTTTTTCCATCTCTGTACACCTTCATTGCACTCATTTTTTTCCCTGCATAGTCACACACAGAAATCCTGTTTTCTTCATACTGCCAGCAAAAAAAATTTAATGACAAATCAAGCAGCAGTTTTTCACTCACCATACCTGTACCCTCCATCTAGACTCCTCATCAGCTGAGACCCTCGTCAATAGTATAGCCCTGTTCATTCTAGCTTGCATTCCAGGAGGAGAAGCAGCTACAGGATGTTCTACAGGAAATCTGTAGCAGCTAATCCCTCTGAAAGACATACTCCAAAGAGAGGGACAGCAAAGTATGGAAAAAGAAACATGCATGGAGATCTACTTGAACATATGAACATCAGCAATAGCTGAGGCCAAGCATGCAGTGTACATGCAGCAACAACAAACAAAGGAATGGGTTCCAAAACCCAAAATCTGCATAACACGACCGCGAGCATGCAAGTAAGTGCATAAACTCATTCTTCAATTGTATAAATTATATTTTAAAGCTGCATGACTATGGGAATGGTTCGGATTGAGTGGAATCAGTGTCCAGTCAACTGGCCACCCTTGGCCAGTTACACATCCTCGTGGAATCCCAACGAGCTTCATTAAATTCAAAATTGCCGATTAGTTGTGCAGCCAGCACATGTGGAGTGTCTATTCAGGAAGAAATCGTCAGGACTAGTAATGGTGGCGAAGGGTAATGGGAGAAAGGAGGTGATGGCAGTCAAAAACATGCGGAAGCATTATGGCTGTGACGTCGGATCAACGGTCTGATCCGACCACCTCATCCCCTCACCACAGATCACGGCGCAGTTAAAATATGCTCAGTTGAAACATGCACCACCCTTTGTTCATTCTGCACTCACAACGTTCTCGATTGGAGTACGCATCCACTGCTTCTAGAACAGTTAACCAGTCGTCCTCCACCAATTTTTTTGCCTGTTTTTGAAAATCTCCCACCTATTGGGCTCTGTCGAAAGCATAGTTTCATTCTACATGAACCAAGAGCCTTCAACAGGAAGTATTCTATAGGAAAGGCAGAGAACGACTCTGTGGAAAGAAAGCCTGGAATTTTCGTTGAATTTCAAGCTCCAAACGAGGTAGGCTTGAGAAAAACTCCTCTATGCATGATTTGTTTGAGCAAGGTGGTGAATTGAACACGCCATTAGATTGAAAAACAAGAGTAAAAGTCTGCCTGTGCATTGAGAAAAAAGTGAAAGTCTGCCTGCATATTTCCCTGAGTCTACACAGTTTCTTTTTCTCTCTGCATTTGAAATCTCCCCATCCTTTTTCAAAATTCTCTTGTAAGAAAGATACATGTAGTAATAAGGGCCAGCCTATGTGAGTGTGTGAAAAAATGACTGTGCCTATCTATCTATGTGCTCAGAAAAGAACGTGTGCCCTTATACTCTGTTATGTAAAAAAAAAATCTTTTCATAAACAGACAGTCAAATTCTGGGTGACAGCAGTCTTAAAACAGGAGAATTATTGCTACTTGATATTGTAAGGAATGCACGAGAAATTCCTTATTAGGTTCAGAAGAAACTGGATTCAGCTATCCTTTGTTGCAATGATTGATTGTTTGTTTTCCCGAGCATTTTCCTTTCTGAGAGCACTCAACACCATGCCAGGAGGATTCGTAAGGAAAGAACCCTCAGACTCTAGCAAGTTGCATGAGCACCCTGAGGTGGTGGACCTTTTCACTTGGGCAAATTGGATATCCTTCTTTGACAAAATTCAGGGTTATGATGAGGAAATAATTGAAGAGTTTTTAATGTCCCTGAGACCACATTCAAAGACACATGCCACAGTTAGTTTTAGGGGTTTGACCCTAGAACTTACCCTTGAGCTCATCAGTAGAATTACTGGTCTACCATTGGGGCTCCCTTGGAGCAAAGAAGAGAGATCATTGGGCCAAGTTGCTAAGAAAAAAAAAAAATCTGCCCGAGGAGCATCCCGTAGAAGACAAAAACGGAGTTAGAAAGACAAGCTTTCCTCCTCTCTGGAGTTAAGTTAGTTATCAAATTATGAAGTATATCACATGTGAAGGGAGGTTTAGCATCATCTATGGATATCATTTCAGGTTGTTACATGATTTAAGGCACGGGATGGACTTGCCTCCATCCAAGAAACTGAGCATCCCATATTTCCTTCTTCAGTCCTTAATTGAATGTGGTACAAAGATAAATGAAGGGATCCCAGATTAGTTGGCCCACCATGGGCTCATCAAACTGTTGGTGGAAGATGCTTTACACACCTATACTGTCCCCATAGCTTGGGAAACCTTCAGAAATATGTCCAGGGATGATAACATTAGAACTTTGGCTAAGAACATCACCCCATCTAGTAGTGAGGAGGGGGAGCAAACTAAAGAAATTTAGAAGAACAATGATGAGGGAGCACAGGACATTCAAGCAGAGGGAAAAACAAAGGAAGAACAAAAAGAAAAAGAAGAATTTGGCAAGACTGCTGAACCTAAGATAGCAAAGGAGAAAACAACAAAAACAGAGAAAGGGAGAAAGACAAAGGTTGGGAAGAAAAAGGCCAAGAAATCCCAAAAGAAGACTGCCACAGCCAGGGCAGGGACCCAGAAAGAAAAGGGAAAGACACACCCTAAGATATCATTCATACAGACAGGAATAGTGGACACAGAGGTTTCTATAGGAAGTGAGGAAAAATAATAGCAGGAAGAGAAATCCCCTGAGACGTTGGCAATGGAGGCAGCAGTTGTGCTTGCTGCATTAAGCACCCCTACAAAACAAAAAGGAAAGAGAAAAAGGACCTCCATGTACTTCAAATCCAAAAAAAGCACAAGGATCAAAGTAGGAAAACCTCAGCCACTGTCCAAGGAACCGATTGTCATTGAGGACTCACCCACTAAATAGAAGGAAGAGTCTCCTTCCAAGATATCCATCACCTATGAAAGAGGAAGCCAAAAAACCTCTACATGGAAAGAGAAAATTAAGTTGATGGAATCAAAGGCAGTGCTATAGGAAGCTGCAACATATCTACAGGAAACTCTAGCCAATTTAAAAGAGACTGAGAAATTGGAGGAGAAGGTAGCTAAATAATCACAAGGGGAGAGAAAAACCGAAGAAATACTTGAACCTACCCCTCAACCTGATTTGGGCTCATACTACAATCTGTTAGAGGGTGGGAAAATCATCCCACAAAAATTTTCTGTACCATTATTTTTCGAATTAGAGAAAGAGAGGATCAGAACACACACATGGATGAAAATCACCAAATCTAAGGGAGTTGAGGAAATAGGCAACATGGAGGAGAATTTAAAAGAATTAATGGGAGAATTGGCCATGGTAAGGCATGTAGAAAGCTTCAAAAGAGCCCAACTGCAAGAGGAAAATGAGCTGCTGAAAAAATAGTTGTAGCTACAGGAAGTCCACAAGCAAGATAGGCTATCCATTTTCGGAGGGCAACAGCAGCAAGGAGGACCTCCAGCAGACAAGGACACAACTGAGAAACAATAGAAAGAGGAAGAGCTACAAGCTAATGTGGAAATGATAACAAAACTGTTGCAAGAATAGGAATCTTAGGCAGCAAAAGAAATACAGGTTTTGAAACAACAGTTGCAAGAGAAAGAGGCCCAATTGGCCTACATGGCCAGTTGGGCAATAGAAGCCTTACAATGTAGGCAACCTGCTAAATCTTATGCATTATAACTTAAATACCAATGGTTGCAATTTCAAATTAACACACTGGCCCAAAGGGGCACCATTCCATTTCAGAATTACAATCAGTTTATGTATTTGTGTGACAATAGCTCAGCTGAAGATAAGGCCAAGTTAGCATAATTCTATTTACACAACTTGGCACTTCCAAACATGAATCTATGGGACCCTAATACTACATTGGGAGATGTGCAACTCATGGCCATGGCTTCTTGGTTAAGCCATGAGGAAAAGAGGGCAGCAGAAATTCGGAAAGTTATGGACAAGGAGCTAAGTGAGCCACTCATGATCAGAGCAGAACCAGAAGATCCCTCAACTTTAGTATATGCCTATCAGCACCTTGCCAACAACCCTCAAGTTCTCCTAGAACAAATTGAAGGTAAGCTCAAGCCATTGCTCACTTTGAAGACATGGAAAGACTATTGGGTGATAACTGCGATTCATGCTTGCATAAGGAGATGGAACACATTGTCCCACAGTCTGAAATAAGAGAGTACCACTCCCCAACATGGATGAGGGAGGCTTTGGCAAGAGTTCCAGTTTATAAATAGTCAGTGCAAAATCTGAAGGCCAATTGGATTGGCCTAAAGTTCACTTCCCAACAAGGATGAGGGAGGCTTTGGCAAGAGTGCCACTTTATAAATAGTCAGTGCAAAATCTGAAGGCCAATTGGATTGGCCTAAAGTTCAGTCCTCCATTGCTTTTGGGACTACTGGAAGGGGTCAAAGAAGAAGAAGAACACAGGCAATGGGAGGAAGTAGAGAGAAAAGCAGGGTTTCATGATCAAGAAGAGGACATCACCTCGGAATCCTAGGATGTCAAAGAGGCAGTCAAAGCAATCAAAGATGATGAGCTAGATTAGTTGCTCAGAGGATGAGCAACACATTCAGCAGGGGGGTGATGATGAGCCCCAAAAATGGGTAACTTTATGGGCTCATTTTGCCTATTATTCTCAATTAATCCACCATTCTTCATAGTTTTATGCATGCTTTTGAATATATTTATGTTAATTGAATGAATGAGAATAGTCACTTGACCACAAAGTCTAATACGTGCTTATTGCAGATTTTTGGACATCTTTTGGACCAAGGTCAAGCATTTATGAGCAAGTTGACAGCCAAATATGAAGGAACAAGGCTGAGGATTTGTAGGAAGGGTGTCTCCTACACTAAATGACTACTTCCTCGAGTTCTTCACCATCAGCTTGGAGTTCAACAACCCACCAAAGATGATTTCAAGGGGCAGCCGAGCAGGTTTTGTGAAGTGGCTGATTAACTGTAGTCTTGAGCAGCCAAGTTCCTAAAGTTAACGAGGATTGTTGGGAATCCTCGTGTCGCATAAGTAGGAAGGCTTCAAGACTTGGTGGTTTAGCTATTGAACAATTGTTTTTCGCACTTTAGTGCAACTTTGCATTTCAGCTCATTTTTTAGCTCTTGCTGTAAATAGTTTGGTGACATGACTGATATTTTTTGAGTAATGGAGATGAATTTCACTTTGCACCAGCTCTGAGCTTTCCTAGGAGGCTATATCTCTTGGGGTTGGGCCCAACCCAAGTTCCAGTACCTCCTTTGTGTACTTTTATGTGTTTTCCTTGCATTCATAGAATAATTTCTATTATTTAGGTTAAGATCTTGCTTTGTTACTTAGGTTTCTTTTGATGATTAAAATAGCTTTACATGCTTCAGTTTGATTTGATAGTTTGGTAACAGAAAATATCTGTAGAAAGGCCATCAAGCAATCCTTGATCTCATCTCTCCCTCCTTGGGACCATGAGCTAAGACCAAGGCATACTTGCTACCACAAAAACATTGTTCTTGCCTTTCTATACAATTGCTAGTGTTAGATTTTTAGTTGGAAAAGTTGATACCAGTTGTACTTGCATGTTTAGATCTGTTCTTGCTTAGTTTCCATAGCTATCTTTCATGATTTCCTGTCTATAAACTTCTTTTCATCATGTTTCTGGTTTTTAGGTCAGATTAGGTCAAAATAGATAGATCTCTGGTTTTTCTAGTCTTTGTTCGATCAATTTTGGAAAATAGTGTGCAAAGTACCTGTAATACATTCCTACCTACCCTTCCTCCATCATCCAACCTGTTCCATCCCATAATCCAAGATTCCTTCCCTTCATTTTCCACACTTTCTCAATTTTCCCTAATTTCTATATTTTTGTGCAACATTGCTTTCTCCATCCTTGAACAAATCCAACCATCTTCATCACTCCTGAGCTTCATTTACCAAGTCCCACACCTTTTAACAACCTTATCCATCCTTCATTTCCACTTCCCCACCATTTTTTTCTCCATCAATCCTCTAAAATCCTCTTTCAGTCATTCCTGTAGAACATGCTGTAGAACCCTTGCAGACTTCTTGTAGAAGTTCAAGTGAGTAGTTTTCGAGATTTGATCACTGTGAAACTCTCTGGAAGGGTGCTAGGGACCCCTTAGGCCCCCTTTTCAGGTTCCCAACCTCTTGCAAGCACCCACTCCATTCCCTTTCGCCAACCAACCTTTGCACAGTAAAAACCAATTAAAGCACATGCATAATAATTCTACAAGATTACTCAAAAATACAAAAAGATGTTTATTTCCAGATTTTACTTCAGAAGTAGCTTATTCACATGCATTTTACCTTTCCAAGAGTCAATGGCATCCACTTCTTCATCTTTCATCTCTTTTCTTGCACCAGTAGGATTAGTCGGTAAAACTAGGGTTTGCTAGGGTTTTCATTTCCTTTCAAGCTTTCAGCTTCTTTCTACAAGTAGACTAGCCTCTTTTGAGTTAGCATTCATCCATCACAGTTAAAAGCTTCTTCTAAGAGCTCATAGAAGTTGGCTTAAGCTCCTAGCGAACTTATGCCAGCTGATCAAGTGACATCCTACAGCAAGAGCTAGTACTTGTGCATATAGCACCGTTGCTTCCATGTTTGTTACGAACGACCGGGTTGATAAAATTAAAGAAGGGAGTCCCAGGAGTTGCAGCATCATTACTACAATACTAGAGCCCACCACTCTTCATCTTCTGATTCCTCCTTTGTTGTAGAATATGATTCTTCCTCCTTTAGTTCAAACTCTATCTTCTCAGGTTCCTTTGGTTGGACTTCATGTTTAATAACATCTTTCACCTCTCTGAACACCACATATCGGCTGTACACAACCTTCCTTGTTGCTAGGTTCCAAAGCTTATAACCCTTTAAACCATCCTTGTACCCAATAAAGATGCACTTTTCAGATTTACTATCCAACTTGGTTCATTTCTCCTTTGGAACATGTACATATGCATCACATCCAAATACCCTCAGATGTGAAAGAGAGGGTTTCTTACCAGTCCATACCTCTTTTGGAGTCTTATCCTCCAACGCTGATGAAGTTGATCTGTTAACCAGGTAACATGCTGTCTCCACTGCCTCTGCCCAGAATTCTTGTCCTAACCCACCACCACTGAGCATGCTACTTGCCCTTTCCATCATCTTCTTGTTCATTCTTTCTGCAACTCCATTTTGCTGAGGTGTATATGGAGTATTCTTCTATCGTGCTATACCACACTTGTTACAGAATTCTTCAAATTCCTTACTGCAAAACTCTCCACCATTATCTGTCCTCAGCACCTTTATCTTCTTCTCTGTCTGGTTTTCCACCAGAGCCTTAAATTCTTTAAACTTGTCAAAGACTTCAGATTTCTTCTTAAGGAAATATATCCATGTATTCCTTGAGAATTCATCTATAAATGATACATAATACATAGACTTACCTAGTGATGGCACCTTCACAGGTCCAAACACATTACTATGCACAAGCTCTAATATATGTTTTTCCCTTTTACCACCAGAGGGGAAACTCACCCGATTCTGCTTCCCATATACACAATTTTCACATAAATCAAAATCCAGAGAGCTATTACTCATACCTTCTACCATACCTTTACCATGAAGTATTCAAAGGCCCTTCTCTCCAATATGTTCAAGCCTTTGATGCCACAACATGGTCTTCTCTCCAGTGACCAATAGATTTTCTGCTCCACTTTCAGGAACCACAAAGCTGTTGCACCCATCAACAACAGTGCTACCTTGCAGCTTGTACAGAGTTCCAGTCCGAACTCCCTGCATCAAAACCAGTGCTCTCCGAACCATCTTGCAGGCATCCTTCTTGAACACTTTTTTTACACCTGCATCATCCAATTTGCTTACAGAAATCAGATTTCTCGCTAATGCAAGAATATGCAAAACACCTGGAAGTGTTCTAACCCTTCCACCTTGCAACTTCAACTTTACTTTTCCGTGACCAACAATTCTAGCCTCCCTATCATCCCCTAAGAAGACATCACCACCATCGTATTTCTCATACTCGCAGAACCACTCTCTATGGGGAGTGAAGTGAAAGGATGCATCTAATTCAATCAACCATGCCTCATGATCTACATGTGTACTTAAAGAAGCCAAGTACACATCCCCACCTTCATCTGAGGTGGTTTTCACCTCTGTAGAAGGAGCATCATCAGATCCCTTTCCTTTATCAAGAACTTTAGATTTACAGTCCCTTTTGTGGTGCCTTTCCTTTCCACATTTCCAGCACACCACCTTTACAGATTTTACTTGAGATTTAGATCTCCCTCTAGATTTAGATCTCCCACTCGATGACTTATTTTTGTTTCTATTCTAGGACCGTCCTCATACAGACAAGGCATCACCATTCTAGCTCTCCATATTTTTCCGTCTCATCTCCTCCGTCAGCAAGGATGAGACTATTTCATCAAACTGCAAGGTAGTTGCATTGCTACCTATTGCAATAACCAAACTATCCCACAAATCTAGTAGAGAACACAACAAACTGATGCACTTATCTTCATTTGAAATTTTAATATCAACAGATGCTAACAAACTTACCACAGTTTTAAATGCATTCAGATGCTCTGTCACCGACTCTCCATCTTTCATCCTTAGGTTATACAGCTTTTTCTGCAAGAATAGTTTATTCACTAGAGACTTAGATTGATACAAATTCCCTAACTTGTCCCACAAAGACTTCGTCTTAGATTCCCTTGATACATTCAGCAATACTGAATTTGAGACACACAAGCATATTGTGCTCTTTGCCTTCCGATCCAACTTCTTCCATTCTTCATCAGACACTCCTGTTAGTTTAGTACCTGGATCTACAACAATCCACTGATCTTTATCCACCAACAGATCGTCCATCTTGAGTTTCCACAACTCAAAACTCTGACCATTAAATTTCTCGATCTCTATCTTTCCACTCCTCACTATCTTCTTTGACCACTAGAATTGATCTCGTAGATCTCCCATTGAACAGGGTCTACCACAGGGCCGAGTGAAACCCCTCAGTAACAAAGGCGTTCCCTTGAAGCCAAAACAACTCTGATACCAAATGTAGGTTTTAACCCCGTACAAAAATTACCTTCATATGAATTCTAAAACACATAAAATAAACAATGCGAGAGCATAACACATAAAACACATATACACAGAGATTTTCCCCTGGATCCCAAAACTGGGACTACCAGCTTGATTTTTCATTATGTTCTTTTCATTGTTACAATACATATTTATACATGCTGAAGTGTCCAATACCATGGACTGAAAACCATCCACGTTCAAAACCATGGACCGAAAATCATCACGTCCAAAGCCATGTGCAAAAATCATGCACAAAACCATAGGTAGGTCCACCCAACCTAACATAGGGTCCAAAACTAAAATTTTCTGGGGCGCTGCCCCAGATCCCATAGAGTGGGGTTATCTCCACCCATCAAACCCCCTATGACTCCCCCTGCTACGCAATCGGCGCAACAAAGGGGGGGCTGCACCCCCCTTATAATCCCTCGGTTAACTACGTGGGATAGTCATGGAAATAATATAACACAACCCAACACTTACCTAACAAGTCTTGTAAAAGAAACATTGATTGTCCAGTTTTTTCAACGATTTGCAAAGGGCCAAGCCATAATCTTTGGAATTTGGTATGTCTACCCTTTTCATTATGTGCTTTGCCCCATTTCAAAAGTATTTTGACTAACATAAGTTGTATCAAAAGAAGCGTTGACTAATTGTTGATGATGGAAGTGGGTTGCTTTAGCCTTTTCTCGTTCTTCTTCAATATTAAGCATCTGAAACTGTCTATCCTAGAGAGAAGAAGAAAGGTTTTCATTGATGAATTGTATTAGGGAAAGAGATGGGATTGCTACATTTGTGGGAAGAACAAATTCTTTTCCATAAACTAAAGCAAAAGGAGAAGAACCAATAGAGGCCTTCTGAGTAATTATGTTTTCCCATAGAGCAAATGTTAATGCTTTGTGCCAATTCCTGTGATTTTGATCAATAGTCCTTTTGATAATTCTGATGAGGTTCTTGTTTGTTGATTCTGCTAATCCATTACCTTGTGGATAATAATTGGTTGAATATTTCAACTTGAAACCTCGCTTTAGAGCAAATTCTACCATTGTATTTCTAGAAAAGTAAGATGCATTGTCAAACATTAAAGCTGAGGGTAAGCCAAACCTGGTAATTATGTACTGATCAATGAAGTTCGTGATGCTTTTTGTATTAGCTATCTTTAATGGGACAAATTCTACCCACTTTGTAAAATAATCAGTAGTTGTAAGGATGTACCTATGATGTTTGGAAGAGTTAGGAACAATCTCACCAATTATGTCTAATCCCCATTGTTCGAATGGTTATTGGATGTTAATTCGTTGTAAAGGGAATGTTGTATTTCTTTCTCTTCCGGCTATGGTTTGACAAGTTTTTTCTTGCATATTCATGTGCATCCTTAAATACCGTTGGCCAATAATATCCTGCCTGTAGGATTTTGTGAGCCGTGGTATTTCCCCCGAAATGTCCTCTAGCTGTTCCATCATGTAATTCCTGCATGACCTTTTCGACTTCAGGTTTCTCCAGGCATCTTAGAAATACTAAATCATAATTTCTTCTAAACAATACATCATTGATTAGTTCATACTGATTTGATTTCAATCTTAAAGCTCACTTTGTTTTATAATTAAGATGCATAGGATCATATCTGTTTTTCAGATAAAATTTCAAATCAGCGTATTGTGATTGCGTATCATTGAGGCTTACCTCTAATTTTTGCACTTCATTACCTTGATATTCTTCTATTGGTAACTGGGACGCTCCAGTTAACATCCTATAAAAACCTTGGCCCCTAACAATTTTAGCTGGAAGGATTTCTACATCATATTCTTGAAGCGCAGTAACCCAATTAGCTCTTTTCTCCCCTACTTCTATTTGGATTAATAATTATCTTACTGTGGGGTAGGGTACAACTATCTTTGTATGGGCTTTAAGAAGAAAAGGTCTGAAATGTTTCAAAGTTTTAAAAATAGCAAATGCTTGTTTCTTGACAGCTGAATAATTTAATTCGGCACCTTGCAAGTTAGAACTGAAAAAAGAGATGGGTGCCTTGATATTTTAATCGTTCAGCTGTGTTAAAACTATTGCATATTACATATCAGATGAAAAAGTATATAATACAAAAGGTTTGAGAAATTCAGGGATTTTCAATGAAGGGGCATTAATAATGGATTTTTTAATCAACTCAAATGAGTCTCTTTCATCCTTGTTCCATCTGAAAACTATGTTTTTTTGTATCATTGCTTGTAAGGGTAGGACGATTTGTGAAAAATATGGAACAAATATTTTTACAAAATTTATTTGGCCTAGGAATGATTGCATGTTTTTTGTTGTTGTGTGGGAGGGGAATCTTTTCGATCTCTTTGACTCTATCAGGATCAATGTAAATTCCTTTCTTGGACACTATAAACCCAAGGATTTTTCCTTCTGGTAAAGCAAAATAAGATTTTTTTGGATTTAAGGAAATGCCATATTTCTTGCATCTTTCGAAAATTTGCTTTAGGTCGCTTAAATGATTGTTCCTATCCTTAGAATAGATTGTGATGTTATCCACGTAAATAAAAACTGATTTATTAATTAGACCTTTAAAGGCAATGTCCATAGCACATTGAAATGTGGCACCATCATTAAAAAGTTCGAAAGGAATCTTCTGATAGGCATACATTCCCCACTTGGTCCTGAATGTTGTCTTTAATATGTCATCTGGATGTAGAAGAATTTGATTATATCCTGAGAATCCATCTAGAAAAGACATTAATTCGGAACCTGCAACTAATTGCAATATCTGTTCTACAGTAAGCAAGGGAAAATTATCTTTTTGAAAAGCTTTATTTAGGTTTCTAAAATCAATACAAATCCTAATATCATCGTTTTGTTTCCTTATGGGTACCATATTCGATACCCACTTAGAGTGTCTAATAGGGAAGACTATTTTGGCCTTCAGAAACTTGTTCAATTCATATTTGATTTGACTCTCAAGGTTTGGGTGAATTTTGCAAACCTTCTGTTGAGTTGGCTTTTCGTTCGTAGTCATAGGTATGGTATGTTGAATTATAGAGGTATCGTATGTCTTGAGATCTGCGTAATCCCAGGAAAAGACACCTTTGTATGTTTTTAACAACCTAATGAATGATATTCTTTCTTCAGATAATAGGCCAAGACCTAGGTTGAAATTTTTAGGTTTTTCAGTTACCCTAGGTTTACTACTTCAAATCTCAAAGTAGAACTTTGAGTTTTGGAGTTGGTAATTTTCTTGAACCTATCCTTTAGATCATAGAGATCTTCCATCTTAACTACAAACTTTGGGATTGGGTTTTGATCATGATTATGTTTGATTTGTAGATCATGCTCATGTTCATCTATGATCTGTTCTTCATACGACCCTTCTGATGTAAGGAAATTAACTATATCTACATCATTGTTGAATACTCTCCAATTTGTTACATTATCGGGAATAGATGGCCTAAATATTAAATCTATTGAAAATTTGTCTAGACTAAAGTCTTCTAAGGGTATAAGCTTGGATGCCACATTAGCAAGTAAGTTAGCACTTGCGTTTTGCAGTCTAGGGACTAAAGAAATGTTAAAAGAAGAAAAATGAGAAGTCAAATTCTGGGCTAACGATTGATAATGTTTAAGGTGCCCAGAGACACAATGAATTGTATTTCTCACCCGCTTCAAAATTATTTTAGAATCACCATAGACATGCAGGTATTTGACATTAAGACCGATGGCTTTATATAGTCCTTGGATCAATGCTTCATATTCAATGATATTATTAGTTTATTGGAATTCAATTCTGCAAGCTAACACAGTTTTCTCTTCTTGCATATTGATCAAAATGCATCCTATACCTACATCGTATTCAAATTTAGAACTGTCAATATAGAGAGTCCAGAACAAAGAATTATTTGAAACTTTATCTACTAAATTTACACACTTGGAAGCATTTGTTTGTGAATTTTTTTTGGTTTGATAAACTACACCGTTATCTTGAAAGGGAGACCTCTGAGCATTAAAGGATCCAAAAAATGACTCGGCTGAGTAATTTCCAATGATATTATTGGTGAAGGCAATAGGTTTGTTGCTTACCTTGAGGTCAATGACTGTATATTTCATGAATTTTTCTTAGTCTACCCTGATTTGGTTTGGTTTACCATTGTGTGGCAACCACATGTGAGACCAATCAGTTGCGAAATAGTCGTGGAACTTTTCAGACCAATCCCTACTGAGAATTAAACCATAAAATTCAGGGATATTAGCCACAAAAATATCAATTATTTATGAAACTTTTGGATTAGAGGAAAGACTAATTGAAATTGATGCTATCTCTCCAAGAACCTCTACTTTTGTCCTATCTAACTGAACTATGTTTACTGCAAATATTCAAGGTGTAATATTCAATTTGGTACACATAGCTCTTGGCATTATATTTGAGGAGGCTCTTGAATCAACAAGGCAGTTATGAACATTCCTATTGAAAATTTCATAAGTGAGCAGAAATGGAGGAATATGAGAAATAGACCTATCACCAATTAGAACTAGATCTGAGGGATCTACTTTGTTTGAGGATGAGGGAGGTTTTCCCATATCGTAGGCAGATTGAGTAACTATAGCAGATGGAAGAGGAGATACAGGAACTGCTTTTAACTCTCTTAATAGAGTTTTTTGTTGCTGCTTGAGTTTAGTGATCTCGTGCAATGAGATGTTTGCTCTAGTCTTTTTCATGTCTTCGACTATATTGTATTCCATTGTATCTAAGATTACCAATGTCTTTGAGGCATTTGGAGGATCTAGAGGAATAGGATTGGTTTGGCTAGTCTTAGATTTCTTAGCTAATGTTTTCTCCTTTACAAGAGTAGCAGTTTTTTGTTTCAGATTTTTTATAGACATGTCAGGATAGTTTTTTCTTCTTGTAGTCACTAGCATTGCTTGTGCCTCTTCCTCAGTTGGGAGGATGAAATCCCAAATTCCATTTAATTCAATTTCTTCTTTTGCTTCAGCTTCCTCTTTTTCTAGTGAATCTTATTCTGCTTCTTGATCAGACTCAGCATTTGAAATGGTGTTTGGGGGTTGCAATGCAGAAGAAGGGTTCTTTTTGGACAAGCGAAAAGGTTTCTTGGCAGCAGAGGATTCTTTGACCTATTTTTTGATTTCGACCATTTCATTAGACATTGTTTTTAACACTTTCTAAAGGCCTTCAAGAGAGAAAGGGTCCTTTAAATATTTCTTCTTAGAGTCATCCTTAAATGTTACATTATTTGACTTCCTTTCTTTGTTTGTGATCTCTTTTCCAAAGCTATAATTCTTCTTTCTATAGACAGAGCTTCTATCATGTTTTCTACAAGGGTAGCCTTATTGGCTCTATCTACAAAAATTGCAATATTAGAAGGAAGAGATGATATATACCATTCTATTTGTACATCTACAGCAGGTTTAGAGGCAGTTGGGATCTTATTTAGCAACTTGTTAAATCCGGAGTTGAAATCTTTGATCTTTTCATCTGGATTAGCTTTCAAATTAGAAAGATCATTGATCAAGGATGCTATGGTCCTATCATCACCAAATTTTGCAAGAAATACTTCTCAAAAAATATTCCAGTCTCTAATTGAACTTGTTGTAAGGGAAAAATACCAAGATCTTGCATATCCTTGGAAAGTATAAGGAAACAGTCTGATTACAACATCTTCATGTGCGACCCCATTAAGATTCATGGCTAACATAAAATTATTTAGATGTTCTTCGGTCGGGAGAGCATCGTCAGGATTGTACTTAGGTAGCCATTTTTCTGGGTTTGTTGGGAGTGCATTTGGATTTGCAACTAGGACAGCACCAAGATTTGTCCAAGGTTGAGCAGGTTGATTAACCATAGCTTGAGTTGGAGAGTGAGAAGATGGGAAGGTTGATCCAGAAGTAGGTATATATGGTGAAGAACTTACTACTAGGTTAGTACTACTAATGGTAGTACTAATTGGAGAAGTGGATAGTTGAGAAGTCGTGGATTGAGTAGAAGTGAATGGGGAAGTGAATGGATGGAAAGGTGATGTGATCTTGCTGATATCTAATTCAGATCTTCATGAAGTAACTTTCCTATGATGTGGAGGGATGGGGAACTTGAAAGGGGTGACCCCAAGCCTTTCACTTTGCAGTCTAGTCAATACACCAGTTTGTTGTAATAAGGAGGTAACACTTTCTTCAGAAACTTCGAGTCTCTCTGGTTTCTCAGTAGAAATGGATATCTGTTCCAATTTCTATATCAAAGAATGAACTTCGAGAGACTCAGGAGTGTAACCTGGAGAGGGTGGTTGCCTTACTATTTCAAGCGATGAGGGAGATGTTTCTACAACTTCATACTTCTGATTAGGAGATTCTGAACGAGATCTAGAAGGTGTAGAAATTGTGGAGGGGTTTTGACTCTTATGAATGTTTTTCAAATGATATTTAGATTTATATGCCATTCACAGTTGGATAACCCTCCTTCTAGTGCCAAAATGTTGCGACCTCAACATTTTTCTGCCGAAACATGGGGGATACCACCTAGTTCGGACCTTAAGACAACTCCTTTTCCGTTTAAAGTGGTGGCTCCGACTGGGCATAATGGGACCAGTTTTCGAGTGTGGGTTTTAAGATGAGAGTGGGTGTTTCATGAGTATTTGCAATAGAATAATGATAATCTAAATGACCTATTCTATAATGAAATTCTCTAACTAACTTATTCTAATATAAACTCGGTTATTCCTGTGTGGTATGTGGTCTACAAAGATATATGCTTAACATGTAATAATAAAGATTAATCACAACTAAACATAGATAATAACGTATAAAGATAATTCCTTTGACTAAATAGTTAGTAAAATAAATTTATCAAATATATCGCATATATGATGAGTTATATATGAAAATCACAAGTTCAACTAGGTATCATACAAAAGTGAAATTAGCACTTAACAGAAACAATAAATCTCACATACAATTCATGAAAGTAAAGTTTTGCCACTAATTAAATGAAAACAGAATCAATCATACAAGATAATAGTACCATATGTGCGAAGTCCTGCTCATTTGACAAATGAAATAGACCAACTTCTTTCTTCAAATCAAATTGTCTCCCAATAATACAATAGTGCATCAACAAAGGAAAGTAGTCTAATATCTAAAAGAAATGATCATGTTCCATAATTTCACCAAAGCATTCACAAACTTACAATAGTGCATTCTTTGCAAATGCTTTTGATAAAATTTTGGACCCTTCTCTAAATGCATGAGAAGGGTATAAATATTATTCTAACTAATGTGAAAAAATAGATTATACAAAATTTGAGGAGGTTTCAAACAACCTTCCTCCTAACTAGTTAACTAACTCCAAAAATAAATAGTGGCTAAATGAACAGAACTAAGAGGATGACTTGTTGTCTGCAAGCTTGTCCTTCAAATCACATATATCGGTCATTGGTTGAATTTGAGGAGGTGCCCCAAAATGTGTCCTGAGTTGTCTTGTGAAAATCACATCGGTGAGAGGTGGCAACATCCGCTGAGTCATATGAAGAGAATAGTTGAGAGTCATAATATGGTTGTGTGGCTTGACGAGGTACTGCCAATACGAATCCCAGTTGGTCCTGGTCAATTTTGTAATTGCCTCCCTTTGAGTCTTCGCCTTTTCTTGCTAGCTTTTATACAGAGCATTTAAATCAGGCATTTCTTTTATATTGCCTTCTTTAATCAAGTTGGTGGAAAACAGGGTGTGATTCACTACCTTAATGATATTCTTTGATACCCCAGCTTCCCTTGCAACTACTAGCTTGTCCTGTTTCATTCTCGTGTCCCAATTCGTGAAGAGAATGTCTTTATGAGTTTCCTCAATCTCAGGTAGATTGGCTTCCTTCCGTCTTCTGTTTCCTGCCATTCGATGAACTCAGAGATTCTAGTGTTTAAATCGTTAAACTCGGTTCTCTGGTCGATTTCCTTATTTGTCATTTGGTCACTAGTGGTCAGATAAGGGGTAATGTGTGACATCTTTTGGCAGAAATGCTCTTGCTGTTTCACCAGAAGGGAATTTAATTCCAGTGCCCCTTTAACGAACTCTTACGTAGTGGGAACATCCTTGTACCTTTCCATGGCTTCCTGAAATTCTTGGAGTGCATGCTTTTGGCCAATATATCGGCTTCATGACTTATTTTCAGGACCTCCATGTTTTGCTGCAATTGGGCGAGCTTCTTAGCCACTTACCTATTTACGCTTGCTTTCTCTGCTTCATGTTGTTGCTCGAGCTGTGCAATTCTCTCCTATTTTTCCCTTAACAAAGTAGAGACTTTAGTAGCCTTGTCCATAGTGGCTAATGCATATGCTCCTGTGAACTGTGATAGTCTAGTCAAGTTCTTGGCTGGATTGAAAGGAATGTCCTTCCAAACTATGTCCATTGCCTCATTTCCAGGTGAGAACTCGGGTGTGTCTACCCTTTTCCTTTTTCTCTACCTTCTCACTAAAACCTTGTGGAGTGGACTATAGAGCACATCAAACGGAGGTATTTCAATTACTTTCAAAACAATTTCTGATGTGGGCAGAGAAGGGATAATTTCAGTATGCTGGGACATTGTCGCTTGTTCCTCCATAGGCTTGGACTGCTCACCGATAGACTTGGGCTTTGTATCCTTATGAACATGCAGAGGAGTTTTATACTCCACTGTTTCTTGGGTATTTGTCACTTTGGGAGTGTCTTGGAGTTTCTGATTACATTGATCCCACACCTACTCCAAACTACTGTCTTTGACCTCTAGACTGATTTCTTTAGACAGGGTGGTCAAAACCTGTTTCTGAGCTGACTTTCCACTGGAATCTATTGTGTTATCTATGTCTTGGGGTTTCCCCGTGTCTGGTGTCTTCTCATTATTTACCTGAGAATCTGCTCGAGAACTAGGACCTTCACTATCAACAGTGACACTTGGTGTAGGCTTATCCTCAGGCTTTAACAAATGCATTGGGATCACTTCGAGCCTTTCATTTCTGAATTCCTGAAAGTTTTGAAAATCTTTAGGTTTTAGATTCACCCTTGCCCATTCGAACTCGTTTTCGAAGGATTCGGCCAACCGTAACAAGTCTTCAAAATCGTTATCCTCATGGTTGTATTGCTTGAGCTTTACTGTAGTAGTGATATTATATGCCACTTTTTTTTTTTTCTAGATCAAATTTCCTCTTAGGCAATGTATGAAGCCTGAGGGATTCCATGTGTGCTGACTCGTTAGTAGCATAAACAAAATTTTCTAAAGCAAAAGAACCGCACTTGACAGGAAAAGAAGGCCATAATGACTTCTTGTTGTCTTTGAGAACTTTAGTTAGGCCTTTTCCCAGGGTTTAGTAGGCAATCTCTCTTGCTAACAATTTATTAGAAACATATAAAGGAAGGGCATGTGGATCGAGTGTACTTCCAAAAACCCTAATGTAGGTGAACCATTCTTAAATAAAATATTTTCCGACAGCAAACAAGTCTGTAGCAGCTTCTTGGGAAAACCTGGGGGCTCTCTTATTGAAAATTATTTGATTTAGGGGCAAAAAAACAACATGAAATATTTTATAGAAGTGAGGTATATAATGCGATTCCCATATTTGTTTATGACTGAGATGGATTAGGTAGGGGCCTTGTAAGGTCCATTTCCAACCCATGGTCAGAGATGTTGTGAAAAAATAGATGGCATCCATAATGTAGTTACTAAAATAGAACGAAGGGAGGTTATCTTGAGAGGTGGATCTTTTTTGTCGATATTTGGTAATGGTGGTGGCTAGGTTATCAGATAGGGTGGAGGGCCAATTCATGATGTGGGAATTAACACAGGCATCAATTAGAGGAATCCATTCTATGGAAGACTTAGTATTATTGGGTAACCCATATAATTTACATAACATAGCTGCTACATAGTTGTAGTGGTTTGCCAAAGAGGCTATAGCATACATACCTGATTTGTCATATTTGAATTTGTTGTCCAATACTCTCAAACCCTAAATCAACTTGAAGGGGTCTGGGTTCTTCTTTGTGAAGTTGGCCATGAATGCCTTGTCATAGATATCTTGAGGGTCAAGTATGTGGTACATGTTCTTTAGATCATTTGCTCTGAACGACCCTATGAGCTCCTTTCTTGAATTCCTAAATTGCCTATCTTCAATGGTGAGATTTTCGATCACCCATGTGATAATATCTGTGTATGGGAGGATTTTAGCTCTTGCTCCTATCCTGTGAAGGAAATAACAGGCAACATCCATGAATTGAAGTTTTGAAGGCCTTATTGAATTAGTTGTTGTTCTCATGACAGTGATTTTAGGACGTTCATCTTCGAGCCTATTATATATGACCTCCCATGTTGTTGTGCCTCTGATAGTGTCGCAGACTGTATCTGAGAAAATAGGAGCCATCTCTGTAAAATCGGATTTAGCAATGCTATGCTTGCTCTGTTTCTGCATCACCTTCCTTAGTGACATGTCTTTTGTAGCTTTCCTAAAATTAACAAGATTTATCAGTGCAGACAGTATCGGATAACTAAGACTGAAAGATTCTCTGAAATGACTTTGGATAATGAGAAAGGTTTAATGAGATACTCAATGTTAACTACCCATAACTTGGAAAATGACTATCCTTCCTCGGGCCGCTAAATATTTATTAACCTGTAAATTCGTTCGTTTTGATATTAAAACGTAATTATTTCACACGTTTTAGCGCTTTTAATCGCATGTCGCAATCTTTGAATGGATACAATATAGCGCTATCAGATGCATAAAGTGAAATGCGATTGCGAATATTGCATTTTACAAATCGCTAATGGACATTCTAATGGCATGGCTAAATTTCTTGCGAAGTTTGCGAAATGTGAAGTGTGATTTGTGAAATGACAAGGTGTTATTTATCGGGCTATCACAGTGGGACGTTTGACCGCAGATCACAACTTTTTGAAGATGTTTTAAGATAGTCACATGGAAAAGTGTGATTTGCGATGCAGATTTCATCCTTAGTTAGTTTTGCGAGGCTTTGCTAGGTATTTTCTTAGAGTTAGGTATTATTATCCTAAGCCTAAAAATTTAAAAGGGTCTCCATTTATATCTCTAACCTTAGCTATTGTTATTCATAAATGGGGGGGTTGTTTTATAGTACAACGCCATGGCAGAAGAAATAAAATAATGTTGTTAAGTGAAACTTCAAAAGATACAAAGCTTTTGATTAGGTAGGTTTTGTGATATGGTAAGTGAAACATTCATGGTGGAGATATTTTTAGGGAGTGGTGGCAAATAAATGAAATGGGTTAGAGAATCGAAAGGTATTTTTGATCTTTTGGTTTGGGGTTTTTTCATTTTGGAGTGGGAAAAAAGAAGTTTTGGAATTTGGAATTGAGAATTGTTGCACTTTCTTGAAATTAGAGAACATAGTGGGCACATACACACTACTAAGGTTTAAGGTTCTAGTTTTGCGCTCAAAGAGACATCAAACTTATAGAGGTTCCCTTGGGTTAGGAAAATTGATAGATTATTCCTAATTTGTTGGGTGACCAATTCAATTAGGAAGATTTTGAAGATTAGAGGAAAGGAATCCACTTCAAACCTAGCTAAGGACTCTACAAATAATGGAACACTATTCTAAGCTTATCTTATCAATTTTTTAATTATATATCCTCCTCAAGGAACAAATAGAAATATATATATATATATATATATATATATAGATAGATAGATATATATAGTAAACACAAATACACATCAATCCATAATAAGTATCAAGATGATTGCTACATATAAAAAAATATCATAAAACTAACTAAATTATAATATTATTTTAAATTATTATTATTATTAATTATAAGAATAATTAATATATAGGTTAAACATTTGTACATTTAAAAAAAATATGGAACAAGATTTCTAATCATGGATATTCAACCCACTTTACCATGAAGACCTTTAATCATACAATACCATGAGCCTATACGATGGTTTATTAGCCGAAAAAAACATAACTAGCTTCATAGGTTACTTGTTCATATGAAATTTTTTTAATTAATCAATTTAATTAAAAGGTAAAAAAAAAGACATAACTACTTTGGAGATAAATTTCAACCTTTAATTTATATATATTATTATAAATATTTTAAAATGTTGGATAGAAGTTAAATTCCTACTATCTATCTAATAATCACTGATAATTAAATCCAATTCCAAATTAAGCACACCTATAAACATAATTAAAAAATAAAAATTATATTTGTATTAACTATGAAATATACTGACACATACTCCAAAAATAATACCATCTGGGGGAGGTTTTGGCTCTGCAATCTGAACTAGGATTTTGCGTTAGGGTTTTGTCACTAGTCACCATGACAGGACGCGGAGGAGGGAGTTTTGCTCCCTCCTACAGTCAAGTAGATGCGGAGAGAAGAAAGGGAGCTGGATCGCATCGCTTCAAGAAACCAATGGAGGTGGCAATAGAGGATATTAACATAGAAAAATCGGAAAATATCAGACCTCATGGATAGGAAGGGAATCATGAGGAAGCTAGTAGGGAGAGGAGGACAGGGGGTAGCAGTCAAAAAGTTGCTCCTATGAGCACAACAGGGGTTTGTAAACCCAAGTCAACCATTATTCCTCGAGTCGTTTTAAGTGACCCAGCGCTTCAGGTGCACAGAGATCACATGGCAGAATACGCCGTTATATGCAAATTTATTGGGATTTGGCCAACGAAGAAGGCTTTGCAAGCATGGATAAGGAACCACTAGAAACCAAAGGGGGAAATAAACCTTCATCTTGGGTCCAACGGCTTTTTTACGGTGGTTTTCACAAGCTTAGAGAATAAATACAGAGTGTTCAAGGGAGGACCTTTTACGGTGCTGCTGGCATTTACATGCGACCATGGATTATGAACTTTGTCCTAGAACGAGAAACTTTCACATCGATACCGGTGTGGATAAGACTTTACTGCCTTCCTTTAGATTTTTGGTTGTCAGAGTCTCTAAAGGCTATCGGAAACAAGCTAGGGCATTTTATAAAGATCTCAGATGCGACTCTAAAAGGCAAATACACATCCTTCACCCGGATATGTGTGGAAATGGACTTATCTAGGGAACTTCCAAACGCGATCATTTTAGAAGTGTATGACAAAGAATGGGTGCAGGCGGTGGACTATGAACATGTCCCATTTAGGTGCCGCAAGTGCCATGAACACGGGCACCTATACAAAGACTGCCCATTAAACAAAATGGAGAGCAACACAAAAAACACCACAGACAAAGATCTTGAGGGTTTCACTAAGGTTGGGGGCAAAGGGAAAGGAGGAAAGTGGTACCAAAAGAAGATTAATGAGGATGGAAAACTGAGCCACAACAGTTTCAAGATCTTAGAAGAAGAAGTTGAAAACAATGGGACAAACCAGGAATTGGAGAATAACCCCACTGAGAAGGAAGGGGATGCTAGCATGGAGGATATACCAGAGAACAACCAACAAAAGGATGACTTTCCAAGCATTATGGAGCTTAGTACGGACCATGAGATCACCTCAAGTGAGGTTGGAATGGAGGACCATGAACTGTAAGAGATTATAGAAAGGGAGAATTTAGATCTAGAAAAGTTTATGGAGCAAGGAATAGCCAAAGGGGTAGACTCCCTGCCAAAAGAGGAGTTTGACAGGGTTCAGCAGCTCTTCCTCTGGAGATCACAATCGAAGGGCTATGGAGCCAAAATAAACCATGATAGCGAGGATAATAGAGGAGTGAAAACGATGGAGGATACACTGATGCATTCTTCCAAGAACCTGGGTAGGAAAAGAGGAAGAAAAAGACAGAATGAGTTGCTGACTTAATGTGGGAAACTCATGATTAACTCAGGTAAGATGAGAGATATTACCAGTTACTCCTTTATAAACCTTTCTTAATGAAGCTTACAACCTGGAACATTAGGGGTCTAGGAAGTAAAAGGAAACAAAGAAACCTTAGCAGTAGAATAAAAGAAGAAAAACCAGATATGGTTTTTATTTAGGAAGCAAAGTGTTCGATGGACAAGATCAGAGAGATACACAACAAGTGGTTAATCAAGTATGAGTATCTAGAGGTTAAAGCAAGCAACTTGGTGGGGGGATTCTTACGCTTTGGGACCCCTAGAAACTTGGAATCCTGGATGTTGAAGCATCCAAGAACTATCTATCACTGACGATTCAAACTTAGGGTGATAAGGAGATATACATGATCACAGATGTCTATGGTCCTCAAAAACAAGAAGACAAACTCAAGCTTCTCACCTCCCTTGAGGAGCTAAGAGTGAGTATCATGATGTGCCCTAGAATCTAGCAGGGGATTTCAATATGATCAGACCTCTTACAGAGAAAAAAGGTGGTACTACAAAACTAGGTAGAGACTACATTACCTTCCAGAACTTCATAAATAACATGAGTCTAGTGGACACTGAAACAATAAATGGAAATTTTACCTGGAACAATAAGAGGGGAGGAGCTGTTCAAGTTGCCTCTAAACTAGGTAGATTCATAATCTCAGAGGACCTCCTTCTCACAGGCCTTGACATGTCAGCTTTAATCCTTCCCTTTGGAGGCTCAGACCACTGGCCTATCCAGATTGAAGCTACTTTTATGGGCACACTAAGGAAAATACCTTTTAGGTTTGAAAATGTTTGGCTCTCTCACCCTGACTTCACTAGCAATATTGACAAATAATGGATGGAAGATATGCCCATTAAAGGCATTAAAATGTTCACGCTAGAACAGAGACTTAAACACATCAAATCCAGGCTTAAATATTGGAACAAAAAGGAGTTTGGTAATATGTTTAAAGACAAAAGAGAAGTTGAGCAGAAACTCCAGGGGATTAATCAGATCATCATCACAAATGGTTTTACCGAGGAATGGAAAAATCAAGCTGACTCTCTTCAGAACGAATGGGAAGATCAGTGCATGCAAGAGGAGATTTTCTGGAGACATAAATTGAGGGTGCTGTGGATTAGAGAAGGAGAAAGAAACACGAATCTTTTTCATAAATCAACCCTAGATCACAGGTCACATAACAGAATTACAAAACTCAAAGATTCTCAAGGGAAAGAGCTTGTCTCTCACAAAGAAATGGAATTTTTCCTAGTTCAACACTTCCTTAGCATAGCAGAGGAGCCTCTTGTCGACAAATCTCAGTTCATTAACAATTTCACAAAGCACATTCCGAAGCTCGTAACTAGGGAAGACAACCACAATCTTAACAGGCCAGTGTCTGAAGAGGAGTTCAGTGAAGTTATCAATGAGATGAAAAATGCGAAAGCTCTGGGCCTGGATGGTTTCAATGTGGACTTCTTCAAAGCTTGCTGGAAAATAGTCAAACAAGATATCATTGAGGTTGTGTAAGACCTAAGAAAATCCAAAACAGTTTTGAAGGCTCTTAATGCCACTTTCATAGCTTTCATTCCAAAGCAGGAAAAAGCTATGACACTGGACCGATTCAAACCCATAGCTTTATGTAGTGTGGTGTACAAAATTATTTCCAAAGTGATCGCTAACATACTAAAGCCACTGCTTCCAGCTCTTGTCTCAGAGGAGCAAACTGGTTATGTGGAAGGAAGACAGATTCTTAATAACATCATCCAAGCTCACTAGGTGGTACACTCTCTTAAGAACAATAAGAAAGCTAGTATGATCATACAGCTTGACCTAGCGAAATCTTATGATAAGATAAGTTGGTCTTACATTGGGGTAGTGCTAAGAGCTTATGGCTTCAACCACAACTGGATAAGATGGGTTATGGCCCTTGTATCCACAGCTAGTTTCTCCATCCTGCTTAATAGCTCTCACTCCAGAACCTTTGCCTTCTAGGGGTCTCAGACAAGGGGATCCACTCTCCTCCTTCCTCTTTGTTCTCATGATGGAAGGGCTAGACAGAGCGATCAAAATGGAAAATGCTAAAGGAAGAATCCAGGGTCTGAAACTTACCCTGGAAGGTGTTTCTTTTACTCATCAATAATTTGTTGATGACATAATGCTGCCGGGTATTCCCATGGTCAGGGAAGCCAGAGCTTTCAAACAAATCTTGAATGACTTCGCTATAGCCGTCGGTACAAAGGTAAGCCTTGACAAATCAAAATTTTTCTTTTTTAACACTGACATTGCTATTTAGAGGAACCTCACTAGAATTCTTGAGTTTTAAAGGGATCAGTTACCTTCCAAGTACCTTAGAATGCCTCTTACGAACAAACCTCTAAGCAAGGGAGTGTGGGAGCCGGTAATGAATAAACTTCAGGACAAGGTCAGGAAATGGACATGCAGGTCTTTAAATTTGGCGGGGTGTCTTGTGCTTACGAAGGCGGTCCTACAGGCTATTCCCATTTTCATCTCTTCCTGCTCCTAAAGGAGTTATGCAATAGATCAGGAGTATTCAACGAGATTTTCTTTGGGGCAGAGGGGAAGAGAAAAATAAGTGGGCTTTGGTAGCTTGGGACAAGCTATAAAAACCTAAGGACCATCATGGTTTAGGGATTCATGACCCTGAAACACTCAGTAGAGTTTCGGGAGCAAAACTTTGGTGGAGGTGGCTTAAGGAATCGACAACCCCTTGGGCCAAGCTTTGGAAATAGAAATATGGAAATAATTGGCAAGAGAGGGATCATATACAAATGTGAGGGCTCATCAAGGGCTCCCACATTTGGAACCTTGCTTGGGAGAATATAGCCATTATCCAACAACATAGTTTCTGGGAGATCTGAGCTGGGAACTTGGCATGGTTTTGGGAGGATAACTGGCAGCAAGAACCAAATTTGTTCAAGGAAGAATTAACCGCTCTCAAGAATGACACTGACAACAAAGGTTTACTTATGGTAAGTGACTTCTGGGATTAGGTAAGGAACAATGGTAAATGGAGAATATGGAAGGATCTGGGTTATAGTGAAGAAAGCCCTTTGAAGGCCCAGGCAGTTTCTCTTTCTCTGGACTTGGAACAGAGGAAGATTTTGGTGTCATCCTTGTCTGACCAACTGAGATGGGGAAGAAACACCGAAGGAAAATTAAACTCAAAGAAGCTAAATGAATGGCCCTAGGGTTTGATTATCAAAACCCTGGTCAGGTATGGAAGAACATTTGGCAGAACCCGCATTGGATGAAAATAAAGTTGTTTATGTGGTTGGTTCAACAAAAGAAAATTCTAACTTGGGACAATATTCTGAAAATGGGTTTTGTTGGCCTATCCAAACTCCATCTATGTGGCTTACAAGAGGAGACAATGAAACACTTACTCAACCTCTACCCATTCACCTCTACCTTGTGGGATTGGGTGGCCTCAGTCTTCAGACAAACTATCAGGGACAGACTCAGGATCACCAACACTTTGAAAAATTGGAGGAAAAACTTCTCAGGAAATGAAATCATCAATAAAGCTTGGACTCTAGTTCTAGGCTTTATTATTTGGGATGTATGGAAAGAACATAATGGCATGATTTTCAAGAACAAAACTAGCTCGACCTAGTACATCATTGCACAAATATTACTACAGCTCAAAGACACAGTTGGAGCCCTTTTGTGGAAACTTCCTAATAACCCTCCTTTGCCCCAGGATGCTCGCATACTGCTGCAGTTGGGTCTCCATGTGCTAGTTCCCCAAGGCATAAACAAGGGTGTGATCCAAAAAACTACTGGTAAAGACATCTCGCAGCCTCCTCCTCATGGATTTTTGAAAATCAATATATACGGAGCATCTAAGGGAAACCCTGGAATGGCTAGATTTGGTGGGGTTATAAGAGATGAGCAAGGGCGCATAAAGGACATCTTTCATAGTCATTTGGGGACTGCAACCGAACATGGCAGAGCTCATGGCCTTAGAGCAGTGCCTGGAAATCCTGATCGAGTCAAATTTATACAATGCCATCATTGAAGCAAAATCTGAATTGGTCATCAATGCGGCCAAGAAGATATGTAATGGAATGACACCATGAAAACTTTTGAAACATTGGAGGCTATCGCAGGTCTTTTAGTGTATTTCTTCCCACTTGCGAACCCTGAGAACTGTTAGCTTCATCCATGTGTGAAGAAAAGCCAATATGCTAGCTGATCGTCTGGCAAATGAAGGAGTGCTTCGCAAGGAAAGTTACAGTAGGTACACTTTGGATTCAACACCCTCGGGGAAATTGCATGATGATTGTCAAAGAAAGGTAGCCAAATACATGGAGCACTTCTAGACCATGAGAAATGAGCAGCAGGAAGATCAGTGGAAGCAGGAGAGAGCGAAAGTAGGAGTCAATCCTAACCGTTAATCCCACAAAGAATGCTTAAGACAAAGCAAGCCACAAGGGAGGAGTACATGGTAAATAGCAGGCTAGTAGAAAGGTCGCCGTCCAAATATTTTGATGGCCTTCGTTATCGAATGGCTATTGGGTTGAAAAATGACCGAAGGTTAAGTCTGCAAGCAGACCCAGAGATTTATAGATTAGCGGTTTATAATCTTTATCGGCTCCGTAAAGTGGGTAAAGGTCGTGCTAGTTTCCGATGCGATATCTCTGATGACTGTCAGATCAACAAGGGCTTGATCGTATGGATATCTAGTTTTAAAAGTGATCGTAGGTTAAGACTTAGACCAGACCCGAATTTTCAGCGGGAGAGGAAGGAACGACATAAACCCGAAGTGAAGAGAATGACGCACAGGAATCACTTGATCATGGTGGATCAACAAACATATTTGGTGGAAAAGTTTTGCAAAAGTAGGAGCAGACGAAAGTTCTTGAGCCAGGCTGAAGTGCCACAGTAAATCCTGACCGTCGATCTTTTTTCCGTGCTCTGACGTCATATTCCATTACGGGGGTTCAACCATTGGTAACCTGCGTGCTAGTTTGAATAACCACTGACCATTGGATCTAAGTACCCCATCTTTGAATGGATATTGGGTTTTAAGATAGGGGGTAGTTAAGTCGAAGAGAGGACCTGATTTTTTATAGATCACGGGTTATTTTTCTTTATTGGGTCCAAAAAGTGGTTAAAGGGCGCACAAGTTCCTAAAGCAATGCCGCGTCAACCGTCAGATTGAGAACCAGATCGACGACGAAGATTCAATCGCATTTTGTCTTTTGGTAAAAGTGTATGGCCAATGATAAACTTAGTTTTGCGATATTATGATCTGCTGGACAGTGGACCATTAGATAAATAGTTACTTCACATTTCGCAGTTTCCAGGGTTGGCGGCATGCAATCACTGCGATGTGTGATAAGCCGAAATGTGCGATCAATCTGAATTAAAGGTTGGAAGGTTGTTTGCCCATATTTAGGATGCAAATATCAAGGTTCAAGGAGAGCCAAAGGCTCAAGGGTCAAGGATGGGGCCCCATCAAGGCTAGTCGAAGGCTGGCCGATGGCTCAAGGTTGGTTGAAGGCTGGCTGATGTCTCAAGGTTGGCCGAAGGCTCAAGGCTCAAGGCTCAAGGCTGGCCTTGAACATGATCTAAAACCCCTATTTTATGTATATAAAAAGTGTCTTGTTTAGTGAAACCGCCGCCCAAAGGATGCTACAGAAGGCTCGACTAACAGGAGAGGACTTCGTATCGTAGAAGTCGGTCTCCGGCGGCAAGTAGACTAATAGGCTGCTCCACTCCTTGCCGAAGTACCGAGATGTGTGATAAGCTGAGATGTGCCGAGGTTTGCGAGGTTGTGATGGACTCTCGCATTTCATAGTTTCAGGTGTTGGCGGCATGCAGTCAATGCGAGGTGCGTCAAGCTAAGATTAGGAGGACGAGTATTCTTTTTTTGTTTTTATGTGTGATGTTTGGGGTATTGATGACCTTGTTACTTGTTTTCATCAACGGGTCTATCTTTTGCTAATCTTTACACTTGTAAAGATGTTGTACCATATGTAATCTTATTTTTGAAGTTAATTAAAAGCACCACTTTTACTTGACCAAAAAAGAAATATACTTACACATACATTTATTTTTGCTTCAATTTTTATATGAATATTAAAAGCTTTTAGAAACATTATACAATATTTTACCTAAATAATTATAATAATTTCTATATTTCTTTATTTTTAATGTATATATCTCTTATGAATTATTATATATTAGATGTTTCTTATCAATTTGTTTTATCAAGTTAACTCTTTTGTTTTTAAATATGAATGTGAGAAAATTATATATTTAATTTCATAATTGTATGATTTTTATGATTGTATGGGAATATATTTAAATTAAGTAAAACCTAAATTGTTTAGTAAAAACTAAAATTAATATTGGTTTTGATATTAAGGAAATGGTGCTAAAGTTAATTTTGTAAATCATTGTAAAGATGAGCCCATCTTGAGTTCTCAAGCCTATAACCTTTCACGACGTACCTCTACAATTTGATTTATATCATTACTTTATTTCAGAGAAAAAAAATAAAAAAAAATCCATTCCAAATTTTTGGTGACCTATACAATAATACTAATCCTCCTACCATAGTTCTTTCACATTCCACAAAGAACATGTTGCAAAAATGAATGGTATATATTGTTCTTATCTCCTTTTTGGTCATTTTTTCATAGGTCATGTATTAGATATTAATATCCTAAACTCTTTAATTCTTAACTCTTTATACATATGATTCCTTTTTTACTTCTATAATAGTGTTACATAAAAGGTTAATGTTGAATTCTTCAATTATATTGTATTAATTGTTATGAAGTAAATATCTTAACAATGATAAAATATTAATGAATAGGGAAAGGTATTTTACAATGAATGAGATGAGATGAAATTTACATTTTTTTTCGTGGGCAGATGTGTAAGAGAGTATAATTGTAATGAATTAATATAATGAAAAGTTTTTTATAACTTATTAATATAATGTGAAATTTTAATAACTCAATAAATAAAAAAATTTGTTTTAACATTAATTTATAAATTTAAAAAATTACTTTAAAAACCTTGGCATTTCATTCATTAATTTTTTTTTAATAGAATCCATTTAATTACAATAAATTTTCTTATCCTTAGTGAAAAAATTCATATCCTTCCATATGTCAAAATAGTCATGATAAAATTTATTTATGATTTTAAATTCACACTCAATTACCATTCACAACTCTAAATTAAAAGTTATATTCACAAAATAATATATAAATTCAACAAGATTGTTCTTAATGTCTTAGAATCCACCTCCATGAAAATGATCCATTATATAACAAATCATTTGCATCATCCATTTTCTATATCCTTGATCAAATCTCCAAAAACCCATTGAATTCTTTTCCTTACTAAGACCTCAAAATGATTTATGAAGCATAATGTATTAGATGACATCTCACTATTTAGGTCAACATTTGGGTCCCTTATGTTGGAAATAATACTGAGAGGGGGGGTGAATCAGTATTATCAGATTAATCAAACTTTTCAAATGCCCAGAAACATATACGCTACTTCAGTTAAGTGAACCAGCGTGTACACGCTACTGTGACGAAGTAAAACAGCGTATAAGCAGAAAACTCACAATTTAGTTAGCTTATTCTTCAATTAAGTGCATCAGGACATTATTCATCATATTAACAGTAAACATGTGCAGTATAACAGAACAGATAAAAAGCCACACACATGAACACCAAGATATAAGGTGGAAACCCAATGTGGGTGAAAACCACCTGCTGCAAGTTGTCTCTATCTTTCTTAATATGAAACTTCAGTTTACAATCTTTTGTACTGGTGCAGCCTTATACCAGTACGCAGGCTACAACCTGCAGAAGGCTTCAACCTTCTCTCGTTCTCCAAACTTCCTTGGAAGGGAGCTCCAACCCCCTTTGCTCTTGTACTAGCCAAGATACTAGTACGTAGGTGCTGACCTACAATCTTCCTTCTTCCAGGTATCACTTTTCATACATTTTCAGACTTGGATATTCCTGAAGCACAACATTACAATCTGAAGACCACAATTCATTCAATTTCCACAACAGATCATTGAAGCATAAAACAACCAAACTTTGAATCACTGAACCACTGAACCCTGTCAATCACCAGTTACCAGAACACAGAGCAGACTACAGAACTCTGCAATAACAGTCAGACCCCACTGTAAACCCAAATCAAGCTTCAAAAGATATACGCTACTTTAATGAGCAGAACCCGCGTATACACGCTCTTTTACCGAAGCCAACCTGCGTACAGATCTAAAAATAAACTTTCTCAATTTGCAGCTGTACCAGACATTAGTTAGACTCAGAACGTAACATTGCGACAATATGCAGATCTAGAAATACGCATAATCAACCATATCATGATAGTGCATTTCAAACCATTAGATCCCGATCTATCCTTAGATCTAGTCTTCCATTAACCGATGTGATCTCTCCTTGGCTTAGATCATGCAACTCAGAACCTGCATATCAGATCTCTTTCTCTCTTAGATATTCATGCCTTGTCGAAAGATGATTTTGCCTAATGATCTTCTTCTCCTTATATAGCCTTAGGCCTTTCTCAATACCAAGAGCCAAAACCATAGTAACACAATACCATCAACTTTAAAACTAGGGATCGACACGCCCGTCGAGACATAATGGTCCGAAATCATAGGCACAACTTCCAAGGACTAACCACCATGAACCAAAGGAACCTTTCCACATACACGCGCTTTTTCTGAATCGAACTAGCGTGTACACGCGACTTGGGCTTAACGAAACGGCGTGTATGAGCTTCCTTGGCATGCTGTACTGAGATCTGTCTTCTGATTAAGTTGCCATCACCTGTACCAACCTCTGAGCACCTGTACCATCTACTGAGTGAGTTGCCATCAAGGACAACACTTGAATCATAATGCCAACAATCTCCCCCTTTGGACTTGATGGCAACCACCACACCAAGTCACTCTCCCCCTTTGACATCAAGGGCAAAGGGCTATGCTCCCCCTGAGGACATGCTGATACCTCTGCTTGGCTGAGCTGACTCGTGCTCCCCCTGACAGTAGGCCAGATCTGCAAAAGATGTTCTTCAACAAGAACCAAGACTTATACACCATAAGGGACCTTTCTATCACCAAATATCAGAAACAACCAATTATATTACAGCATTCATCCCAGGCATAGTGGGGAAACCAACAAAGGCCGTTACATGACCTTGACACCATAAAAGAGACAAGAGAGATACATGACATAGAGACAACAGATCTAGACCAAGACTTAGGAAAGACATCAGCAGCATCTGATAAACATCTTGTTAGATCAGCAACTAGAATTTCTTTCTGAGCTCCTTCTCCTGAAACCAACAACCAAAAACATCTGAATGCCAACAATGCTTTATGAGACTTTTGAGCTGCTCCCCCTGAACCTGTGCCTGTTGCACTCCCTGAAACTGTGCCTGAATAATTCTGACATTCCTATTGCTGTTCAGAACTTCAGAGTTTTCCCTTGCTGTTCAGAACTTCATATACGCGTTTTATCCTGTATAAAACAGCGTATGTACGCGGATATTCTTTCTGCAACAAGCGTCCAGCATACACGCGACTTACCCACCATGAATCCGCGTGTATACGCTCATATCCCTTCCGTAACCTGCGTATACCAACTTTTCTGTAGAACAAACAAATTTCAACAACAGGATGAAGCATTAACTACTCCCAGCTTTTGTCTGAGATATTCAAAAGTTTCCCTGGGCAGTGGTTTTGTGAGAATATCAGCAACTTGCTCCTTAGAAGGAACATACTCCAACTTGACCTTCTGCTCAAGCACTTGTTCCCGAAGAAAATGGTACTTGATTGGTATGTGCTTGGTCTTTGAGTGCATGACTGGATTCTTTGAAATGCTGATTGCACTTGTATTATCACATAAGATAGAGACAGGTGGAGTGCAAGTGATTTGAAAGTCCTGCAAGGTCTGCATCATCCAAAGAAGTTGTGTGCAACAAGATGCTGCAGCCACATATTCTGCTTCAGCTGTAGATAAGGCAATCGAACTTTGTTTCTTGCTGAACCAAGATACTAATCTGGAACCCATGAAGAAAGCACCTCCACTTGTGCTTTTCCTATCATCCACACTTCCAGCCCAATCTGCATCTGTGTAAGCATGAAGAGTGAGATCTGTATTTCTAGGATACCATAAGCCATAGTTTTGGGTCCCTTGAAGATATTTGAAGATTCTTTTGACTGCCTGAAGATGAGTTTCCTTTGGGTTGGCTTGAAATCTTCCAACCATTCCTACTGCATGTGTAATATCTGGTCGAGTACCTGTCAAATAAAGCAAACTCCCAATCATGGATCTATAAGTGGGTTGGTGGACTGCTGCTGATTCATCATTTGCACTGAGGCTGCATCCTGTAACCATGGGTGTACATACTGGTTTTGACTCTTCCATGCCATACTTCTTCAAGATCTGCTTGAGGTATTTGGTTTGAGACAAGAAGATACCTCCTTCATTTTGTTGGATTTGCAATCCAAGAAAATATGTCAATTCTCCAAGAAGTGACATTTCGAATTCTTTCTGCATAACCAAGGCAAAGTTTTGACTCATAGTCTCTTCATTGCTGCCAAAAATAATATCATCTACATAAACAACAAGAATTAGCAATTTGTTATTTTCAACTTTTATATAGAGATTGCTATCTGCTGATCCTTTTGAAAAGCCTTGTTGGTGAAGATATTTGTCCAACCGATAGTACCAAGCCCTTGGAGCTTGTTTGAGCCCATAGAGAGCCTTTTTCAATCTGCATACAAGGTTTGGATCATTCCCAAGAATGAACCCATCTGGCTGCTCAATATATACTTCTTCTTCTAAGTCTCCATTCAGGAAGGCTGATTTCACGTCCATTTGAAATACCTTGAAGTTTTGAAAGCTTGAGAGAGCAAGGAACATTCGGATGGCCTCTAGTCTTGCCACAGGAGCAAAGGTCTCTTCAAAATCTATTCCTTCTTGCTGTGCATACCCTTTACAAACAAGTCTGGCCTTGTTTCTAATTACTTCTCCATTTTCATTTAACTTATTCTTGAAGACCCATTTTGTTCCTATTACATTCTTATCTTTTGGTCTAGGAACTAATTCCCAAGTGTTGTTCCTTTCGATTTGCTCAAGTTCTTCATCCATTGCTTTGACCCAACATTCATCTTTGCATGCTTCTTTCACATTTTGTGGTTCAATGGAGGAGAGTAGAGCCAAGTAGCTTGAAGCTTCTGCAAGTGTCCTTCTTGTTTGTACTCCTGCTTCTTTCTGCCCCACAATCTGAGTTTCTGGATGATTCTTTTGGACATATCTGGATGGAGTCTTCTCTTCTATTCTTGTCTGCTCCTCTGGTTCTTCTTGAGATTCTTCTTCTTCTTGAGGTTCTTCTTCTTCATCATTTCGCCTTTGAGAGTAACCTTCATCTTCTTCATGATGAACTTGCCTAGGAATATATCCCTTCTCATCAACCACTATATCAATACTGTCAACAATTCTGCCAAGTCTTTTATTGTAGCACTTGTATGCTTTGCTATGTGGAGAATAACCAAGAAGAATGCCCTCATCTGCTCTAGGTTCAAGTTTGCCAAGTTGCTCATCAGTATTCTTAATATAACATTTGCTCCCAAAGATTTTGAAATGCTTCACGGAAGGAGTTTTACCACTCCAAAGCTCATGAGGTGTTTGAGTGCTGTTTACTCGGACATTTGTTTTGTTAAGAATGATAACAGCAGCATGTGCGGCTTCTCCCCAGAAGGTTGCAGGAGTACCTGATTCATCGAGCATAGCACGAGCCATTTGTTGGATAGTTCTGTTCATTCTTTCCACAACCCCATTTTGCTGAGGAGTTCTAGCTGTAGAGAATTCTCTTCTTATCCCATGTTCATCGCAGAAATCAAAAAATTCATTTGATGTGAACTCCCCACCTCTGTCAGATCTGAGGCACTTGATTTTGTGTCCTGATTCATTTTCAGCCAATGCTTTGAAGGATTTGAATTTTTCGAATGCTTCATCTTTGTGCTTCATAAGCCCTAACCAAACAAACCTTGAGAAATCATCAATGAATAATATCAGATATTCTTCTCCTCGAGGTGTCCTTTTCCTAAATGGACCACATACATCTGTATGGACTAGCTCAAGAGGCAAGCTAGCTGATCCTTCCTTCTCTGGAAAGTTAGTTCTGGTCTGCTTTCCAAACTGACAAGATTTGCATATGGTGTTGTCTGGAATTTTGATATCTGGAAGATCGCGAACTGCCTGATATTTGCATGCTTTCCTTATTTGTGAGAAGCTTAGATGTCCCAACCTTCGATGCCATAACCAGTGCTCTTCATCCTTGCTAAGATAGCATTGTTGTTGTCCTTCTTCAAATATGTACAGATTATTTGGAGTTCTTTTGCCTTTGAGAACTGTTTTACCTGTATCAAGATCACGAACAAGACATCCATTCGATCTGAAAATAACCTCTGTTTTTTGATCACACATCTGGCTGACACTTAGAAGATTATGCTTCAATCCATCAACATACAAAACATTTCCAGCCTTGACCTTTTCTTTCAAAGGAGCAATACCTTTTCCTTTTATAGTTGCAGGAGTATCATTTCCAAAAGAAACTTTCTTTCCCTTTTCTAAAGTAGAATAAGATTCAAGTTTTTCTTTATCACCTGTCATATGTTTCGAACATCCACTGTCAATGTACCATAGATTTTCCTGTCCTTCTGCATAAAATGCTATCCCACATCTTTCTGTTTGAGGTTCCTTTATTCTCCATGTTTTGGTGCTTGTGGCTTGTTCCTTTTTCTCCTGAAACCTGCTCCTGCATTCAGAGTCTTTATGACCAAAATTATTGCAAATAGAACATTCAACTTCATTTTCAAGCACCGAAAAGTTGTTATAGGTCCTTTTTGTAATCCCTGTCATACTTCTTTGTTTTTGAGCTTCCCTAGTCATGATTGTTTTATATGCAACACATTGAGCTGCTCTGTGACCAAAGTTGTGGCAAGAAAAGCATTGTCCATTGAAGAAGCTTCTGCGGTTATTGAATCTACCAGCCAACTGATTGTAATTTCTATTTTCATCTATTCTTGAGCCAAACTGAGAAGATTTTACCTGTGGTTGGTTGTAGCTTTTGTTCATCCTAAGGAGGATTGTCCCTGATAGTTTCTGTTTGTAACTCGTCCCTGCTTTACCTGATTATCTTCATTGTTCTTCCGCTCATTTCCTCTTGCTGCATCAAGATAACTTTTTGAGGTGGATGCTTGAGAGGTTTCTCCATTATAGCCCAAACCTGTTTTGTTTAGAGGAGACCGCTGCACACTGATAATCTCATCCAAAGTTTCAGATCCTTTGACAAATTTAAGATTAATAGCTTTTGTTTTCTCAATTTCTTTTCTGAGACCAACAATTTCACCTTCTAGTTTTTCAAGATGTTTTTCCTTTTCATCAATCTGAAATTGCAAAGTATCAATGATCACATTCTTTTCTTCTATGCCTCTCTTGAGTCTAGTGATTTCATTATAGAGATTATCCACATCTATAGCATCCTCATAATCATCATCTTCAAATGCCATTAACAGCTTATATTTATTACCTTGTTCATCTTCATCACTGTTTGATAAGCCATCACTATCTTCATGGGTGTAGTAGCTTTTCCTATTTGCACTTTGTTTCTTGTTCCATCTAGCAGGTTCTTTTCCTTTATCCTTATAAGGACATTTTGCAGCATAATGACCTACTTTCCCACAAGCAAAGCATTTGAAAGGTAGCTTACCTCTGAACCTTCCAGAACCCCTTTGAAGATTTCTGACAAAATTTGATTCTTCTTCCTCTTCTTCTGGAACATGGCTTGCTTCATAGTAATCTTCTTTTCCTGATGCCTTAAAAGCAGCTTCCCTTCTGTCAGATGGACCTCCCTTTCTCATTTCATAAGCGGTTAGAATTCCATGTAGCTGAGACATAGTGAGAACACGTAGATTTTCTTTTTCTTCTATTGCAGATACTTTAGATTCAAACTTGGGGGATAAAGATCTTAGAATCTTTTGAACTACTATAGTTTCTCTTATTTCTTCACCCAAATTTTTCATACAATTAACAATCTCATCTACCCGAAGAAAATAATTAGCCACACTTTCATCATTATACATCTTGAGAGTCTCATATTGAATCCTGAGTGTTTGAAGTTTAGCTTGCTTTACCTGTTCATCTCCTTCATAGCTAGTGATCATTTTGTCCCATATTTCTTTTGCTGATTTGAAGTGCATGACCTTCATGAATTCTGTTTGAGATATACTTCCTAATAGAGTACTGACTGCTTTTGCATTTGTTTCATATGCCTTTTTCTCAGCTGGATCTGTAGGAGTAGCTGAAGGAAAAGCATAGCCTGTTTCTACAATGTCCCAAACTTCTGTACCAAGAGATTGAAGATATGCAGTAACTCTTACCTTCCAATAATTGAAATTTGTTCCATCAAAAACCGGTGGCCTGATTGATGCTTCTTTCTCGTAGTTGCTCATGATGAATGATCTTCCTTCAAGCGATCAAGCTTCTCTGAAGGACCTGCTCTGATACCAATTGTTGGAAATAATACTGAGAGGGGGGGTGAATCAGTATTATCAGATTAATCAAACTTTTCAAATGCCCAGAAACATATACGCTACTTCAGTTAAGTGAACCAGCGTGTACACGCTACTGTGACGAAGTAAAACAGCGTATAAGCAGAAAACTCACAATTTAGTTAGCTTATTCTTCAATTAAGTGCATCAGGACATTATTCATCATATTAACAGTAAACATGTGCAGTATAACAGAACAGATAAAAAGCCACACACATGAACACCAAGATATAAGGTGGAAACCCAATGTGGGTGAAAACCACCTGCTGCAAGTTGTCTCTATCTTTCTTAATATGAAACTTCAGTTTACAATCTTTTGTACTGGTGCAGCCTTATACCAGTACGCAGGCTACAACCTGCAGAAGGCTTCAACCTTCTCTCGTTCTCCAAACTTCCTTGGAAGGGAGCTCCAACCCCCTTTGCTCTTGTACTAGCCAAGATACTAGTACGTAGGTGCTGACCTACAATCTTCCTTCTTCCAGGTATCACTTTTCATACATTTTCAGACTTGGATATTCCTGAAGCACAACATTACAATCTGAAGACCACAATTCATTCAATTTCCACAACAGATCATTGAAGCATAAAACAACCAAACTTTGAATCACTGAACCACTGAACCCTGTCAATCACCAGTTACCAGAACACAGAGCAGACTACAGAACTCTGCAATAACAGTCAGACCCCACTGTAAACCCAAATCAAGCTTCAAAAGATATACGCTACTTTAATGAGCAGAACCCGCGTATACACGCTCTTTTACCGAAGCCAACCTGCGTACAGATCTAAAAATAAACTTTCTCAATTTGCAGCTGTACCAGACATTAGTTAGACTCAGAACGTAACATTGCGACAATATGCAGATCTAGAAATACGCATAATCAACCATATCATGATAGTGCATTTCAAACCATTAGATCCCGATCTATCCTTAGATCTAGTCTTCCATTAACCGATGTGATCTCTCCTTGGCTTAGATCATGCAACTCAGAACCTGCATATCAGATCTCTTTCTCTCTTAGATATTCATGCCTTGTCGAAAGATGATTTTGCCTAATGATCTTCTTCTCCTTATATAGCCTTAGGCCTTTCTCAATACCAAGAGCCAAAACCATAGTAACATAATACCATCAACTTTAAAACTAGGGATCGACACGCCCGTCGAGACATAATGGTCCGAAATCATAGGCACAACTTCCAAGGACTAACCACCATGAACCAAAGGAACCTTTCCACATACACGCGCTTTTTCTGAATCGAACTAGCGTGTACACGCGACTTGGGCTTAACGAAACGGCGTGTATGAGCTTCCTTGGCATGCTGTACTGAGATCTGTCTTCTGATTAAGTTGCCATCACCCGTACCAACCTCTGAGCACCTGTACCATCTACTGAGTGAGTTGCCATCAAGGACAACACTTGAATCATAATGCCAACACCTTACACTATGTGCATAATGGCACCATGTGAAAGTATCCCATATTTATAATTGACAAAGGTTCCTTTTATTTTATTATTTAAAAATAATTCAAAAAAATAATGTTTAATAATAATTCCAAATCCAAGGAGGTATATTGTTATATGTCAAAGTAGAGAGAAGATTAAGTAATGTATTACTATTTTCATCATGGTAGTGCATATTGCCACCGCTCCTTTTAATCTTGAAATTCCTCATAAATTATTTTTCTCTACATAAGTTTAAATTATTAGGAAATGTTAATACTTAGACAAAACTCGCGTAAAAGTCTTATATATTGAGTGATTAGGTTTATATTTTTATATTTGTGTGATTGGCTAAACTTTTTAATGGTAAGTGTAAGCTTTGTTTCTTATAAACTAAAAAATTAGTTTTGAAATCATTTGTTTCTTATACATTTGTTCTATAGTAAAAGGGGGTTTTCTCTTCAAATAGGCTAATATTATATTTATTTATAAATGTGTGAATATTTTATTGTTATATTTATCTATCAATATGTGAGGATAATTTTCTCTTTATTTTTTTTTGTGTTTTTTCCAATATCTGGTATCAAATATTATGTTTTAAGAAATTTTCTCTTTCAATTAAGATATTTTGGAAATTTTTATATGACATTTTTCGGGAATTTTTTAGATAATGAAATTTTGGGGAGATTAAGGAGAACTATCATGATACAGGAAATCAAAATTTTAGGTTTTAGTTTATTAATATTTATGAGATATAGCCTCAAACAAGTCATCTAGAAATTTTCACTATAATTTTTTTAGATAAAGTTTCAAAGTGTAAAAATTTTATAACTTTGAGAAGAGATATTGAAGTACATTTGGTAGAAAGTTTGGATTATGAGGCCCTATAATTTATGGAATATAGGCTATGGAAATTAATTTTTTTGACTAATTCAAAAACTAATTTCAAATAAGCATTATCGATATAACTAACATATTTAAATCATAGAAACCCAAAATAGGTGTGACTAAATTCTTTGGAAAGAAGATAGACTATATTATTTCAAGTAAAATTTTCTAATTTAGATATGAAATATTGAATATGTGGTAATCCATGCAAGTTCACTATCTAGAAAGGCCCAAGGATCAACAAGTTACGAGAAGTTACAACAACTTAACTTCTCATATAAAAGTATGGTTATACTTTTGCAACTTCATATAAGACATTTTAGATCACCACATGACAAAATTTCAAATTTATAAAGGCTGAAATTTGAAAGACACAACAAAAGAAAGGTCAGCTTTAGAAGAAACCCTAAATCGACATTTTAAAGGTATGTAACTTATCATCAATAAATATTTATCAGAAGATCTATTTTTTCTCCTTCAAAATTATGAAAAATATTAAAAAATAGGATAATTATTATTTTTTCACATGGAAAAGGGTGCTAAAAGATTTCTACTCCTAGTAAACCTCAAAAGAGCTCAATGATGACATAGGAAGAAAGAGAAGAGATTTTTCATCACTTACCTAAATTGGAGAAGCAATTTAATGAATTGAGTTTTAGGTCAATAATAAGTAATGATTTAAATGATAATAAGGAACAATTAAGAATAATATGAATGGAAACAAAGAATAGATGGAAACAAACTAGATAAAAAGAGGGAACAATTAAAAAATTCCATGTCCACCATATTTTTACACATCATAAAGGGGAGATTTCCTAAAGGAGATACAAATATGCAAGGAAATCATGAAAATATCAAGGAAATAAAAAGTGAGTCTCTGAATCATGATTATTCATCACCTTTATAATTGGATCATTGAGGTTTTTGCTCAACACTAAGGAACTATTTAACTCCCATGATAAACATTAGGATTTTTAATGGTAAAGATATCACAACACAAATATTCTATATGGATAAATTTTCTGATATACACCAAGTGATAACATTACAAACGTAAATCTTGCATCCTTCTATTTACAAAAAGATCAATTTGTTTGGTATGAATGACTTTTTGAAAGAAAAAATGATTTAATTATATTTTGGTCCATTTTTATGGACGAATTGATCATATAATATGGAGATATTAAGAGAAATACATTCTTAAATCAATTGATAAAACTTTGGAAAATATATTTAAATACATAACACATTCAACAATCCCAAAAATTAAGTCTGTAAGGTAAAGGACATTCCAAAAGATGTTTGGGCAGATCTCTTTATAGGTATTATAAATGAGAGAATTAAACATAAGGTGTGTCTCTTCAAACCTAAATCCATACAACATGATTTTTGTGTGGAAAAAATAGTTCAAGGTAAAAATATGGTTCTTAGGAGAATGCTCACTAAAAACCATAGAGAGAACTATGCCCTCCCCCCCTCTTAATTTCACTCATACTACAAGGTTCACACCTCAGCAAATGGATGAAAGAAGAAGGACCTATGTTTCAATTGTGAAAACAAGTATAATAAGGGTATAAATGCAATGAAAATAAATTATCCTACATAGATTGTGAAGAGGAAGCCGATCAAGATTCATAACTACCTCAAGGTATATAATTAGAAGAGACTAATCCAACCATATCTTGTCATGCATTGGTTGGAATCAAGTACTTCACAAACTCTCAACATACAAGGACATATATAAAAAAGAAAAAGTTGTTAGCATTGATTGATTTTGGTAGTACTCATAAATTAATTAATTACAAATTAGGAAAAAATCTTAATTGGTTTGTATTTTTAGCACCCAAGTTTCAAGTAATAATTTGAGATGGAGGTACCTTAAACTTTTTTGGGAAGTTCCATAGTATTAATTTCAATATGGGGGAGTATTTATCAGATGGTTCCATCATTGCAATCCAAATGCGTGGTGTTGATGTTTTGTTAGGGGTCCAATGGTTACAATCATTAGGACTAGTGGCCCTTAAGTTTTAGGAAACTTTCATGAAATTTTCCTCAAAATGGAAGGAAATTGAACTTAGAGGCATTTATGGAAAATTGCCTAAAGTTATAAGCTCTAATGGCATGAAAAAATTACTCAAAAAGGGACATTGTGGTGTAATTGCACAATTGTGCTCACTAGATCTTAAAAAAATTATACCCTCTACTTTGGTGGATATCAAATTTTTTATCGACAATCATTCCAAGATATTTGAAAATATGTCTATGGGTCTTCCACCTACTCAGGATAACGATCATGCTATTAATTATCAACCAAGAATTACACGAAATAACATTAGACTTTACAAGAACCCATATACATAAAGAGTGGGGTTGATAATATAATTCTAGAAATATTATATTCCAACATCATTAAACCAGGCCAAAGAACTTTCTACACACCAATGGTAATGGTTCAAAAGAAAAAATGTTCATGGAATATGTGTATATATTATAAGAAAAACAACATCATCACCATCATTTCCTATCATTGTCATTGATAAATCATTAGATGAATTGTACAATTTTTTTTTTTACAATGATGTATATTTGCTTTGGACATCATTGAATCAAAATGAAGCAAAAAATATCTCCAAAACATCTTTTAAAATATATGAATTTTATTATTAGTTTTTGGTAATTCTATTTGGCCTTAATAGTTCACCTTCAACATTTCAAAGCTTCATGAATTATATTTTCTAACCATTCCTCGGAAAATTCGTTGCAAGGAACTTTCGGGTAGGGAAGATCGTGGCCAACTTGTAAAGGTATAATTATTATCCCAAGATGCAAGAATAGCTAGCTAGGTTCATAAGAGGATGAATGCTTTGTTGTACCAACAAGCCTAGCAATAGGAAATAAGGTCTATATCATCCCTTACATGTACCCACTCATCCTTGGGAAAGCATTGCCATGGACTTTGTGAGAGGTTTAGCAACAACCAAAAAGGGACATGACTACCTGTTTGTGGTAGTTGATAGGTTTATAAATATATGTGTTTTGGTGCTCTGTAAGAAGACCATAAGTGGAAAAGAAGAAATAAACTTGTTCTTTAAATAGATTTGGTTGCACTTTGGGATTTCAAGGAGCATCAATTCAAATAGGGACACAATATTTTTTAGTGCATTCTGGACTACATTGCGGGAGAAGATGCATACAAAGTTGAAGAGGTGTATAACATTCCATTCGTAGATAGATGTGTAGACAAAAGTATCCAACAAGACTTTGGTGCTTCTTTTGATAGGATAAGAAAAGAAGAATCTGAAGACTTGGGATGAAAATATGGTATATATACAACATTCTTATAGCAGAGAAATTCATACTTCTATAGGAAATTCCCCATTTGAAACCTCTATCCGCATTCACCTTTGGACATTGCATATGGGAAGCAAGGACAAGTGATGGAAGATCTTATAGAACATGCATTTAGGAATAAAGATATTATAGAGGAGATTAGGCAGATCCATATACAAGTACAAGATACACTACAAAAATCACAGGAGACATATAAGGCTAGGCATTATTAGCATAGAATAGAGAAATCATTCAAGGTGGGAGACAGAGTATGGTTATAGTCGAACAAGGAAAGGCTACAAGGTCTTGATTAGAAAATTAAGGCTCTGAGGTATGGTCCCTTTGCGATACTATAAAAGGTGGTTGATAATGCCTACAAACTTAGTTTACGACCATATATGTGCATTTACTTAGTTGTGAATGTAGAGAATCTGAAACTCTATGAGCCTTCATTTCTAGATTGGGAAAAGGAACAGGTCCTACTTCTGTGGAGTATTTGGAACCAGATGCTTAAGCAGATTTGACAAAAGATAGAGTTTTTAGAAAGGAAAGAGGCTCAGAAATACAAGACAGGTGCAACATGACCTTTGGTAGATCGGGTTGAAAGGAAAACTTCTAAAAAAAGTTAAGTGGTACACCAAAGAGAAGGTGGAGGAAAACTTTCCTCACCTCATTCAATAGAATATTTTTGGGACCAATAGACTCCCAAAATGAGGAGGTGTGATCCAAATTGATAATTATATTGTTTTTCATTCATATCAATTATTTTAGAGTGGAAAAACTGGAGGTATTAGCTCTCATGACCATATTTATTAATGATACCTAGTTTGGAAAATTGGGGTCTAAAACCTTATGGGAGCATTTTGAGGCATCAAACAATTTTTTTTGGTGGTAAAATGATACCAATTTAGTGTCTCACATTTTTTTCCTATTATACACTCAGATACCTTTCCAACGGTGCAATAATTTTGTCAATTAGAGTCCGTATGTGAAATTTATGCCACTCAAAATTTGACCTCCACATTTTCACCATCATAATTCAAGAGGATGCCACGTCAGCCCCCATTATTCATGAGAATGGGGTTATCCATGTGATTATGATGTAGAAGAATCTAGAAGAGTCTATATTGAAAACCTAGTTAAGAGTTGAGGTAGTCAAACCTAAACACTAGTAGGTTATCAGATTGTGTTATTATCTGGCCACTAGGAGGAAAAAGGGCTCCATTATTTTGAGTGAATTTTTTCCATGGCTGAGAAAAAATAGCCAGGAGGGATAGGAGGTAGAGCATACAAAGAGGATTTTTGCACTATGGTAGCCAGCAGGCAAGCCATACTTATTTTTACTCACATCCATATTTCAATTCAAAGAAAGAGAGTGGAGTGACCTCACCTTCCATTTGATTTTTTCTCCTGAAATGGTTTCCTAAGTCATATCTTGTGTCCAATATGTGTGAGATCTTTTGTTTAGTTTTTCTCTATTTTCTACACAATTTTAGTTCACATGCATAATATGCTATTAATAGTAATCGACATAGCTATAAATCTAAAGATAAATAAAATTGTAATAGTGTAGTTCTTGGATTTATAAGTATAATTTATCATATATGGTTTGATGAACTATCCAATAAAATATTCATGGTAGTTTACGTATCATGGAGCTATCTATATTGCAAATAGAGTTTAAATGAAAGAGCTATAATCTAGAATAAAATTGGAATATTCATGCATAGAAATACACATCATCTAGACTTCCCACATCCATACACTTCTCTGGTAGGAAAGAACATAACTTCACTGCCAACATAAATCGACAATCCAAAAACCTACATAAGAAGGAGCAATTTAAATCCAAAGGAATGTATACCACCCTACTAAGAGGAATACATCCAATCAGATAAATAATTTTAGTATAAATAACCACAGATATGTAGAATGAAGCCTTTGAAAGTAAGAGTAATGTTGTGCTATTGATTTCTCATGGCGTAAAACAAAGAAAATGGAGAACAAAGGATAGAGAAAAAAGAATTTTTTACATTAATCCATGTGGCATGAACTGTCATTGTAGTCGTGGCAATGTTATGATAGGAAGTCCTAATTTTTAGGTATACCTAGCATTATACAGAATTGACAGTGCAGTTACATAATCTACGATACCTAACTGTGGATGTGTTACATGCCCTGAACTAGTAGATATTGAAGGCTAAATGTTACATATTCTACATTTCATAATGTTATGATACAAGTGCAGACTATATGGTTGTTACCACTCATAGTGCATAATTGTTTCTCGGCATGTGGGAGACATAGTCTGCATAAGCACAACAGATGTGAGGCATGTAAGCACCTTAGAGAATATCATACCTGAGAACAATTATGAAAGCCCTGTGAGTGCCAAAAACTTTTCCAGTGAATCAACAACAAATTCCAGGGAATAGACTATGAACCAAGATATGGCATCATTAAAATTTTCATCATTTGGAAGCTTTTCAAAACATTTGTTCACAAGATTTAAAAATGGTGGCAACTCTTTTGAATAAAATTGACAAATCAAACCCCTTGCCATTGATTTCAAAGGGGGTTAAGGAGCAATATGGAGAAATTGTTCAGTATTTTCATCGATGGTGAAGGTGGAGATTCAATAAGTAAGTTGATGAATGAAAAATGCTCTAACTTTTTTGAGGGATTTGGATAGGAATACACACTTATAATTTTCCAGTTCAAGCCTTAATGTTTTATAAAAAAAGGGAAGAATAGTTCAAGCAAGTTGAGATTTATCCCATTGAAGTATGGATAATTACAAACTACAATATAATTTATTTCTAAAGACATGATAGGCTCATCTAACAAACAATGCATTTGAGTTTGAATGGTAGCATTCTAATGAGAAAGTATGATCTCAAAAGTGCCTAGATAATGGGCCTTACCATATATATTTATTAATAGCACTATGTCCATACTCTATTTTACAACTTGTTTTATCATTAGGGGATATATCTATATCTATATATATATATATATATCACCCAAATTCCAAGTATGGCATGACTGTCTACCATATTATAGTGAATCAACACATGAGGAGAAAGTTTTGTGTATTTTACGAAATCAAAGAGGAATGGGTTCTACAAATTGTATCATATCTAGACCACCACGATTACCTAATGCAATATTGGTTGTAATTGCTGTTCATTTTTTTGAAAAAAAGGAGTATTTTTTCTATTAAATGGGCACCCATACACCCCAAAATACCTAAAAGAATTTACATTGTATTCCATAATCTTGGTTCTCCTAAAGGATACAAAAATAAGGGCCATATATTATACTACAAAGCTATTGTTGGCATAGACTTTATCCACTATCCAAAAACTATATATCAAAGAAATTTACCAACGAAAAACATAAATTTACAGAGAAAGAACGTGAATTACAAGGGATCCATAGACATGATTCTATAGTGGCATCCATGGGAGCTTCTTACCATGCTACATTGTTCAATTTTTATCCTTTGAATTTGAAGCCTGATCAATTGACATCTTATCACTTCCAATTCATCATCCCGGTGGTTGATACGGGCTTGTATTTTTTGAAATCCCTCAACCAGAAATAGAGTGTATTGGTAAGTTGTAGAATCTTCCCTTGAAGAATAGAAATTTCCATTGGATGTTGAATTGGAGGGTGAGGGAAATTTCAAAAAGTATGAGGGGTTTCTAGACCTATGGGAGTATGTCCAGTGTGCTCCATAGTTGATGACGAAATAAAAAAATCAAGGTTGCAAGAGAAGGGAATTGCAATTCTTAGAGTGAAAGAGGTGACCTCGAGAAATAGAAGGGGAAGCAACAGAGGGGTGAATAGAGTAGGGGGAGGACCAAGGTGTACTAAATTTGAAGAGACACTTAAACCAAAAGAAGCACAACTATGAACCCAACAAATGGGTGGGAGAGGACTAAAGAAAGGGACGAGAATGAAGCGAACTTGAAACTACAGGACAAGAGGCCTTGGAAAAGGCAAGATGACACAATTAGCATGAGATTGGACACTTACCAATGCGAAAATAACTTCTCCACCTTTAGCCTGGTAGAACTGAGTTAGGGAAGGAAAGAAAACAACAATGCAGACCTGGATACCTTTAAATTTACATAGAGGACCACCTTGAGAGACCTCCCACAAACCTATGATGCATGGAAGTTGACTCACTTGCAATTGCTTTAGAATTTTGACTACAATACCTTGCCAGAGGATCTCAATAGTTTTAATGTTGAAATCATTCAACCAAATTCTCACCAGAGAGACCCTAACATCTAGAGATACCCTCACATCCTAAAAGGTGCACCAGGTTCATAGACAAACTCCCACAATCAAAATACTGCAAATTGATCCTGTCACCTTTCTCCATAGATTTTAGCTCTGGGAAAGGTACTTGTTGATGAGCACCAGTATTGCAGCAAGAATGTTGCAACCCCTGGGGCTACCAGCTTTACTTTATCAACCCGGGGTTCGTACAAACTTAGAGGTGACAATGTTGTATACACAGGTAAAAGTGATGGTTTGCCTTTTGTCACTGTTCAGCTGGCGAGAGACCACTAGGGTTTTCAAGCCAGACTTCTATGGATTCATAAGAAACGTGATTACTGATGAAAGAAAGATAAATCTACTTTAGGAGAAAGATTGTCTACTATAATGAGGAAAAGGACTGAAATCTTATGCTAAAAACACACCACTTCCTAACTAACTGTTGAGAAACTATGATTTACAAGAATGCTAAGCTAATATGCATGAAATGCTACTATCCTAAGCATGGAATTTCAAAACATCAAACATCACTACTATGCATGTAAAGGACTGAAATAAATCTGTTTTTTTCTTTTTATTCTTTTTATGGAAAAACAAGTGTGAAAACTAATCTCTTTTGGTGGTGTGGAAGGTGGCTTAGGGATGTTGGTCAATGGTTGGAAGGTTTGGGAGACCCTTAGGTGACCTTGTGTGGATTCTTGGAGGTTTCACTCAATTCGGCCTCAAAACAGGCCACTACAGGAAAACCTACAGGATGTTCTAAAAACCTACAGGATTCCCTATATTTCTACAAGATACAACTGAGAGAAAAACGATGGGTGATGAAGGTGATGGAAGGACTAGGGAAGGTGGTTGGTGGGTGAAATGGAGTGATAAAATTCCTAGGGTCACTCAGAACTCAAAACCAAGGTTGGGAGATGGTTGGATTTGCTCAACATGCTTGGAGAAGTTTCCATGTAAAATGATGAAATTGGTGAGGGTCTTAGTGAAAGTGAGGAATGATCATGGATGGATGAAGTTGGAAGGAGTTTTATTTCTATGAAATATTTCTCTACTTTTGAAACACCTACACTGCATCAAACAATGATCTTTGCCCAAAAATCATGTAAACAAGAAGAATTTCACTATGCTAGAAAAACATAGTTTAATGAGCTAGTTTTCTACTGCATGCATGAGGGAAATTGCAGAATAAAATGGAATCATTGATGAGATCTACTGTAAGACTGAAAATGGAGGAAATGTTTATTAAATCCTACACTTGCAAATTGATCAAATGCTAGGTCAAGTACAGTAAACTCTAAATTCTATGAGAAAGTAGAAATTTGTCTTTTTGGGGCTGCATAAGGGTCCTTTCCTCCAATCATGATCCCTGGAGGAAGAAGTGAGGCCAAGATACCTATTGAAAGATTTTTGGTGTTCCTTTCATCCCTTCTAACCTACTGCTAAATTAAAGCACAAATGGAAGCAAACTAATCAAACCTACACTACTTGCAATGAAATACTTCTAAAGACAATTTAACCATGAATCTATGAAACTAATCTAAGCATACATATAAAAGAAGAGGAGCCTTTGCTCCTAGGGTTGGGCCCTAACCTAAGAGCTTCATCCCTCTAAGTTAACTCAGTACTGGATCATGAAAAAGCTCATTCTAATTATTAAAACCGAAAATTACATAGCAATGTCTTCCACAAGTCTGGAGCTAAAAAATAACTAGTGTTTTTACAACAAAAATTCGAATCCTAATGAGGCTCTAGGCCTCTTTATTTATACAACTGAAGTCTCCACTGACTTCCTTAAATCTAGGGAGGCTCGGCTCCCAAACTCGAGATGAAATAACTCTTTGACTATCACTTGCTCGAATTCCTCTTGATCTTCATGACTTGGTTGCTTGTACTCCGAGCTAGTGTGATTGATGGAGGAATATTCGAATGAGGGAGGAGTAAATGAGGAGGATTTACCTCCTACAATCTCTCTTCGTTGTCCCATTCGATTTTCAGCCTTTGATCTTGCCAAAATACCATGATTTTATCTCACAAACCTGCATTTAATGCACATTAGTCCACTGGGCATAATATCTCTCTTTGACTCATCCCATTAAACAAAAAATAATCAAAACATGTAATAAGTTATGAGAAGAGTTTATTTGACTAATCTAGGAGGTGAATGAACGTCCATATATTTACCCAATGATGAGACTCATCACTTGTGACATGTCATATTCATTGCATCGATCATAATTCCCGTTAACTCATTCTACGTGGGAGTTATTATAAAGCCACGAACAAAGTATGGATTATAAATGAAGTTATTATCAATTGTGTAGGATGTCACATGTTGGGAATGAATAGGTACATGGCCTACATGACCCATTAAATCCACCTTGAACATGAAGACTAGCCTATGTCATATGATCCCTATGTTGAAATGTACAATGAGAAGGGAAAAGGGGGGCTATAAAGGAACCAATTTGGAAACCCCAAGTAGTGAAATACATGGCTCACAATATTATTCTTCCTAGCAGTGGAACATGATAAGGAAAGTTGATTAGAATGATTCATGGTATACATTTCCATCCAAATTCCATGTTGATGATTGTCTTGGTAGGATGTAGGAGACAACCCTTTTTGGCCTCCTCATCTGCTATTTTATTTTAAGCCTGAAGAATGTGATAAAATGTCTTGCTAGGAAGTAAATGCAAGAAATTGAGAATTATGTTCAATAAATTCCTTAGGTGATTATTTTTAGTGAGAGAAACTTGTTGCAAATATTTAATGGTTATAAGAGAGTCACCAGGAATTTTTATGTTTGATATTTCCTATTCTTTGGCTAATTATAAACCAAACATGAGCTCATACATCTTAGTGAGCTTGTTCAACCTATGACCAAGGCCCCAAGAGTACTTTACTTCTTGATTTTCATCATGATTCAGGAGAATCCCTCCCCCTCCTTCCACCCCATGATTCCTTTTGGAGGCTCCATCAAAGAATAAGATCCAAGTTTTCTATGCTTTTTGCCAATTCTCAAAGTATGCATCTAAAAGTCTAAGTTTTTAGGGATTGCCTAATGAGCAATGCGAAGCAGCATGAGTAGGGAAATGTCCCAAGGGGTCATGCAGTGAATCCCACCATATGCACTCTTGACTATATAAAGCATAATATTGATCCCTTGAATTCTTTCTATTGTGCTCAACACAAAAAGGGAGAGCTTTAACCATTGTAGCTCTGGGAGGAATGGATATATTTTAAAAAATAGAGATTTTTCTAGACAACCAAATATGCCAACAAATGTACTTTGGAAGAGAGTTCCAAATCCACTTAAAATATGGCTTCACTATAAGAGATACAACATGCTATTTTGCCAACTGGAAATGAGGACTACAAATTTGGAATGTGAAAGTAACCTGGAGGACAAGGGGCCCAAATCTAGTTACCATACTTGTTAGGTGCAAGAGAAAGACATGAAAATATGGAAAATATGGCAGATTGATTTTCATTTTGATGACAGAGAGAACATTGTGAAGGTCCCTAGATGCCTCTTTTTTGGATGTTTTCAAAGGCCAAAATTTTCTTATGTATGAGAATCTAGTAGAAGGTATTGACTTTTGGAATGGAATTATTTAACCACAACGTTTTCCGAAGAGAATATTTTGGGGGTATATATGTTAAAAAGATAATTTATTCATATCTAGATTTTATTATATGCATGTGCGAATTCCATTTCAAGTCATCTTCTTCTTGTTGGCTTCATGGAGCATAACACGACAGGTTGTCTTTGAGAAGATACACAAACTTAGAGAGGTTGTCCGAAATATTTTTCATCTTCCATCCTGACCATGATCCAAAGTTATCCCACTGTGATATCTAAGGCAACATAGATATCCCTTGATTTGCCAAATAATGATGGAGAGGTCTTAATGCTTTAGAGTCCTTATGAGGGGGATGGTTCAGTATGGATTCTAACCAAAGATGAATGTTGGACCCATTCTTCATTTTCCATCTAAGATGGATGGATACCTAATTCAATTTAGTTTAAATGAGTTTCCACATGGGGGAGAAGTGTCTCGAAGGAGGGAGAAGTTCTATCCTAGTTCCAGGATCATTTGCCAAACATTTGGTTGTGAGGATTTGAGCCCACCAGGCTTCAAGATTAGCTTTGATTTTCCAAGCTAAATTTTCTCTGGTTAATCAAACTTGGATCATGAATCCCCAAGCCGCCATTCTCTTGGGGTGCCTAAATGGTAGCCCAATTGACAAAGTGGATTTTTTTGGAAGAGGGCTTGCTACCTTCCCATAAGAATCTTATAATAATTTTCCCAAGAACTAGGAGAATTCCTCCTTAATTTGTTAGAAGTCCCTTACCTTGATGCCATTTACTATTATTTCTTGGATCGTCTTTTTCCTCTCCTTATTTTTAGCTTGTGGAATAATTTTTTTTTTGTCTCCAACTTGGAGCCACACACTTACAGGATTTAGCCTCCAATATTTCTCTTCTTCCTCAACATCGAGTGATATTTATCAAACAAATATTTGTCCTCAAGAAACATATTAGAGGGCATGTTTCTAGATCCATGGAGAAGTGGAGATGATCGATTTGCTACTTGATCTCTTGAATATTTTATTGTCTAGAAATGATAGAGGATTTGACCGAGGCTTTGATGCAAGATTTGAGGTGATTCATTATTCTTTCCTAAATCCAAATTGGGTTTCCTTCCACCCAAGGGAACCACGACTAGGTGACCATGTTATAAAAATTAGGGTGCTAGATCCACAGGGGGCTTATCCAAATGGGATCGGGCCATTATTGAGTGGGGGGGACAAATCAAGTCTAATGGGTCTATGATCAAATCCATTCCAAAAAAGGATATCAGATTTAATAGGCAGATTACAGCATAAAAAATTGTTAGAGATGAGAAAGCGGTCCAACCTGATAGCAATATGATTTGGACCAACTCTCTTATTGCTCCAAGTATATTTAAGGTCATAAGGTTTAATATCCATTAATTTGGAACGATAATAGAGTCTTCCATATGCCCTTGAAAGGGGTCTCTGACAGGCAAGTCTCCTCTCTTTTCCTATCCATGCAACATGGTATTGAAGTCTCCCACATATATGTTGAAATCCCTGAACTAAGAGTCACTAAGGCATTGGAGGGATTCCCAACATTCTTTATTTTCACATAAATGGACTAGAATATAAACATTAACTATATATCACACCTAATTTGTACCTAGATTCAGAAAGGAAGTTGCAATCCAATGAACATTTTGTAAATAGTTTATGAGTTGGACCTCATTCATAGTTTATAGCATACATAGGCCACTGAATGCACCTCTAGCCCTAATTGAGACAATGTCACTTATGGTCCACAACTAGCATTAGTGAGTTATAACCTTACTTTCCTCTAGCTTAGTCTTCTGCAATTGCGCAATTGAAGAGTGTTATTTTCTTCTTAAATATTTCATTTCTAATCTTATTTTATTGGAGCCCAATTCCATACAATTCCAGGACAAAACTATTATTTTTTACATTTAAGATGAGGGGCCCTTGGGAGGGGCAATGCCTAAACTTCTTATTTCATTTTCCAGTTGCATCTCCAATGTGAATTCTTTTGATAATGGACTAATGACCTGACTCTTTCAACTTTTCGGTTTTCTCTATACGTGGTTGTTATTGGTGTTACAAGATGACATCAAAGATTTTATTTTTTGGTGCAGTTCAAGCTATTTGTATCACACCAAAAATGGGACAAGTTGCTACAAAGAAAATGTATCAGCTAGTTTTTTAATTTCTTAGAGAAAAAAAATCCTTGGAATTAATCGCCACAAGCTATCTATTGTTTCTTGAAATTGAAAAGAATTTTCCATTAGTTAATGTTGCTAAAATGGCATGCATTTATCACATGTCATGGAACCTAAACTTATCATTAATTAAGAGATTATATTTTTTATAAATTAGTTTTTAAAAGAAACAAAGCATGGTTGAATATAAACTCTCATTTACAATGGAAAAGGCACATATTTTCCCGAAAGATGTTCGTCACAAGATTTGAAGCATTTGGTATTGCTTTAGAATTTCTAGTAGATCATGACAGTGGGTAATTTGAAGAGGAGCTAATGATTGTTGTAATTCCACTTCAAATATTTTGGAACCATGTTGATCAAGTCATCCTTAGTTTACTATATGAGATCTATGCATCGCCAAATTTGAAGATGAATTTGATATTCGATATTGAGGTATTATTTAATGTTTCCTTCAATAGAAGATTTGGCACTCAGAACCAACACCAAAGTGGACAAGAAAGTTCCACAAGAGCTATTTGAAATTAAAAAAAGTTCCATGATACGAGTTGTGGTAAAGACCAATAATTGTAGTAGGTGTTTTCCTAGTAATGGAGTCTACCAATGATATATCTCTTAGATCATGCAAAAGGAGTGAACCTGAAGAAAAACTAGTTTAGGAGGATGAGCTCAGAGGCTTAGGAAGAGCACTATATTTAGTGATTTGAAACCCTATATGACCATATCAATATTGAAGGAAGATCCTATAGCATAATTCATGAAGGATTTGAAGGTTTCCAACTAGAAGATGATGAAGCAGATACAACTCAGAAGTGCTTGACATACAGAACTTATTTTTAGACTATGTGTTTTGAAGATAATTTGAATCCCTTCATCAAATAGGAGGAATTGGAACACAAATAGAAATTTGGAATAACATTCATTTGGAAGACTTTTAATTTCCTCGCTAAGTAGTTGTTTAAGAAAATATAAATTCCAAATTTGAAAAGTATGTGAAACGAATGGACTAAGTAAAGTTGGAAAGACAATATGAATCACTTCAAATCCATACGTAGGAATACAAAAATATAGCAAGTTATTTACAAAAACATATGTTCAGAATGTAGAACTATTAGTTGATTGAACTTTGTGAGACCTAATTTATAAATTGTGTGGAAAAGAGAGAAGAGGAATAGGAGTAATAATGAACTAGAATTGAAGAGGAAGAGCAAGAGATAAGTAACTATAAAGGAGCAGAAACAAAGTATAGAAGAGAGATAAGGAGGAAATCAGAATTCGAAGACCAGGTAAACAAGAAAAGTAAATATATAATTTTATTAGGGGATTGATATCTCCTTTCAGGTAGCAGCCTCAAAAGATTAGGTTGGAGCCTATAAAAGAGGGTGTGGGCGCTCCTAGAAAGTTGTAGTGTGCAGAAGAAAAGAGAGATTCAAGCATCCTATAGGTAGAATCCTACAAAAAATTATTTAAATGAGGGAGTGGGTGTTTTCCTTTACAACATAACAAAAATTCATGATTTTATCTCTCTATGGATTTCCACTTATAACTGATGTCTACATGTGCTATTTGTGTGTTTGATTTTGAACTCATAATTAATTACTAAACACCCATATAACTCTATAAATACACAATTACTAATTCACCTTATCTCAATAATTACCTAATTTCCTATATAACTAATTAAAAAAAAACAAAAACAAAACAAACATACTTAATCATTTTAAATAATATCATTATCTTTAAACATATAAATGTTACCTAAATCCATTTTGATAAACCCAACCCAACCCAACCCACACACTATTGAAAATATTTCTAATAAGTAAAATTCAAAACTAAGATGTACCCAATTAACGAAAATAATGGTTCATAACACATAAATAGTAGATTGTTTATACTTCTCCTTTGCATTCTGCTCATAAAACTGATTTTCCTTTCTAAACACTTTTTTTTACTGACCATCTTCTTGTCCTGCTTTGGTCTTGTGTAAGTTCTATTTGGCTTTGGTCTTGTGTAAGTTCTATTTGGTGATTGCAAAAGGCGATAGCTTTATTAAAAAATAAATTTTGTGTAAGTTCTATTCGGTGATTGCAAAAGGCGATAGATTTATTAAAAAATAAATTGAGAAAATCAGTCTAATTTGAAATTTGCCCAAAAAAATAAATTGAGAAAATCAGCCTAATTAGAAATTGTTTTAAGTTTTTATATGTTTCGTCATTTTTTTTAACTATTTGTTTAATTTAAAATTTAAAAATTATTTGTTATTTTCAAATTTATTTAGAATTTGAAAATTTTATAATTTTAAATTTTTAAATATCTATAATATAAATTTCCATAAAAATTTTAAAATATTAAATTTATTTTTATAGTAAATAATAATAATAATAACAAAATACATTAAAATTTCATGAAGAATCATAATTATCATATTTTTTGTTAAATATTTTGTATATACATGGTCTTTGCCTCTTAATTAATGGAACACATTGGTTTGGTTGATTATAGCAATAACATTCTGAATTCACTAATGTTACGGAAGAGTTGTTTCTTTTAAATAGGCTTAAAAGTGAGTAATTTTTTTTAATAGATGTGTTTATTTCAGAATAAGATTTCCAAAATTTAAATTTAATTATTAAGCCAAAGATAAAAATTAACCTTTATAGAATATTTTTAATATTAGTCAAGATAAGGAAAATAAAGAAGTGAGATTTGTTTTAAATAGTATTCATTTTATTTTTCTATTTAATTTTAAAAAAATATCATGTTCACAACAATAAATTAATTTCGTTTGATTTTATTTATGACATTGAACTCTTATGGTTTATTGTTGCTTTATTATACTTTTCTTATTTTATATATATATATATATATATATATATATATATTGGCAATCTGAGAAATGAGATAAATATTTTGATGTTTAGTATGAATTTATCTAGACTAATATTTATTTATTTATTTATTTAAATGTGGTTTTAAAAATTTTAATTTAATTGTCATAATTTATTAGATGGATAGTGAAAATTTAATATACTTCAATTATCTACACAGTATTTTAATAATCGTTAAAGATAAAAAATATATTTACTAATAATAAAAATCTCAAAGATAATTAATTTTTTTTATTTTTTTAAATTAATTTTAAAAATACCACAACATATTTTTAATAGAAATCAAGATATAAAAAATAAATAAATAAATAATTTTAAAATACTAACCATCTCAAAGATAATTATACTTTTTTGTTTTTCAATTTAATTTTAAAAAATATCATATCAACTTATATTACATTCATTTTTCATTTAGTTTTTATTTTTTATGATCTAAATACTAATAATAATAATGTTAGTAATATTTTTTATCAAAAATATTTATTAATTATTTAATTTATATAATAAAATTATTATTTAATGTTAAAAAAAATAAAAAATTAAACATGGCCTAAATTTGGAGTACGAAATAAACGGTAGTAATCTAAGGGACACGACTTTTCTCCCGTGATATGAATGTTGTAATCTAAGGGACACGACTTTTCTCCCGTGATATGAATGGTAGTCCAGAATATAATATGAATTACAGTCCACACCATAATTATTCAATGACATCACTGCACAACTTCCAATAAATCGCCGGAATTTCAGAGATTGAAGCACACTGCTACAAAGACATTACTAACTCTTTCTGTGATTCAGAAAAACAAATGGCTTCGGAACTACAAGAGCAGACCACCCACCACATTAATCCGGCCAAATTCTGTATACCATCTGAAACAGGAAAGCCAGTTCAAAAAATTCTACCTAGCGAAGGGAAATGTATGTCCTTAGTTCCTACTATATGTTTGTCTCTGTCAATTATGTAATGAGTTAGGTTGGGATTTTAACTGAGTGGAGATTATTGGTTTGCAGTTGCTGATGTGTTGATGTGGAGAAAGAAGTTGTTATCAGCTGCGTTCCTGAGTCTTGCAACAGTGATATGGGTGCTGTTCCAATACATCCAGTATAGTATGGTTGCTCTCATTTGCCAGCTTCTCCTTGTGTACGTGCTGGTTGTGTTGGTCTACAACAATGCTGTTGAATTCATAAGTATCACAATGTCAGTCATCCACCCTTTTCTGTGCTTTTTTCTTTTCTCTGCTGTATTTTTTTGCTCTATTTCTGGTCAAGTTTATTTGGAGAATAGATTTTAGAAATATTTAAGAGAATTAGGATCTTATAACTGATTTACGCCGAAGCTCTTCTTATAACTGTTATGGATCACAGAAATCTCAAATCAACAGAATTAGGATCTCATTACTAACAAATAAATTCTAAACACCAAATACCATAGAAACCTAAATTGGTAATGAATTTAAATGAAATTCTAGAAACCTAAATTGGTAATGGACATGCTTTTATATTGCTTATATCTTTTTACACTAAAAATATATGAGTGATCTCTAGAAATGTGAAAAGTTAAACCATTAATTTTAATTTTATCTATAAGATTTTGAAAATTCTGCAATTAAATTAAATTCAACTTTTCTACTCACCAACATTATGAACTTATTTCTTACTTATCTCCACAAACTGTCACTGACTTTTTTGTTTACGTTACAGATTTGCGCCACCTCCCATTCCGAAGATTAGTTTTACCGAAGAAGTTATTGTAAAGGCAGCGACTGTTCTAAGTGTTAAAGCCAATCTTTTTTCAGATTTTCTGTACGACGCTGCATCAGGGAGGGACGGAAAGAAATTTGTCATGGTAAGGCTTTATAAGTATTGAACCCACACCATTCAAATTATATCTTGTTCTGTGGACATGGATCCCATCTAATAAATTATTAACGCGTAATTGATCAATACAGGTTGTTGCTGGCTTATCCATACTGTCTGTGATCGGTGCTTGGTGCAGTTTTCTTACTTTGCTTTACATTGGTGAATAAGATTTTTTAATTGATTTTTTTTTGGTAGAACTTGATAGATAACAAGAGTCAATTATTTCACCCTTGGATTCTAAAATATTTAATGATATATAGCCGCTAGCTGGCTGTGAATTTACAATTCACAATTTACTTATTGGGGGTGTTTTTGGTCAGGTTTTGTGGTTTCTTTGACATTGCCCGCCCTTTACCATAAATACGAAGACAAGATTGATCGCTTTGTAGACAGAGCCAGCGTGGAAGTTAAGAGACCCTACGTGCATATTTCAGATAAAGTCACTGTGGCAAAGAAGAAACTATACATTTGGTTCGATGACAGAGTGTTGAGAAAGATTCTATGGCGTCGAGTGAAGCCAGAATAAATCTTTCAATACGAGAAATCCTTTCCTTTGTTTTCTCAACAAATTTTTTTATCCTGCGTGAAACTATCATATAACAGCATTGAGAGGAAGCTTTGAATTCCTGCCACGCCCTATTTCATAACATGTATATAGGTATAATTTTTCTTCCTCCCTAACCATTATGAATCATAGTGTCAAGTCTTATGACATGGAAAAACCTTGATCTTCAAGTCAAGTCCTTATTTGGCTTTGAGACTGACCTCTCATTCTCGCTTGAATCTCTTCCTTTTCTCTTTACTATCTTACTAATCTGAGTCAGGTCCTCATTACCTTTATTCTTTTTGGCCTTTCCCTTCAGCCACACCCTCATCACTTCTCGGATGTAGTCATCCCATAGCCTCTTAAATGAGCATTGTTTCTTTCGGAAACAAATTCTTTTGACTAAAGGGTCATATATCTCTAGGAAGTCACTCAACACCATGTTTACTAACTCTGCATCATGCACCTTTTTCCCAGGACTATAAGTTAATCATGGGTATGAATGATCTTCATTAGGTAACTTATCACTATGTCAGATCTAGTCATCTACATAGATTAGAGTTTGTCCCTCAACAACATTTTCCTTTCAATAATCTTTCTCTCGTATAACTCCTCCATCAAAGAATCAAACATCTCCTTGGTTGAGTTTTTCCCAAACAAGTGAGGCGTTAATGGTCCTTCAATGCATCTAAGAGTACCCTTTGTATTTTATCTCCCTCTTAGTTAGGGAAATCTTCTCTTTATCATCTATCAACCTTTACCTTGAGAACTAAGGTGACCCTAGCCTTCCAAGATAGGAAATTTGAGGCTCCATTCAACTTCTCTTCAAGGAAAAGACACATTTCAGTCATCTTCACCTGATCTCAACTAAACAAATATGTTACTTCTATAACTTTCATATAGGCTATATGGCTTTTAACTATGGTACAATGTTCCTATATGTTATGTACACCTTTTGTACATGTTTATGGACTTCTTTGTGGCATTGTATGAACTATATGGCCACACACATGTGCTTGTATGCATAAGATGTTATTGTTTTGGCTACCTCTCAGGACCAGCTCGACCACTCCTTGACAGATGTTGCACCCTTCGACTCATAACCACCTCCATATTTGTTTGTGAATTTCATTAGTTGCCTCTAGTCTTGAGCTTCAGCCTAACACACTTCCATCTGTGTCATTCCCTTATCATTGTACCTTGCAATAGATGGGAAAAAATTACTCAGTGAACTATTTGTACTGCATAATTTTACTAGCTCAACCCATACGATTTTCCAACAACGTGGCTGTCATATGGTGTACGACATTTTTCCTTTTGATCCACAAGTTCGATGGAAGGAGTTCACTTGAGGGTCTAAAATCATAAGCGAAATTTTTGCTCTAGGTTAGGGTCTTCTGGATCTTGGTACTGGAATAGAACAGGGCATTCTAGTAGACCTCCTGGGAGCAACTTTGGAGTCACAGTCATTCACATATTGTATACAGTACTCAATAGTATTTGACGTAATGACAACAATATACAACAGTTGACATCATATTTGTGACAACACAGTTCAACCATCAGTATGAGGATTTTGATTTCTAGCATGATTAGATTTGTTTCATAGATATCATTATTGTTTGGTTGCATATATAACGTTATGGATCACTATAAAATCTTTTGTTGCATCATTTGATGATGATCTAGGAAGAAGAATATTTGCATGGGTTTTCCCCACAGAACGTTTTTCCCTGGTCTTGGACCAATCCTAGTGTCACTTTATGTGTGCATACTATACTAGTTGTTGGTAATGCTCAGAACATTTCTTAACTTCTCTTGTCAAACTTTGTGCAAAGAGCCTCATTTTCACATCATCTTCATCAACTTCTTGCAAATCTGAATAATCTTTCATTACGTCTATATGTTGTTGTGTATTATTGGCCCCGTGCCATCAAATTGAGTTATTCGACTCTAATAATCCTGTGGTATGGAATTAAGTTGTCCAGGGAAGATAAGGAGGGCCTAATGAGCCGCCATGACTGGTAAATGGGAGGAATATTAAACTACAATTGATGTGGATGATGGACCATGGTTGGTAAAGAAAATGGGATTATGACCTGAGTTGGTATAGAAGTATTAAAAACAGTGCATGAAATAGGGACAGTCGAAATTAGAGAAACCACTGGAGGGGTGGTTGATGATGTAGAAGAAGAAGAAATAGTTGATTAATCAGTAAATGTTTTTTGAACAACTTGATTTAATTTAGTCACCAAAACTTCAAGTTTGTTAAACTATTTTATAAAATCTTCATTAGGATCTGGAATGAGAGGTTGATGTGTTGATATATAAGGTTTCAAAACATTTTCATCAAAAACTACCTCAGGGATAAAACCATTTCACTTATTTCAGAAAATGTTGTGCTCAAAAGGTAAGTCAAATTCAATATCCTCTACAGTTATGAAACTTTCAAGGAGAGAATTAACTCTTGGCAATGTATTATTGCTTGCTTAGCTCTCAGTGAAACTCTTCTTCCTAATAAGTTCAATGGAAGGATTTCACTCAAGGGTCCGAAATCATAGGTGAAAGGTTCGCTCTAGGTTAGGGTCTTCTGGATCTCGGCATAGTATAAGTCATTCTGATACCTGGTCCTTGGCACACAAGCCTATGAGAGGGAATATAGACCCTTGGATGCTGGTACAGAGGCTTATGGGAGAGACTCTGGATTCAGAAGCAGATCCGAAGGTTACGGTTGCTCGCACTAAGTAGCCCAGGGAGCGACCCTGTCATCTCGTTCTCTCACACAACTCAGAAATGGTGAAAATTTGGTTTATCGGTCACTCACATAGCTCAGATAGGGAGAGACTCTAGGTCTTTGCAGTTTAGTTCCATAATCGCACACATAGAGACCTCCTGTGAGCGAATCTACATTCACAATTGCTCACATACTGTATACAACACTCAATAGTATTTGACATAGTGACAACAGTACTCAGCAGTGTTCAGCATAGTGACAACAGTATATAGCAATTGACATAATATTTCTGAAAACACAATTCAACCATCAGTACGAGGACTTTGATTTCTAGCATGATTAGATATGATTCATAGATATCATTATTGTTTGGTTGCATAGATAAAGTTATGGATCATTGTACTCTCTTTTGTTGCATCATTTGATGATGATCTAAGAAGAAGAATATTTGCAAGGGTTTTCCCCATAGTGGGTTTTGCCCTGGTCTTGAACCAATCATGGTGTCTCTTTATGTGTGCATGTTTTCTTCTACTGTTCCTTTTATGTTCCGCTGCATTGTTGATGTTAGTGATGTTGTTTCTTCCTATGTAATTGCATATGATGATATATAATGGTGCGGATATGAATAATGTAATGATGATATGGGGTGAAGTTAATGTATTAATGATGAAATGCAACTATCATAGCAAATAACAATGTCAACTTAAGAAAAATAAACATGGTATTAGATTTGGGTTGAAGAAAAGCCATGGATATCACCTCGATGATGATACCATTGATGGAAGAAAGAAGAGGATGGTGGAGTCCTAAAATAATTCTAGGGTTTGAAGAAAAGCTTAGGCATCTTGATGATTAGGGTTGATGGATTCAATGAGGTTAGGGTTGGAGAGAAAACCTTTATTTATGGAAACTATATGAGGTATAATATGGCCAATGAAAAGATTCTCAAGAACTTGTGGGAGATTTAATGAAGCCCTAGATGGGATAATCCCTAGTTTCTAGTATGAATACTGGATCCAATATGATGATCCCTTTGATTTATATTGAAATGTTTTATTCTTTCCTTGTTGGAGTTCGGGCCTCATATATCCATCAAACTATTTTTTCTTTTCTTTCACGAAGTTTTGTTATAGCATCTATAATAGCCTCTGGTTCAGGTGGGAAATTTGGTGAATAGACATCCACAGGAATTAACTTATCTACTTTGCGAACGGTACTATAATAATCTATACCAAACATTTCTCTGTGATAGTACATGCTCCAAGGCAACTACATATTTTGGTTCCAGCATTTGTTCGTATAATAAATCTCACTATAGAAGGAGCCATTTTCATGGTCACAATCCCCGTTGTTATAATGAGGTAAGCTCGTCTAGGTCTAGATCTTGGTACCGGACCATAACATCGGAGTTGAATCGCAAATCTATTAATGAAGAGAATTTGATGAAACCAAAGAAAGAAGAGGATGGTGGAGTCCTAAAATAATTCTAGGGTTTGAAGAAAACCCTAGGCATCTTGATGATTAGGGTTGATGGATTCAATGAGGTTAGGGTTGGAGAGATCCTTTTTTTATGGAAACTATATGAGGTATAATATGGTCAATGAGAAGATTCTCAAGAACTTGTGGGAGATTTAATGGATCCCTAGATGGGATAATCCCTAGCAGATGCCTTTGGATACTTTAAGGCAACATTGGTATATGGACCATGGACATTGATGGCTCTTGAATATTGGTTCAAGAGGGAGAGTATCACCTCTCATTAGAGATAAGTATTTCTTGACTTATGATGCTTCTTACTTGTTAGACTTATAGATTTGATTATTATGTTTATTGCTTGTACTTCCTACATATAGATTTGATTATTATGTTTCTAACCTCCTTGATGAGATGAGATGTGTAGATCCTTCATGAGGATCACTTTGAGATGTAGATCTAAAAGAGATAAAGAGGTACTTGATGAAAATATGGCAAAGTGCTTCAAGCGGCATATGGCTAATGAGTAGGTGCTAAGGTATTTGAATAACACAAGGTATGCATTGTATGTTTCAGCTATTTGCTCGATAAGCCCTAAGGTTTGACGAGAATGTCTCTTTATTTAATAACTCATACATGCATATCAAAGTGACTTGGAGATATTTCTCCTATGATGAAATTATTCACTTGGTGTTGAATTCCTTATCTAATATTGATACATTGCTACACTTGTTGTTTGGCTAATATCTATGATCTATTTGTTGGATATCTTGATCCCATAACGAAGGTTAGCACCTTCACTCCATTAAGTGATACTCTTGACACCTGTCATGATGGATTCATATAGAAGGATAGTTCATTGACTCCTATACATGAGTCTGCTGGTAATTCTTGCGATAAGCATGATGAAATCATATGGAAAGAGTTATTGACACTCTTTTTGTTTTGATAAAGCTTTGTTGAATGGCCTAATTTGATCTCATTGGTCATGAAGAGCATGCTAACCTTGACATGAGATGTATAAGTGTAATATTGATATTCTATACCTCTTACTACACATGGTCTTGTCTTGATTGCATATGGTTAAACTGGATGCAATAACTTGATGGAGTGACTTGACATAAAATGTTATTGTGCTCATAATCTTTGAGATATAATGTTGCATCTATCTATTGCTTTGAGTCTAATCACTTGATGAAATATTGATTTCATGATGTTAATAGCCATGATAGATATATGTTTATGATCTAATAAATCTATTGTTGCATGACTCTATTAGAGACAGGTTGATGACATGAATGAAGATGAATGATGTAGATCCCTAGTCAGAGGGAGAATCTCTTTTCAAGATTTGTAACCTTATTACTATTTTAATTATGTGCTACTGAAGTATATTTATGTGCATTTGACAGTATTGATTTGCAGTAGAGTCTCAGATCTGAAGACCATACATAAATTAAGGTTTCTTCTCTAGTTGCAGTCATAGATCTAGGAGATCTCGTCCCTTAACACACACATGCTAAGGCCTAGACAACGTCTAGGCAAATAAATTCTCTCTCATGCTAACCTTAAGGGAGTGACCAGAGGTTTGACTATTGTTGACCATCATCTGAAGCTTTCTTAAGTTGTATTAACTTTAATCATGATGTCCCTGACATATTCTTCCACTGTTAACTGATTTATGAAGTTGTTGAATTAAATTGTTGATCATATAATGAAGTATTGTGCATGAAATTAGATAGTCACCTAGAATATGTCAGTACCACATATGTATTGTAGATAACAACAAGATCTGCTAGCATAAAAAGCTTGAATGTTTTCGATAAAATGAACATGCATATTGAACTTATGTTTGCAGGTGGCTGGGACATACATATATATATGTCACTATGTTTGTGATACAAGGGATTGGCATGATTTTGCATTACTGATAGATATAAAAGTGTTTTGTCATGATGCTTGACAATAACTTTGAATTGACGATTGAGATGTCCTTTGACTATAGATCTCTCTACGATTGCATTTGGACTTGACCTGATGTCTAGTGATCTGATTTGACGATTGTTGATTTTCCCTAATATTGATACTATGAGGGCTTGATGACTTATTTGGAGATTGGCTTCCTTATTCTTATCACAATGGTTGAAATAATGAGAATTGTGATTCAACATGAAAATGGAACCTACATGACTCATCCTTCATGTATGCATTTGCACCTAATGACAGGATGACTTATATTATGATTTTGAGAATGAATTAATCAAGTTCGAATTGATAATGCATGAATTGTTGACATGATTGAGTCATGATTTGATATGAGCTACACATGTCTCTTGGTTGAAAGTATTAATACTATGATAATGTGACTTTGATAATGGTCGTCATTTGGCTTATAAGCTCTCATGAGTTTACCTTGTTGATTGATGGTATAACATTGAGTTATGCAAGGATGATTATGATGGCTTAGCATGGCATGGTACATGTAGAGAGCTTTGCATGAAGCAAGATCCTAGATCAAGATATGTCTATATTTGACAGTAATCTGATGAATTCAGGATGATGATATTGATTATGGTTTTGGTTTTATATGCTGATCATATACTTGTGACAGGTGATAAGCGTCTGATGATGTAAATTAGAGGGAGATGGCTTATGAAGCTCGAAATAATCTATCATGGCATGATGAATTGATTTCTATAATTTGGGAAATAAATTCCATATTCCAAAGCTATTGGAAAATGTTTTTGAATAATGAAAATTGCAAATCCTTGGATACTCAGATTTGAAGTTCAAGATGTTGAACTTGACATAGCATATGGCGGTTGAAGCATTCATGTTCCATTTTGAACATCCATCTGTATATGTATGATGTGCATAGAACCTGATTAAATTCATGAGTGAGTTACTTCACTCACATAGAGTCATCACCGAGCATGCTTTGAAATATCTGCATGAGGTGTTCTAGTTTTGAGAATGAGATATTTCTCCTATGATATATGTCTGCACAGATGTATTGCTGATATTTGAGATTGTCATTGATGAGCATATTGAAAAAGAAATTAACTCAGAAAAAATACATAAAGAACACATAAAAACCAGACACAAAATAATGGCAGAAAAAGCCTCAACCTCATGGCTTCCTCAGGTATTCTATAATTGAATATAGTGTTACAAATAAATAGATGAGAGATAGTGTCTCAAGATAGTGTGTGCTATCTTAGACACCTTTGGTTGAGATAATTTCTCACCAGACACACACAAATATAGGAGTTACCTAAACTAACTCCTATATTAGAGGAACAACCCAAGAGTTAGGCATAAATTCCTAACTTGGAATATTTAATTAATTAATTTATTTTTGGATTTATTATTGTTTTATGAGAGAGGCTAGCATTCACCCCTTCAATGATAAATCCAAAATAAGAACGAGGAACTATCTTCCAAGTTCTCATGTTGATCTTCAAAAATATTTCCTGAAAAAGCCGCCAAATCTGGATGCTAAAGAAACTGCAATATGAAGAGACTGAGTCAGCTACATGACTGATTCATCTTTGAATGATGCTTGACAACTCCATCATGTGCCAAGCTGCAAAAGGATCCAACTGTCCTTTGCTTAAAAACAGCGTCTGGTGTCCACTGACACAATTTGATGAATGCCCACTGGCATATTTGCTGATGATGATCGCCCACTGGCTGATGATGTCGAAAAACAGCTCAATGTTGCTTTTTCTATGATGAAAGTTGCTCACTGTTGTTTTTGTTGTTGATCGGCCACTAGCGAATTTGTTGATGCTCACTGCTGAAGAAAAATGCCCACTGGCCGATGAAGATGCCCACTGGTTGCTTCGCTGATGTTGTCAAGACATTCAGTTTGACAAACACTTGTCAATTTCATTGACGTTTTCCCCCCTTTGTCAGCTGAAAGGAGAGACAATATTCTTCAAATTATATCTGAATTCTGAACTCCCCCCTTTCAAGTCTAGGAGAGATTCACTGTTGTACTCCCTCATTCAACAGCATGAGAGTACCATCATCGTTTCACTATTGGCTGCACTATGTGTGATTGTAGTCGGTTGTAGAACTGAGACAATCTTTTGACTGTGGATGACCATTCCCAAGGATCGATCCATTCAGAACGTATCTTCAATCTGGCTGATTTTTTTTGGTGGTGACATTTTTCTGAGGAATGATTCTGCTTGCCACAGTGGTGACAAGGATGGAGATCAAAACACTCATCTTCCATATGACCGGTTCTTTGACAATGAGAACATTTAGGTTGGACTTCAACTTCAGGTTGCGTGCAATTTTGTTTGTCTGCAACTTTCTCAGAACATACTGAGGTGAGTTGTGCAAGAAATCCTGCACTGACGAACTTAATTGGCTTGGAATAATATGGGATATGTAAGTTGGTCTCATCAGTGACATATCTTAAGCCTCATCCATTATTGTTATTTTGAATTTCTTCCCAGGGCTTGATGATGGGTTTGGAAGAAATTTCAACTGGAACAACTTCGACACTTGAAGCTATTGGGATGAATGACTTATCATCTGATGGTTCAAAGACTTGAAAGTATCACTCTTTTCTTGCAATTCATTCCTTTGAAGTTATGACTTGAGTTGAAGAAACTCAATGGTTTCATGTGTTTGTTGTAGATGTTGTGAAAGATCAGCAAGAGTTTCTTTGTTGATGTGCACCATGTCCTCATCACTGGAGATGATCAAACTATGAAGAATGTTTAACAACTGAATATGTTGCACCATCTCAACTTGCTCACTTGAAATCAGGCTCTCTTGTTGTAGATGTCGTGCTGTGAACTGTTTTACTTGATTTTGTTACTTGCATGAAAGGCTCGCTTGCTGTGGGACTTGAATGGCACACTTCCTTGATTTGTTGCTTATTGCACTTGTTGGAAACACTTGCTAGAGTTGTAGAAATTTCTTGCTTAAACTTTGGAATTCATGCTCGCTTGATGATGATCGTGTTTGCGTGAATGCTCACTTGCCTTACATGATGACTTCACGCTCACTTGAATGAATAGCCATGCTTGCTTGATGTCGATCTCAACTTGCTTAATTAGTGTTAGAGTTGAACTTGTTTGGTTGCTTTGATGGTTGCTGCAATGAACTTCACTCTAGCTCGCTTGAAGGTTTGAACTTTGTTGCCTGAACGAATACTCACGCTCGCTTGTAGGAGATGTGAACTTGTTGCTTGTTTGTTTTAGAGTTAAAATTCATGCATTCACTTGATTCTGCTTAAAGGAAGGGTGTCTAACACTTTCGAAAATGCACCCAAAAAAGCTTACAATGATTTTAATGACTCACTACAATGAATTCAATTTGACTCAATTCAAGATTTGGGTGTCGGTTTCAACCAAGAATGCACCCTTACAATTCAATGTAATTTGAGTTTGATTACAAGTTCAATAATGTTGATGTAGACTGTGCTTTGAAACGTTGAAGTTTACAGATTCATTAACTTGATTGTAGTGATGTAGAAATTGCTTTGAAATGTTGAAGTTTGCAGATTCATGAACTTGATTGTATTGAGTGAATTTGTTTTTTGAGGTATAATGCCGATGTTGAAAACTTTGATTATTTGTTGGAGTGACACAAATGCATGTGTTGAGCTTAATTATCCTTCCTTGTAGCTACTTCATTACATGTGTTGTGCTTGCTTATATTGAACTTTATGTGTGTTAAATGAGATCATTTATGTGTCAAAACTATACATAAATCATAAGCAACAACATGAAGCCATAAAAACACCCGCCATCATAAATACACATGGTGTACCTAAGATCCCCTTATTCAATTTCGGGCGGATCTAGGACACAATCACCACAAAAAATGATATCTTTATTAAACTTTGGAGTACATCATATTTCACATTGACAACATCGTCATGGAATATTCTCAAAGTTCCAGAACTTCTTAAAAGAAAAATTTCTTCAAAAATTACCTGCACTTACTCAATCACTCTCAAAATCTCTCGCAAAGTAAAATATTACTTTGGATTACAAAAAACAATTTCTCTCAAAGAAATCCACTTATCACTCCAAATACAAAATCACTTCTTACTTCGCACTCCAAAAACCTTATTACTTCACATCTTATCTCTCCATTAAAAAACTTCATTGAATTTGCTAAGACTCCTTTATGACTTTCATATTCTCTAGATTTGAGATATATTGTGGACAACTTGCATTAAAAAGTATACTTTTTAAAAGAATTAACACAAATAGCAAAACATTTATGTTGTGAGTCTCCATAATTGTGATCTATTTAAGACCCAATGTACCTCTTCCTTGCGGATTCGAATCAATGATTTTCGGTTGGAATAACTAATATCAATGGGAAAATCACACCTTTCACTCCTCCAATTTCTTATCTCAATTTCAAATCCATTGGTTAATCTAGCAGTATTGTATATTTAGCTCCCCTACACCCTGAAAAATCACCTTCACACCTTTACAGTTCACACCGCCAACCTTTCGTTGCGGGGATGCTACGTCACTGCAAATCGAAGATTCCTAGTGGAGTTAAGCTGCGAAATACAACCGAGCTCTAAGATGATGTATTTGACAGGCTGAGCTGCCAAAACCAAAACGTTGAATGAATGAGGGTTTGGGATGCCCGTGCTCCGCAATGTAAGGAAAATTCTAGAGAAATTGATGGCTCAGATCAAAACAAAAATTAAAAATGAAATAATGGAAATGGCTTCAAACAGACCTTTATTTTCAGAGCATTCTCAGATAAATCATGGTCATCTAGGAAAACCCTTCATAGAGAAACGTATCCAGCCAATGTAGTCGGATCGCTCTATTCTCCAGCAAATAGCATTCCGCAGTGTCCACTATGCACCGATCCAATTCTTGTCGCGGCAGAGCTTAGCCGTGAGAGCTAAGCCAAAATTCAGTGCAGATGGACGCTAGTTCCTCCAAGTTGGTTCAACAGTGGTTCTGCATCAAACTGTTCACTCACCAGAGAGCGCTAGCAGGTCAATTTTTGTTCCAACTTATTTCTTTGAGCGCAATGTTGATGCAGGTTATCCCAACTTTTGAAGTCGTTGCGGCTAAGGAACTGAGGGCTTTGATCTGGAAGTAGATGGTAGCGGCCAGAGTCTGAAACAGATAGTATGGCATATGGCGAGCGATCGGCCGCTGGAAAAAAAGAACCTTCGAATTCAACCCATATATAGACTTACAAATCTTAAATATGGTGACCAATCTAGCAATGTTTCTGATCTCTTCCTCAGCAGCATACTACCCAGATAGATTAAAACAGAGATCGAGAATGTCGCAATGCGGTGGATCAGAAAGTCATGTTTATTATGTTATAAAAATTCATATTGGAATGAATCTATCTATCAGGACATGCACCTCGCTTATCATCTCTGCACATCGCTTTGCAATCATATTTCATTAAGAGGCCATGATGAACTTGGCTGATCATATTACTCTCATTTGAATAGGCAATTTGAGACTTTTTCTTTGACTTTAGCGAATTAGAGACATCATTGTCTCATCATCTAATTTAGCTATCAATAAACCAAAACTGTAATATGAAAACAAATCAAATATGTAATCCATGTTACCAAAACGACTCGATGACATAGATCTACTGAGATCGTCTCAGATGCATCCGTCTTCTCGCCCCTCGACGGTTTTGGCCTTTTTGTTACAGGTTCACGCCCACACTACAACAACTACCTTACAAATAACTTGTAGGCTCACGGCTTTGGATGCAGCCTCACATAGGTCTAACAGAGCTCTGATACCACATATTGAAAAAGAAATTAACGTAGAAAAAATACATAAAGCACACATAAAAACCAGACACAAAATAATGGCGGAAAATGCCTCAGCCTCATGGCTTCCTCAGGTATTCTCTTTTTCATTAAAATAATTGAATATAGTGTTACAAATAAATAGATGAGAGACAATGTCTCAAGATAGTGTGTGCTATCTTAGACACCTTTGGTTGAGATAATTTTTCACCAGACACACACCAATATAGGAGTTACCTAAAATAACTCCTATCTTAGAGGAACCACCCAAGAGTTAGGCACAAATTCCTAACTTGGAATATTTAATTTATTTATTTATTTTTGGATTTATTATTGTTTTATGAGAGAGGCTAACAGAGCACATTTGAATTCTTCTTTAGTATGAGATCTACCATGATATCTTGGATGAGAAGTCCATAGCATGATCGAGGTTGATCATTATGCTGCTAGCATGGCAAGCTACGAGGCAAGATACAAAAGCTCCTTAGAGAGATGGTTTGAGCATGATCTAGATATGAAATGGTCACACTATGATAACTGAAAATATCATACATATAGTTGGGACCGAAATAATCTCATATTGAGACAAACGAAGTTGTTCGAAATAGGCTCAAGCTTGTGGTGGGTACCTCCTTGAGAGGGAGGATGATTATGGTATCTTTTTGTGATTTATATGATTATACATGATCTAACATGCTATTTTATTTGTTGTTCTATATGAACAAGAAACAATTGTTATTGTGACAAGATGATACCGGATTCGAGTATGATGAGAGCAACGTTGATCGAGGACACTGAGCTAACTCTTCCCCCATGTTTGAGCTCCCAGGGTGAGGAATTGAGGGATAAGGTATCCTAGGGTTGAGAGAACTATGGGAAATAGAGCACTACCCTATTTTTTACCTGTAGGGTTAATGGTTTTACTCTCCTATTTGGTCTTTGTAGAGTATACCCCAATTGGAATCATACCCACAAGCAGAGCTTGTTGGGAATATTACTCCTCGTTTGGCCAATGCATTGAGGGTGTACTTGGGGGTGTACAATCCAACGTGATTATGATGCATGTTTTCTACCACATGACTACCAAGAGTCATTTTTGGGAAGATCAGTAAATCCTATAAATAGAAGAGACCTTAATATCATTTGCACACATCTTCTCTTCTCTTTTGTCTTAGTTCACACAAGTTCAATGAAAGGAGTTTACTCAAGGTTTTGAAATCATAGGCAAAAGGTTCGCTCTAGGTTAGGGTCTTCTGTATCTCGGTCACTAGCGACTCTAGGTTTAGAGGCAGATCAAAAGGTTCTAGTCCCCGGTCGTGCGCACCAGGTAGCCCTTGGAACGATATTGTCATATGGGTCACTCGCACAACTCAGAAAGGGTGCAACTTTGGTTTGATAGTCACTCACATAGCTTAACTAGGGAGTGACTTTGGGTATTTGTAGTTCAGTGCCAAAATCGCATGCATAGTGACCTCCTGGGAGTGAATCTATAGTCACACACATTGTATTCATGAGAGCGACTCAAAATTTTCAGTCGCTCACATACAGTTTTGATGAGGGTGACCTAGTTCAGATCTAGGGTTTGACATATTGGCTCTAGTTGACTTCATTGATCAGGTAGATCTGGGTTTCTCTCTACTATTATATAGATATGTAGATCTGCTTTGTCAGTTTCCACTGCAAACATATGTATTGGGATCATTGGCAGTGACAACAATACTTAATAGTATTCAACATAGAGACAACAGCGAGGGACCTCGCCTCGCGAGCCTGATGCTTCCAGAGATGAAGAAAGTGCAGTGAGTGAAAGCTTTCTTACCTTTCGGCGAAGCCAAGTCAATTTCACCGAACCCGGAAAAACGAACGTATGTTGTCACACTCCCCGCCTTGTGAGTCAATCCTAGCTTGCTTGAAGGTTCTGTGCCGGCCGGTGATGTAGGGCCATTGATTGATGTAGGGCCAGTGCTAGAGGTAGGGACGGTCCAGTGATAGCATTGCTGTAGGGCCATTGAAGCGGTAATCGTTTCTTATATACGTAATAATACTTACCCGTTATACCTATAGTTACCTGAGTCTATAGTTACCATACTCAGTAGTGTTCAGCACAATGACATCAGTATATAGTAGTTGACATCATATTTGTGACAACACAATTCAACCATCAATATGAGGATTATAATTTCTAGCATGATTAGATTTGTTTCATAGATATCGTTATTGTTTTGTTGCATACATAAAGTTATGGATCATTGTACTCTATTTTTCTGCATCATTTGATGACGATCTAAGAAGAAGAATATTTGAAAGGGTTTTCCCCATAGTGGGTTTTTCCCTGGTCTTGGACCAATCCTGGTGTCTCTTTATGTGTGCATGCTTTCTTCTACTGTTCCTTTTATATTCCATTGCATGTTGATGTTGGTAATGTTGTTTCTTTCTATCTAATTGCATATGTTGGTATATAATGGTGTAGATCTAAATAATTTAATGATGATATGGGGTGAACTTAATGTATTAAAGATGAAATGAAACTATCATAGCAAAGAACAATTTCGCCTTAAGAAAAATTAACAAGAATCACATGTACAGAAATTTTTTAGCTCCCAACCTTTTCAAAAGTTACAGTCCTAAAATCAGAAATTGAGGCTGTAAGAATATCCCTTGTTTATACCTATTTGTGAATTTAAGATCCAAACACCTGCCCCTGCTCCTTCCTTACTCACCGCCCCATCAAAATCCATATTCCAAAGGGCTTCACCCTCTTCTTCTTCCTTCCCAATGTCTAATTTCATCTCCTCTATTTTTCTGAATTCATTTTTTAAGTCTGACACTTCGTCTCCTACACATATGTCATTATATAGGATAAAGGGATCCATATCTGAATGCACAGAATACAGGGGATAATTATTTCGTTTGTCTTTGTTGCTTAACATATACTTCATTAATGCTTCCATGTACAACCTTCTCTGTTGACCAAAAACAAGAATTGTAGAATATGTCATGTCCATCTGCAACGTACCATGTAATTTTTCTCCCCATGGTCTTGATAGCAGCATTCCATATTTGGGAGATATGTCTGCTGCTACAATGTCCATTATCAAGCCCTTTTTAGGATCTAAGAAAGATTCACACATAAATCTTTGAAGAGACCTAAGCATCTTACTTTGCTAGAAACAAAAGAATATAAATCTTTGTAGGGTCTTGTTATATCTAATACTAGATTTTCCATAATGACTCTGGACATAAGAGTATGTGAGGCACCAGAACCAAGCATGGCATTGTGTAGAATGTAGTAATGGATGTTCAAACTGATATAGAAGAGTGGGACACTACCATCCTAAGAATTTCCTTCAACTTCAGGTCCAAACAATAATTTAGGTTGGTCATCAGTTAGGTTAACTCTGTATGTTCCCTCCCCTTTCTTTAGTGCCTTCATGACTTGAGAGCTATATGTGTTCTTGTTAATTAATTTTGTAAGAGGAATAGAAATTGTGACTTTGGCTAATTCATTTTCAACACTGAAGATGTTTGAGATCTATCAACTTCCTTGATACTTACATCCCGTTTTTTAGAAGTATCCCTTTAAGAATCATCCTTTACCTTGCTGGTGGAAGGGGCATCACTCTGAATCTTCTTGGGAGGATTTGAAGTAGTCTTCTTACTTCTCAAATTGTATTGCTTGTGTACCTCCATGATAGCATTTTGGTATCCTTTTTTATAATCATTTGATTCTGCAGGGATGAATTCTGGTTGTGATAACAAGAATAGATCGTGTTCTTCCTTAGTTAAGAAAATATTGTCAATTTATCCTTCCCCGAATAGATTTATTTGATTTTCTTCAAGGTCCTCAACTATCTTAGATTCTTCATCTGCATCATTCTCTTGGAATGTAGATCTAATTTTATGTTGATTAGTTAGGCCTCTATGATCCCTCTGTTTAATTTGTGGTGGATTCTTCCTAAAATTAGGATCTCTGATTTGAGGAGCCCCTTGAGCTTCTCTTGGTGGAGACCTGTCAGTTAAACTTATCCTTTCCATCATTCTTTCCATATTTTTAACTATGGTTTCTAACTTTTCATCTAATGAAGAAGAAGAAGGTTCTTCTTTGATTGTGACTCTTCTCTCAGCCTTTAACCTTGGTCACTTTGCTAATAAATTGGCTTCCACACTAACAAAATTTCTTTTCATTTCCTCTAGGGTAGTAATATTTCTCTCCCTTAGTTGTTAAGACATATTTGCATCAAAACCATCTGGAAATTTGATCAGAGCTAGCCTTGGTCGAGGTTGTATTTTTTTGGAATGAAATTGTAAATATTATTGAATCTTGTGCAGTAATCTTGACCTGTTTCACTAGGAGATCTCTTTATACTCTCATATTCAGCCAAGATTTGAAGAGGATTCTTCTTTACTTCCCACCTTGTGAGAAAATTTCGATGAAATTGCAAGAGATCTGTTATACTAGTTGTTGGTAATGCTTTGAACCATTTCTTAACTTCTCTTGTCAAACTTTGTGAAAAGAGCCTCATTTTCACATCATCTTCATCAACTTCTTGCAAATATGAATAATCATTCATTATGTCTATATGTTGTTGTGTTTTGATTGGCCCTGTGCCATCAAATTGAGGTATTCGGCTTTGATAATCTTGTGGCATGGAATTAAGTTGTCCAGGAAAGACAAGGGGGGCATAACGAGCTGCCATGACTGGTAAATGGGAGGAAGATGAAACTACAATTGATGTGGATGATGAGGGTGGTAAAGAAAATGGGATTATGACCTGAGTTGGTATAGAAGTAGTAAAAACAATAGATGAAATATGGATAGTGGAAATTAGAGAAACCACTGGAGGGGTGGGTGATGATGCTGAAGAAGAAGAAACAGTTGATTGATCAGTAAATGTTTTATGAATAGCTTGATTTAATTCAGTCACCAAAACTTCAAGTTTGTTAAATTGTTTTATAACATCTTCATCAGGATCTGGAATGATAGGTTGATGTGTTGAGATATAAGGTTTCAAAACATTTTCATCAAAAATTGTCTCAGGGACAAAACTTTCTGACTTGGTTCGGAAAATACTGTGCTCAAAAGGTAAGTCAAATTCAATATCCTCTACAATTATGAAACATTCAGGGAGAGAATTAACTCTTGGCAATGGATTATTGCTTGCTTGGCTCTCAATGAAACTCTTCTTCCTAATAAGTTTCTTAGGATTATTTACAATTTTATGTGGGTTAGGATATGGATGGGATCTAGTGTAAATCTTTCTAGGAGCCAGATATTCAATAGATTATTAACAAATGGATGTATGTACAAAATCTGGGTGGAAAAACAATGTTAATAACATTTATTTCATAGTCAAACACTAAAAATAGCTTTAAGATCTAAAAAGAATATTTACGAGGGAAATAATGTATTTTGTATTAGGTTGTTCCCTAGTATGGTCTCCAGAATGTTATCACTCCGTAATTTCCCAAGGTTGTGGAGAGAAACCCAGAGGTAACCACAAAACCACTTGCAAAGCTGGGATCTAGCCCTTCCAGCTTCAAAGAGGGATCTCTCTTTCTGATTTAAATTATGTCTTAAGGTATTAGGCTAGTTATTGAATTCTAAGTTTGGGTTTTCAAATATTTAATTGAAAATTGCAGGGAATTCCATTGGGCATGGAGTCATGAGTCTTTGGGTGATGAAATGCAAAAAAGATAGAGCAATTGTAACATGGCAAGATATGAAAGATCTTGGATCTTTAAAAGTATTTTGTAGAGTGATATTATTTAGATTCAATTAAATATATATCATGCTAAGATGAATTATATACTTAACATCTGATTGAAAACTTTAATATTGTTTACAAGCCAAAACAAAGTGCATTTAAACAAATTCAACCTTTTTATCTTCTTGAAAACAATAGAGGTAAAAAAACATATGGAAAACTGACGTCACGAATTGCTTGACAAAATAAGAATTTCACATGAGAAGTAACATCACCAATTGCTTGACACAGGAATCCTAGAACAAACTCTCTACATTATTGAAATTGATCACTTCATTACAGGCACAACTTACATCAAAATGTTTTCTTTCCTCATACAAGTTCCAACCTTTTCTAAGTCCTATTTCTAAATATTTATAGAAATCTATTACATCTCACATCGGAATTCAAAATAAAATATATTTACAAGATAATATATGTTAGAGGCACGGATATTTCAAAAAATAGAAGAAGAAAAATAGGGAAAATCTGCTAAAATTCATTGCGTTGTTGAGGCTTTGAAGGAATCTATTGATGACTGTGGGTATTTTGCTGCAAATGTTATTCCTCTGCTGCCAATATTTGTGGGCTTCAATTATCCTCTACTCAATCAAATCTAGCAACCAGTCCTACCTTTCTTCACTTGGGATAGAAAATTTTACCATGTTTCTAAACCTTTCATCCACTTCAGTGTAAGTGTCAAAAGTTGGCTTATTGACAAAAAGGTGATGGATTTCATGTTGAATATTGAAATAAAATTGTATGCCTTGTATGAAGTCTTCTCCACTTATAACTCCTTTGGGCTTTACAAAATTTGAAGCATCAATAGCTATGTTACACAACTGTTCCTGGTAGTTTTCTAATGGAATCAATTTTCCATTAGAATTCCTCAGAGTAGGTAAACCCTTTTCCTGTAGCAGTGTGAATTTTCTGTTGAACCTCCTAACCTGCAACTCAAGGTATTTGCTTTTGTTCTCTAGCTATATCATCAAATTATTTTTGTTAAGGCCCTCTTAACTTCCATTACTGTTGTTGTCCTATCTGGAATGTTCAAGTCTTCTAGTTCATCCTTGGTCTTGGAGTTTAACAATTTGATAATCTTTTGTGCCTCTTCTGGTATGTGCTCCAAATCTGCTTTAGTGTTCTGTATTTTTGTCTTGACTCTTTGCATGAGTTCGTCCTACTCAAAAGTGATGTTAATTGAAGGCCACAATTATGTTATATTGGCATTTATATTCTGCCAAATGTTGTTCTTGGCCTCTATCAACATTTGGATTACAAAAGATTGGCCCTCATATTTTTGAATTTGTTGAATGATCTTGTAGTTTTTCTGCGTTTCATTCAAATATGCATTGTCAGTTTTAATTTTATTCTCCTCCATCCGAGTTAATGTTGCTGACAATTTCTCTTTCTTAGCCTAAACTAATGATGATGAGGACATATTTTCAGTCTTCAACTGGGAATGCACGTTGTTCAAAGATGACGGTAGTTTGGAAGCAGCCATGGTCGAACTGGTAAGTGTTGAAAAGATCAGCTCCCCTATTTTCTTGTGTAAATTGATTTAATCAATTTCATGTATCTTCTTGGTATCAATTGAGAAAATGGAGGCTTTGTAGTCTTCAGAACTCCTGGGAGCTAGAACTAAAGGTTCCATGAAGGCCATTTGGAACTTTCCTTTCTCTTAGTCGAATGCAAAGAGAAATTTTTGTTGTGTTTTAGTTGTCTGCTTCCAAAATTCTGAGTAGATTGAAGCCTTCAAAGCTTCATTCTTGAAATTTATCTCCCTGTACCTTGAAAATATGCTCCGCTGAGTGGAACTTTGAGAACTAGATGATACAGCATACTGGATTGTTGTTCTTGCAGTAGGTGACTGAACTATTTCCTCTACTTGAGGAAGAGGAGAGATAGGAGTCCCATATAAAACTGTTGTGGCCTGTTGCTGTGTATCTCTTTCTTCTGGAGTTTCGTCTTGGATAATAATCACAAGAGGATAAACTTGAGGGCATGATTTTTTAGTAGTGCTTGGGTCCTTCTTTTTCCTTTTAAAAATAATAAATTATGCACATTGTGTTTCAAAATTAGTAGGGGGCAAGTCCTCTCTTCCCCTTTTGGCCTCCTTCTCCTTACAAATAGTTGTCTACATAGATGAATGACTAACCAGTTTTTCTTCAACTTCTTGTAAAGTGCCCTTTGTCCATTCCTCTAGGTTAGCATACTTTTCAATTTCGGGCCTTGGCATATGAGCGTAGGAAGTACTTCTCGTCTCCAATCTTAGTTTTGAAATGATGCCTAGAGGATCATATGACCAAGAAAAACTAGGCTTGAATTTCATTTGACTCAAAATAGCTTCCACCTCCTTTGTTGCAGCTATGGGGTTGATAATATAGGGACCTATATGAGCCTTCAGCATGAATTGTGATTTATTTTTGTAGGAGATAAAATGTATCTCTTACGTGTTTAGCATTTTCCTAGTGTACTCTAATGCAAATAGTTTGACTAATACAAAAACTGGAAACCTGTAAGGAGGTTTCTTTGATCCATATACCCTAATTTTAGTGTAATTCTGGTATAAATGCCAGTCTCCAACTTTAGATTTCTCTAACAAGTGAAAAAACTTATTCATCTCTAGTGAAATCCTTGGGATCGGATAACTACTAAGAAAACATAATGATGTGTGTAGAAATTTATCAACAAAGTTAGTATAAGAATATTCCTCTTAGTTGTTTATTACTAGAGAAGTCCAGTGAATCGTTGACCAAGGATTTCCTTCATTATTTGTCTTCTGTAAAGGAAATATGAACCTGTCTTACTGATAAAATAGCATAAGGTAAACCAAAACTAACTGATACTTAAAAAAACCTTCTGCTTTGAAATTTACAAACTGGTCATCGATTGAATTGGATAGAAACTAATTGTAGTTGAAAAGAATTGATGGTTGTTTGTCAACAAAAAAAATTGATAAAAATCCTAGAACTATATCATCTACCCATTGATCATTATGATATCCAAGAAATCAGGCTACCATAGAAATTACATGTTTGGACATTTCTGGGAAGATTGAGACTGGATATGGGGGATTTGTCTAGGGTAATTCAACATTTTCTGGAAGGAAACATTCAAAAATTTGTGCTCTTTGAGGGAAGTCAGTTTTTTATACAATTCCATTAAGACATTGGTAGAAACAGGATGATGGGAGGCCTGGTATTCAATTTTCAGGGACTAGCAAATACTTTTAGGATAAATGGAGAAAATGACTTCATTATTATGGGAAATGACAACCTTTTGGCTTGGAAAATATTGGAGATGGCACCAGACAAAGAATTCATGGAAAAAGTGAGTTTGGGGGAAGAGAAAATAAGGGAGAAGGGATTCCCAAATGTTAATATCATCACTTTTATCTATGATTTTTTGTTTTTCCCAGTTATGAAGTTCGTACAAGTCAAATTCACACCGGGTCTCAACGATTTTATATAGGGTGTCAATTAGAGAGGATTTTTCAAAATCCTAGACAAAGGGAATGATGGGGTTTGTCTCTGTAACCTTTCCCTTTCCTTTGTAGGCTGACATCTTGGGAAATGAAAATACAAGAAACAAAAGAAAAAGCTCAGTAAAATGCTTGATTGAAAGAAATTTGAAGAACATGGTTACCCGAGTGGAATTTGTCGACTGTGCTTAGGGAAATTTTATGTAGAAGGTTAACAATTGTTGGCAGATTAACCTCAAACTTGTGGGATCAATGGCGTGGTGACAAAAGAAAACAAATTGCAGGCTTGCAAGGATTTTTTATAATAGTTTATATTGGTTGGATAACGACACAATTACCATTTATGGAGCAGGAAAGATTTATTATTAAAATGGATATATGACGAGAATTTATTTAGATAATGTTCATTATTGAGTTCGCAGCAATTTTTCGAACGTTGAATGGCTATCTGACGTGGAGGGGTTGATGGCGGGATATGGCGGAGATAACGGGTCATTGTCGGGAGATAGAGCGACAGTATTTCAAGGAGGTGGAGGTAGTAAATGGTATCAGGATGAGACCCCTCAAAATTCTCCAGGTGTTGCCATGTTGGCCCATGAGATTTCGGCAGAAACCACTTTTCAGGCACCCCTTCATGTTAACTGTTGGGAGTGCGGGGGGGGGGGGGTGGGGAACACTCTCCCGCCATAGAGCTCGATGGGAATGATCATGGTTGTTGACTCCAATGTGTGCTTTATTCACATACGACATATCAATCTTGTTGTTATATTACATATAATAATAAAATAAAACATAATAACAAAGGTGTAAAACTTTATAAATTCGACATTTTTTGGAATATAAAGCGGCATTTTGATTAGCTCACTATAAGGGCTCATTATTTTTTATTTTTCTAATTTTTCATTTTCTTTTCTTTTGTTTTTCATATATATATATATTATTAATATTTTTTTAATCCCCTATTTATTTTTATTTTCTTTTTCTTCCTCTTTTACTTTTATCTTTTTCTTTGTATCATATTCTTTTTTAGTTTTCTCTTTTTACTTTAAACATTTAAAAATAATTTGCAAAATGAAATAATTATTTACAATATCTCATAGTAGAAAATCAACATATAATCATCATTTTATCCTATAAATTATAGGACCCTAACAAAACAGAGTCAGGGATGACAAGAAAATAAAAATGCAAACATGGAGACCTTTAAATTTGCATAAAGGACCACCTTGGGAGACCTCCCACAAACCTATGATGCATGGAACCTGACTCACTTGCAATTGCTTCAGAATTTTGACTGCAGGACCTTGCTAGAGGATCTCAATAGTTTTAAAGTTGAAATTGTTTAACCAAATTTGAAACTTAGAACAAAACCATAAATTATTTATATTGATGATCATTTTTCCTTTGAGGAGAGACCCTGACATCCTAGATGGCGCATCATGCTCACATAAAAACTCCCATAACCAAAATCCTACAAATTGATTCTGTCACATTTCTCCATATATTTTAACTCTGGGAAAGGGGCTTGTGACATCCCTTATTCATTGCATTGACCATAATTCCCATTAATTCCCACCACCTAGGAGTCATCATAAAGCCAGGAATGAAGTATGGAGTATAAATGAAGTTATGATCAATTGTGTAGAATGTCAAATGTTGGGAATCAATAGGTACATGGCCTACATGACCCATGAGATCCACCTTGACCATGAAGACTGGCCTATGCCATATGATCCCTATGTTGAAATGTGAAATGAGAAGGGAAAACGGGGGCTTATAAAGGAACCAATTTGGAACCCCCAAGCAGTGAAATACATGGCTCATAATATTGTGCTTCCTAGCAGTGGAACATGATAAGGAAAGTTGATTAGAAGAATTCATGGTATATATTTCCATCCAAATACCCTCTTGATGATTGTCTCGCTAGGATCTAGGAGACAGGCCTTCTTGGCCTCCTCATCTGCTATTTTATTTTAATCTTGAAGAATGTGATAGAATGTCTTGTTAGGAATGAAATGCAAGGCACTAAGAATTATGTTCAATAAATGCCTTAGGTGATTGTTTTTAGGGAGGAAACTGGTTGTAAATATTGAATGGTTATAAGGGAGTCACCAGGAATTGCGATGTTGGAGATTTCCTATTCTTTGGCCAAGTATAGACCAAACATAAGTTCATACATATTTTTCAACCTATGACCAGGGTCCTAAGAGTACTTTACTTCCTTATGTTCATCGTGATTCAGAGAATCCCTCCCCTCATTCAACCCCATGATTCCTTTTGGTGGCTCCATCAAAGAATAATATCCAAGTTTTCTGTGCTTTTTTCCAATTCTCAAAGTTTGCATCTAAAATTTGAAGTTTCCAGGGATTGCCTAATGAGAAGTGTGAAGGAGCATGAGTAGGAAAATGTCCCAAGGGGTCATGCAGTGAACCCCACCATATGCACTCTTCACTATCTAAAGCATAATATTGATCTCTTGAAGTCTTTCTATTGTGCTCGACACAGAAAGATAGATATTTAACCACTCTAGCTCTAGGAGGAATGAATATATTTTAAAAAATAGAGTAATTTCTAGACAACCAAATATGCCAACAAATGTACTTTGGAAGAAAGTTCCAATTCCACTTAAAATTGGGCTTCCCTGTAAGAGATCCAGAGTGCTACTTGTGCCAGCTAGAAATGAGGACTACGAGCTTGGAAGTTGAAAGTAACTGGAGGACAAGGGGCCCAAAGCTAGTGACCATACTTGTTGGTTGCAAGAGAAAGACAAGAAAAGATGGTAGATCAATTTTTCATTTTGATGACAAAGAGAACATTGTGAAGGTACCAAGATGCCTCTTTTTTGGAGGTTTTTATAGGAAAATTTTTTCTTATGTATGAGAATCCAATAGAAGGTATTGACTTTTGGAATGGCATTATTTCACGACAACTTTTTCCGAAAAGAATATTTCGGGGTTATATACATTAAAAAGAGAATTTCCTCATATCTAGATTTTGTTATATGCATGTGTGACTTGCAGTCCAGGTCATCTTTTGCTTGTTAGTTCCATGGAGCACAACTCGACAGGTTGTCTTTGAGAAGATCCACAAGCCTAGAGAGGTTGTCCCAAATATTTTCCTACTTCCATTCTCACCATGATCCAAAGTTATCCCACAATGATATCTGGGGAAACATAGATATCCCTTGATTTTCAAAATAATGTTGGAGAGGTCTTAATGCTTCAGAGTCCTTCCGAGGTGGATGGTTTAGCATGGAGTCTGACTAAATATGAATGTTGGACCCATTCCCCAGTGTCCATCTGAGATGGATGGAAACCAAACTCGATGAGGTTAAAATGAGTTTCCACATGGGGGAGAAGTGTCTCGAAGGAGGGAGAAGGTTTATCCTAGTTCCAAGATCATTTGGCAAATATCTGGTTGTCAAGACTTGAGCCCACCAAGCTTCATGATTAGTTTTTATTTTCCAAGCCAACTTTTCTCTCGTTAATCAGACCTGAATCATGAATCCCTAAGAAACTATGCTCTTCGGGTTCCTAAATGGTAGCCCATTTGACAAAGTGGTCTTTTTTGGAAGAGGGCTTGCTACCTTCCCATAAGAATCTTCTAATAATTTTCCCAAGAATCAGGAGAATTCCTCCTTAATTTGTTAGAAGTCCCTTACCTTGATGCCATTCACTATTATTTCTTGGATCATATTTTTCCTCTCCTAATGTTTAGCTTACTTATGGAAGAAATTTTTGTTTCTGTCTCCAACTTGTAGCCACACACATGAGGCTTTAGCCTCCAATGTTCCTCTTCTTCCATCACGATAGAGTGATATTTATTAAACAAATATTTATCCAAGAGAAACATATTAGAGGACATGTCTTTGAATCCATGGAGAAGTGGAGATGCTCGATTTGCTACTTGATATCTTGAATAGTTGATTGTCTAGCAAGGATAGAGGATTTGACCCAGGCTTTGACACAAGATTTGAGGTGATTAATTTTTCTTTCCCAAATCTGAATTGAGTTTCCTTCCACCTAAGGGAGCCACGACTGGGTGACCATGTTATAAAAATCAGGGTGCTAGATCCATAGGGGGCTTATCGAAATAGGAGCGGGCCATTATTGAGTGGGGGGTACAAATAAATTCCAATGGGTCTATGATCAAAGCCATTCCATGAAAGGATATCAATTTGATGGAGAGATTATATCATAAAAAATCATTAGAGAGGAGAAAGTGGTCCAACCTAATAGCAATATGATTTGGACCAACTCTCTTATTGCTCCAAGTATATTTAAGGCCAGAAGGTTTAATATCCATTAATTGGGAATGATTAATAAGGTATTCCATATGCTATTGAAAGGGGTCTCTAGCAGGCAAGCCTCCTCTCTTTTCCTAGCCATGCAACGTGGTATTGAAGTCTCCCCCATATATGTTGAAAGCCCTCAACTCAGAGTCACTAAGGAATTAGAGGGATGCCGAAAACTCTTTCTTTTCACATAAATGGACTGGCATATAAACATTAACTATAGATCATACCTAATTTATACCAGATTCAGAAAGGAAGTTGCAATCCAATGAAAATTTTCTAAATAGTTTATGGGTTGGACCTTATTCAGATTTTATAACACACACGGGCCATTGAATTCACCTCTAGCACTACTTGAGACAATGTCACATATGGTCCACAACTAGCAGTAGTGAGTTATAACCTCGCTTTCCTCCAGCGTAGTCTCTTGCAATAGGGCGATTGAAGGGTGTTCTTTTCTTATTAAATATTTCACTTATAATCTTATTTTATTAGAGTCCAATTCCCTACAATTCTAGAATAGAACGATCACTTTTTACATTTTGGATGGGGGCCTTTTGGGAGGGGCAATGCCTGAACTTATTTTATTTCATTTTCCAGTTACATATTCAATGTGACTACTTTTGAGAATGGACTAATGACCTGGCTCTTTCAACTGTTTGGTTTTCTCTATACGCGGTTGTTATTGGCGTTACATGATGACATTAGAGATATTTTTTTTTTGTACTATTCAAGCTATTTGTATCACACCAGAAAAGGTGCAAGTTTCTACAAAGAAAATGTATAAGGCGATTTTTTAAATTCTTAGAGAAAACAAATCCTTGGAATTAATGACCACAAGCTATCTATTATTTCTTGACTTTGAAAATAATTTTCCATTAGTAAATTTTGTTGAAATGGGAGGCATTTATCACATGTCATGGAACCTAAACTTAATATTAATTCAGAGATTATATTTGTTATCATCAAGTTTTTAAAAGAAACAAAGCATGGTTGAATATAAACTCTCATTTAGAATGGAAAATGCACATATTTTCCCTAAAGATGTTGGTGACAAGATGTTGAAGTACTTAATATTGCTTTATAATTTCTAGTAGTTCATGAAAGTGGATAATTTGAAGAGGAGCTAATGATTGCTGTAATTCCATTTACTTCAAATATTCCGGAGCCCTATTAATCAAGTTATACTTAGTTTACTATCTGAGATCTATGCATTGCCAAATTTGAAGATGAATATGAGATTTGATATTGAGGTATTATTTAATGTTGCCTTCAATGGATGAGTTGGCACTCAGAACCAACACCAAAGTGGAAAAGCAAATTCCACAAGAGCGATTTGAAATTAAAAAAAAAAAACCATGATATGTGTTGTGGTAAAGACCAATAATTCTAGTAGGTGTTGTTCCTAGTAATGGAATCTACCAGTGATATATCTCTTAGATCATGCACAAGGAGTGACCCTGAAGAAAAACAAGTTCAGCAGGATGAGCTCAAAGGCTTAGGAATAGTACTATATTAAGTGATTTGACACCCTATTCAACCATATCAATATTGAAGGAAAATCCTATAGTATATTTCATGAAGGATTTGAAGGTTTCCAACTAGGAGATGATGAAGTAGATACAACTCATAAGTGCTTGACATAAAGAACCTATTTTTAGACTAGGTGTTTTGAAGAGAATTTGAATCCCTACATCAAAAGGAGGCATTTGGAATACAAATAGAAATTTGGAATAATATTCATTTGAGAGACTTTTAATTTCCTTGCTAAGTAGTCTTTTAAGCATATATCAATTCCGAATTTGAAAAGTATGTGAAATGAATGGCCTAAGTAGAGTTCGAAACACAATATGAATCACTTCAAATCCCTACATAGGAATACAAACATATAGCAATTTATTTATAAAACATATGTTCAGAATGTAGAACTATTAGTTGATTGAACTTTGTGAGGCCTAGTTTATAAATTTCCTGGAAAAGAGATAAGAGGAAGAGGAACAATAGTCAACTAGAATTGAAGAGGAAGAGTGAGAGATAAGTAATTATAAAGGAGAAAAAACGAAGTATAGAAGAGAGATAAGGAGGAAATCAGAATTCGAAGACCAGGTAAACAAGCAAAGTAAATATGTAATATTAATAGGGGATTGATATCTACTTTCAGGTAGTAGCCTCAAAAGAGCATGTTGGACCCTATAGAAGAGGGTGTGGGCACTCCTAGCAAGTTGTAGTTTGCAGAAGAAAAGAGAGATTGAAACATCATGTAGATAGAATCCTACAAAATTTGATTTAAATGAGGGAGTGGATGTTTTCCTTTACAACATAAAAAAAAAAATTTCATGATTTTTTCCCTCTATCAGTTTTCACTTATAACTGATGTCTCATGTGTTGCATTTGTTATTTGTGTGTTTAATTTTGAATTCGTGATTAATTACTAAACACCCATATAAATTTACAACTACACAATTACTAATTCACCTCATCTCAATAATTACCTAATTTTATATATATTTAACCAACCTTATCAAAATTATAAAAAAACAAAACAAAACAAAGCAAAAAAACAAAACAAACTGAATTAATCATTTTAAACCATATCTTTATACTTAAAATATAAATATTACCTAAATCCATTTTGATAAACCCAACCCAACACACTAAATATTTCAAAAAAAAAAAATTCAAAACTGAGATGTGCCCATTTTTCCAACGAATTAACGAAAAACATTGTTCATAACACATAAATGGTAGATTGTTTATACTTCTCCTTTGCATTCCTCTCATAAAACTATTTTTCCTTTCTAAACACTTTTTTAGTGACTATCTTCTCGGCATGCTTTGGTCTTGTGTAAGTTTTATTTGGTGATTGCAAAAGGCGGTAGATTTATTAAAATAAAATATAGCGCAACTGGTTAAAACATAATTTGTATATACATGGTCATTGCCACAATTGATGGAACATTCATTCATCAGAATAAGAAGACGAGGAGGAGAGGAATTTTTTATTAAAATAAAATATAGGGCAATTGATTAAAACATAATTTTGTATATACATGGTCATTGCCAGAATTGATGGAACATTCATTTATCAGAATAACATTATCAGTTCACTAATGTTATGGAAGAGTTGTTATCTTTAAATAGGCTTAAAGTTGAGTAATTTTTTAATAAGTATCTTTATTTCAAAATAAGATTACTAAAATTTAAATTTAATTATTAAACAAAATGTAAAGATTTAATCTTTATGGAACATTTTTTATCTTAGTTAAGGAAAAAAGTGAGATTTATAAATTTTTTAATAAGTATCTTTATTTCAAAATAAGATTACTAAAATTTAAATTTAATTATTAAACAAAAGGTAAAGATTTAATCCTTATGGAACATTTTCGATCTTAGTTAAGGAAAAAAGTGAGATTTATTTTATATAGTATTTATTTTATTTTTCTATTTAATTTTTAAAAAAAATATCATGTTCACAAACGTTAATTAATTTCCTTTGATTTTTATGTATGACATTGAACTCTTATTGTTTATTGTTGCTTAATTATATTTTTGTTGTTAAATGTTTATATATATATAAAGGTAATGTGAGAGATGAGATAAGTGTTTTGATGTTTAGTATAAATTTATACAAATTAATATGTATTTATTTAAATGTAAATTTTTTAAACTTTTAATTTAATTGTGAATAATAATTAAATGAACTGTTAAAATTTAATCTACATCAATTATCTACACTTTCTTTTAATAATAATCAAAAATAAAAAAATATTTAGTAATAATAATAATCTCAAAGATAATTATTTTTTTATTATTTTTTAAATTAATTTTAGAAATACCGCAACATATTTTATTATTAAAAATAATAATAATAATAATAATTAAAAGTAATAAACATCTCAAAAATAATTGTTTTCTAATTTAATTTTAAAAAAAATATCATATCCACTTATATTACATTCATTTTTCAAATTTAATTTTAAAAAAATGTCATATCCACTTATATTACATTCATTTTTCATTTGGTTTTTATTTTTCATCGCCGTTGTTGTATTATGTATTTTAAAATTGTTGTATTATGTATTTTTGGTATTTTTAAAATGTGCATAGTTTTATTTTATTATATATATATAGATATATAACTTATAACTTAATTAATTTTACGATTTAAATAATATTAATAATGTGAGTATTATTTTTTATCAAAATTTATTAACCATTTAATATATAACAAAATTATTATTTAATATTAAAAATAAAAGTTAAACGTGGCCTAAATTGGAGTACGAAATAAACGGTTGTAATCTAAGGGACACGACCTCTCTACCGTGATATGAATGGTAGTCCATACCATAATTATTCAAACACATCAGTGATTGAATAATTCGGCGGAATTTCAGAGATTGAAGCACACTGTTACAAAGACATAACTGACTCGTTCTGTGACTCGGAAAAACAAATGGCTTGGGAACTACACGAGCAGACCACCCACCTTAATCCGGCCAAATTCTGTATACCATCTGAAACGGGAAAGCCAGTTCAAAAAATTCTACCCAGCGAAGGGAACAGGGAAATGTATGTCCTTAGTTCTTAGGTTAGTATTTGTTAATTATGTAATGACAGGATTATCGTTACACCAAAATCCGTAGGTGTTAGTAAATATATACATCGCTAGTGTTAATCACACACCACAAAACACAAGGGAGGGTTGGATCAACACTGCAATTAACGGGGAGCACAACAATCTCCCCTTCAACCCGAGAGCCAGGTGTGTTTCGACACTTTTGGCTCTGATAGCACTTGTTAGAGACACGATTGTCGTTACACCAAAACCCGGTGTTAGTAAACCGACAATGAATTAGGTTGGGATTTTAACTGAGTGGAGATTATTAGTTTGCAGTTGCTGATGTGTAAATGTGGAGAAAGAAGAAGTTATCAGCTGCGTTCCTGAGTCTTGCAACAGTGATATGGGTGCTGTTCCAATACATCGAGTATAGTATGGTTGCTCTCATTTGCCAGCTTCTCCTTGTGTACGTGCTGGTTGTGTTTGTCTACAACAATGCAGTTGAATTCATGAGTATCACAATGTCAGCCATCCACCTTTTTCTGTGCTTTCTTCTTTTCTCTACTGTATTTTTTTCTCTATTTCCGGTCAAGTTTATTTCGAGAATAGATTCTAGAAATATCTCAAAATTAATAAGAGAATTAGGACGTCACTACTAACAAATAGATTTTAAACGCCAAAAATATGTGAGTAACCTCCAAAAATGTGAAAAGTTAAACAATTAATTTTGAATTTTTCTATAAGATTTTGAAAATTCTGCAATTAAATTAAATTCAACTTTTCTACTCACCAACATTATGAACTTATTTCTAACTTATCTCCAGGAACTGTCACTGACTTTTTTGTTTACATTACAGATTTGCGCCACCTCCCATTCCGAAGAAGTTATTGTAAAGGCAGCCACTGTTCTAAGTGTTAAAGGCAATCTTTTTTCAGATTTTCTGTACGACGCTTCATCAGGGAGGGACGGAAAGAAATTTGTCATGGTAATGCTTTATAAGAATTGAACCCATACCATTCAAATTATATCTTGTTCTGTGGACTTGGATCCCATCTAATAAATTATTAACGCGTAATTGATCAATACAGGTTGTTGCAGGCTTATCCATACTGTCTGTGATCGGTGCTTGGTGCAGTTTTCTTACTTTGCTTTACATTGGTGAGTAACATTTTTTATTTAATTTTTTTCCTAGAATTTGATAGGTGACCTAGAGTCAATTATTTCACCCTGGCTGGTTCATTAGATTCCAAACTGGCTGGTTCATTAGATTCCAAAATATCTGAGGAAATTTAAAATGTGAATATTTTTAATGATATATAGCAGGTAGCTGGCTGTGAATTTACAATTTATTTATTGTGGGTGTTCTTTTTGTCGGGTTTTGTGGTTTCTTTGACATTGCGCGCCCTTCACCATAAATACGAAGACAAGATTGATCGGTTTGTAGATACAGCCGTTGTGGAAATTAAGAGACCCTACGTGCATATTTCAGATAAAGTCAATGTGGCAAAGAAGAAACTATACATTTGGTTCGATGACAGAGTGTTGAGAAAGATTCTAAGGCGTCGAGTGAAGCCAGAATAAATCTTTCAAACCGAGAAATCCTTTCCTTTGTTTTCTCAACAAATTTTGAAATTCTGCCACGCCCTATTTCATAACATGTTTTTCTGCGTTTCCTATTTCAATTCATCATATTTTGTATGCGCTAATACCTTCGGAGACATATTGGCTGTATCTTGTTCGATAATGGTAGACAAGAACAACACCTTTTGACACCCTAAAGGTTGACTCCCTTTGACACCCATAGCATGTCCTTCACTTTCAGTATACTCATAAAATGTCCTTCACTTTCAGTATACCTTCTAACTCAATTTGGAATAGTGATATTCCAACTCCCTTTATTGCATGCTTTGTGTAAGCACCCAACTCCACATGTAACTCTAAGTTTCACTATGTCAAGTTGACAAACAATTCTTTTCTCCTTTCATATGCCATGTTGCTCCATTGTTTAGGATCCATGTATTAGTTGGTATGGTGTTTGACCTTTCATATGCCATGTTGCTCCATTGTTTAGGATCCATGTATTAGTTGGTATGGTGTTTGAGGAATGATAGGAAATAAGTGAGGATTTAGTATCCGTGTGTTAGTTGGTTTCTCCTTTCATATGCCATGTTGCTCGATTATTTAGTATCCATGTATTAGTTGGTATGGTGTTTGAGGAATGATAGGAAATAAGTGAGGATTTAGTATCCATGTGTTAGTTGGTATGGTATTTGAGGAATGATAGGAAATAAGTGAGGATTTAGTTTAAACTTTCTAGTAAAATCTCCCATGAGTTTTGTTGGCACATGTGCAACTTTTCTTTCTCTCTAGCCACTATGGAATTTTTTTTATCTTAGTCCATCATTATTTGGTTTTGAGAGTGACTACTCACTCTCGCTCGAACCTTTTCCTTTTTTCTTTACTATCTTACTAATAAGAGCTAGGTCCTGATTACCTTCCTTCTTTTTGGCCTTTCCCTTTAGCCACACCCTCATCACTTCTTGGATGTAGTCATCCCATAGCCTCTTAAATGAGCATTTTTTCTTTCAGAAACAAATTCTTTTGACTAAAGGGTCATATATCTCTAGGAAGCCATTGAATGCCATGTTTACTAACTCTACATCATGCACCTTTGTCCCCGTGATTATAAGTTAATGATGGGTATGAATGATCTTCATTAGTTAACTTATCACTATGTCAAATCTAGTCATCTACATAGATTAGAGTTTGTCCCTCAACAACATTTTCCTTTTAGTAATCTTTCTCTAGTATAAATCCATCAAAGAATCAAACATCTCCTTGGTTGAGTTTTTCCCAAACATGTGAGGGGTTAAATGGTCCTTCAATGCATCTAAGAGTAGCCTTTGTCTTTTATCTCCCTCTTAGTTAGGACAGTCTTCTCTTTATCATCTATCAACCTTTACCTTGAGAACTAAGGTGACCCTAGCCTTCCAAGATAGGAAATTTGAGACTCCATTCAATTTCTCTTCAAAGAAAAGACACATTTCAGTCATCTTCGCCTAATCTCAACTAAACAAATATGTTACTTTTATAACTTTCATATAGACTATATGGTTTTTACTATGGTGCAATCTCCCTATATTTTATGTACACGTTTATGCACTTCTTTGTGGCATTGTATGAACTATATGGCCACACACATGTGCTTGTTGTTGAGATTGCAACAAGATGATGGAGCTTAGTGAAAAGAGTCGCCTTCACTAAGTGGGCCCGCAGGCTATTTTTGGCGCAAGTCTATTTTTAGACTATGTTTATTTTTAGACATATGGATCATGTCTATGTTTATGGATGATTGATCAAGTTGGGAAAAATAGATGGACTTCTATTTTTGATGAAAGTGTGAGTGATCACCGTGTGAGTGATCAAGTCTATTTTTAGACTGGCTGTCAAAAATAGAAAAGTCAAATATTATTATCTCACAATAATATTTGGACTATAAACTTAATCTTATTCTCTTGGAGCACTTCAGTTTGAGCTACGGAAGTGGCACATGCAGCTGTCAGAAGGAAATTCGTTTTTCTTATGAGTCAGTTGAGTTGTTGCATGCATGACTTCAGTTAGAACTCAAGTGAGTTGAGTTTAGTGGACTGGAGGTACAGTTGATGGAGTTGTGTTCAGTTTAACTTAGTTAAACTGGTTGTAGTTAGTCTAACTGCAGATAGACTAATGATGAGTTGTTAAACTAATTATTAACTCATAATACAACTAAAGAATACATTAGTTAACTCAGTTTCATGTCAGTGCATGTTCAGTTCAACAGGGACAGGTGGTAGAGAATCAGATTGCTATCAGTTGTGACTATAGTTGTGCACCAGATCTTGCACAATCAAAGGATTGAGTATGCCAATGAGTTTGCTCACGTATTTGGCCCGCATTTTAGCCTTTTCTCACGTCCACAAAGAGTGAGTGACTATTTTGCAGGTGAAAATCGAGTTTGGGAAGCAATTCTCATCAGTTCTTGAGCAGGTATTGAGCAGTGGAGGCAGGCAAGCAGTGGAAGAGATTTGGAGATCAGATCTGAGCTGTATTGTGTGTAACAGAGGTGGAGATACTTGTGAGAAGTATTATGCTGTGTAATGTTACATGACTCAATCATTAATATACAGATAGTGTGGGGTTTTTAGCGAGATGATTTCCTCGTGATACATACTGTGTTAATGTGTGAATGCTTTTGATGTTTTATTGTTATTGATGCTGCTATATTCTTGATCAACGTAGAGGAGCTTATGTATTGTGTATGTTTTCCGCATTAGTACATGATCAGGATAATCTCCATTGAATATGTGTTAAATTATTCAAAATTTCTACATGGTATCAGAGCTGTTGATCATCAGATCTACTATTCAGGAAGTGTTTACATTTTATTTCTTCAGGCAGAGTCTGTAATCAGGCCAGGTAGCCTCTGGATTCATCCTTCCTTTTGGAAGGTGAGATATCCGGTGAATGCCCATACAGTCAATCTCTGTACGAGAAATATTGTGTTCTCACGAATTTTAGATCGGAGGCAGTTGAGTTTGGAGCTGGTGGAAAATCGAATTTGCAGCAGTGTTGTTGAAATGTCTTTCAACGGATTGCAAATGTTATTCCAAAGCAAGAGCGACCTGGCGCTCAAGGATAAACTCAGTAACAATAAAGGTGAGAATGGATCTTCATCAAAGGTATCTGATGAAGAGAATTACGCTTTGGCTGCCAAAGCAAAGAAAGGGAAGAGCAAGAAAGCTTCTCAGTCTGGTGCGAAAGGCAAGAAGCAGGATATGTCCAAGGTGAAGTGTTTTCACTGTCACCAGCATGGACACTATGCCACAAATTGTCCGCAGAAGAAGAAGAACAAGCAAGCTGCTGGATCTGCAGGGGGAGAGGCTTTAGCTTCTCAGTTTGAGCTTGATTTTTCATTGATCGCATGCTTGGTTTCAAGTGTGATGGGATCAGTGTGGTTTCTGGACAGTGGTGCGTCTTTTCACATGACGGGAGATAGAGATTTGTTCTCTGATCTGGAGGACAAAGATCTTGGAGTGCACATCGAGATGGGCGATGATGGTAGATACAGTGCGACCGGTATCGGTACCATTTCCTTTGAGAGGGAGTCTGGTAAACCCTTTGTATTGAAGGAAGTCATGCATGTTCCAGGATTGAAGAAGAATCTCATCTCAGTGGCGATGTTAGAAGACAAGGGGTATGATGTTGTTTTCAGCGAGGGAAAGGCCTTCCTGCGCAGCAAGACAACTGGTGAGACCCGGAAGATAGGGGTTCGAGTGAGGAACCTTTATCAGTTGCATGTAGATGGATGCGCAGCAATGGTAGGCAAGGCAGAAGGATTGGTGAGCCGGGATGATGGCGAGTTGTGGCACAGGAGATTGGGTCACCTTCACCATGGAGCCTTGAAGATACTGCAGCAGATCACTACAGGGCTTCCTAAAGGCACACTTGCGCAGTCAGATCAATGCAAGGGGTGTACTTTGGGGAAGTTTGTGAAAGCCACCTTTCACGAGAAGGATAGTCACGCCACGACGATCCTTGAGAGAATTCACACAGACGTGTGTGGACCTTTCTCAGTTGCTTCGACAGCAAAACACAGGTATTATGTGATTTTTGTTGATGATTTCTCTCGTAAGTGCTGGATCTTCTTCATGCAGAAGAAGAGCGAGACATATTCAAAGTTCTGTGAATTCAAAGCACTGGTCGAGAAGGAGTCGGGGAAGAAGGTGAAGGCTCTTAGGAGCGATAATGGTGGTGAATACATCTCGGACGAGTTCAAGGATTTCTGCAAGGCAGAAGGGATTCGTAGAGAGCTCATAGCTCCCCATAACCCACAGCAGAACGGGGTAGCTGAGCGGAAGAACAGAACGATTGTGGGTGCTGCACGGGCAATGTTGCATGATCAGGGCCTACCCCTTCACTTGTGGGCGGAAGCATGCAATACAGCAGTTTATGTGCAGAACCGTTGTCCTCATAGGATACTTGGCATGAGTACACCCGAGGAGGCTTATTCTGGTAAGAAGCCTGATCTTTCTCATTTGAGGATTTTTGGTGCTAACGTTTACATGCATGTGACGAAGGATGCCAGAAAGAAGTTGGAACCGACTGCAGAGGTTGGGATATTTGTGGGGTACACTGATACGCCCCACAATTATCGTGTGTATTTGCCAGATAGTGGTAAAACTGTTGTGCGACGGGATATAAAATTTCAGGAGGAGAAAGCCATGAAGTGTTCGCTTGAGAGGGAGCTACACTTGCATGCAGATGAGGAGCTATTAGTTCCTAAGGATGAGCTTCAGGATGTGGATCAGCCACAGGACGAGGTTCATGGAGTGGAAGAGACCACTCATGCAGCGCCAACCATCAGAGGGCGAAAGCGCTTGACAGAAGCTGAGCGACTGGCTCAAGATGCAGAGAAAGTTGTAGGACCACCTACAGCCCAACGCAGGCAGAGACAGTCACCTGATCGGTACACTGGATACATGGCTCTTATGAGCAAGTGTGTTGTGACTGAGCCATCCTCTTTCGAGGAAGCTGTGGAGGATCCCGCATGGGTAGACGCCATGGTGGAAGAGTATGATTCTATTGTCAGAAACAGTGCATGGGAGATTGTTCCTAGACCGGAAGGGAAATCAGTGGTAGGTTCGAGATGGATCTACAAAGTTAAGCAGACAGCTGACGGGAGTGTGGAGAAGTACAAGGCAAGATTTGTTGCCCGAGGCTTTTCACAGATTGAGGGGATCGATTATGAGGAGACCTTTGCACCTGTCGCAAGGTATTCTTCCATACGGACGATTCTTGCTCTCTCAGCGCAGATGGGATGGCACATTCATCAGATGGATGTGAAGACTGCGTTCCTCAACTGAGTCATTGAGGAGGAGGTGTACATTGAGCAACCCGAAGGCTTTGAAGTCTTCAGCAGCGAGTCGCATGTGTGCAGGCTCAAGAGAGCGTTGTATGGGTTGAAGCAAGCACCATGTGCTTGGTACACACAGATAGACAGCTATTTCACAGGACTTGGATTCTCCAAGAGCGAGGCGGATCCGAACCTATACCAGATTGTGGTGGAGGGTAAGTTGCTTATCATTGTACTGTATGTTGATGATTTGATTCTAACGGGTGATGAGCTGTTGATACTGTCATGCAAGAAGGATCTTGCTACAGAGTTTGAGATGAAGGATTTGGGCCTCCTTCACTATTTCCTAGGATTGGAAATATGGCAGCGCAGTGGTGGACTGTTTGTTTCTCAGGGCAAGTATGCTCGGGAGATACTGGAGAAGTTCAACATGCATGGCTGCAAGCCTGTTGATACTCCTCTTCCTGGAGGTTGGAGGAAGGAGGATGCCACTTCGGGAGAAGAAGTGGATGCCACTGTTTATCGACAGTTGGTGGGGTCGCTGATGTATTTGGTCAATACACGACCTGATATATGCTATGCAATTAACCAACTTTCACAAGCTATGGTTAAGCCTACCAAGCTCTTCTGGAAGGCGGGCAAGCATGTATTGCGCTACTTGAGAGGCACATCGGGATATGGTTTGTGGTACAGACAGGAGGATGAGGTGAAGCTATGTGGCTTCACGGATGCAGATTGGGCAGGGAGCCCAACAGACAGAAAGAGCACATCAGGAGGGGTCTTCAGTATCGGATCGACAGCAGTTTCTTGGTACAGCAAGAAGCAGAGATCTGTGGCACTCAGTTCAGCAGAGGCCGAGTATATGGCAGCAAGTTTGGCTGCATGCGAGGCTATATGGATGAGGAAGATCCTGGTTGGTTTGTTCGGTTCTCATTTGGATCCTACTGTGATTTACTGTGATAACCAGAGTTGCATTAAACTCTCGGCTAATCCTGTATTTCATGATAGATCTAAACATATTGACATCAGGTACCATCATATTAGAGATTGTGTGCAGCGGAGGATCATGTTACTTTCGTACATTCCAACGGAGGATCAGGATGCTGATATTCTGACGAAGGCTCTCACCAGGAGCAAATTCGAGTACCACCGAGGCAGGATAGGGGTTGCTGATAATCCATATCTTGTCGAGAGGGAGGAGTGTTGAGATTGCAACAAGATGATGGAGCTTAGTGAAAAGAGTCGCCTTCACTAAGTGGGCCCGCAGGCTATTTTTGGCGCAAGTCTATTTTTAGACATATGGATCATGTCTATGTTTATGGATGATTGATCAAGTTGGGAAAAATAGATGGACTTCTATTTTTGATGAAAGTGTGAGTGATCACAGTGTGAGTGATCAAGTCTATTTTTAGACTGGCTGTCAAAAATAGAAAAGTCAAATATTATTATCTCACAATAATATTTGGACTATAAACTTAATCTTATTCTCTTGGAGCACTTCAGTTTGAGCTACGGAAGTGGCACATGCAGCTGTCAGAAGGAAATTCGTTTTTCTTATGAGTTAGTTGAGTTGTTGCATGCATGACTTCAGTTAGAACTCAAGTGAGTTGAGTTTAGTGGACTGGAGGTACAGTTGATGGAGTTGTGTTCAGTTTAACTTAGTTAAACTGGTTGTAGTTAGTCTAACTGCAGATAGACTAATGATGAGTTGTTAAACTAATTATTAACTCATAATACAACTAAAGAATACATCAGTTAACTCAGTTGCATGTCAGTGCATGTTCAGTTCAACAGGGACAGGTGGTAGAGAATCAGATTGCTATCAGTTGTGACTATAGTTGTGCACCAGATCTTGCACAATCAAAGGATTGAGTATGCCAATGAGTTTGCTCACGTATTTGGCCCGCATTTTAGCCTTTTCTCACGTCCACAAAGAGTGAGTGACTATTTTGCAGGTGAAAATCGAGTTTGGGAAGCAATTCTCATCAGTTCTTGAGCAGGTATTGAGCAGTGGAGGCAGGCAAGCAGTGGAAGAGATTTGGAGATCAGATCTGAGCTGTATTGTGTGTAACAGAGGTGGAGATACTTGTGAGAAGTATTATGCTGTGTAATGTTACATGACTCAATCATTAATATACAGATAGTGTGGGGTTTTTAGCGAGATGATTTCCCCGTGATACATACTGTGTTAATGTGTGAATGCTCTTGATGTTTTATTGTTATTGATGCTGCTATATTCTTGATCAACGTAGAGGAGCTTATGTATTGTGTATGTTTTCCGCATTAGTACATGATCAGGATAATCTCCATTGAATATGTGTTAAATTATTCAAAATTTCTACACTTGTATGCATAATATGTTATTTTTTTGGCTACCTCTCAGCATATGACCAGCTCGACCAATCCTTCACATATGTTGCACCCTTCAACTCATAACCACCTCCATATTTATTTGTGAATTTCATTAGTTGCCTCTAGTCTCAAGCTTCAGCCTAACACTCTTCCATGTGTTTCCTTCCCTTATCATTGTACCTTGCAATAGATGGGAAAAAATTACTCAGCTGACTATTTGTACTGTATAATTTTACTAGCTCAACACATACGATTTTCCAGCAATGTGGTTGTCATATAGTGTATGACCTTTGTCCTTTTGGTCCACAAGTTCGATGGAAGGAGTTCACTCAAGGGTCTGAAATCATAGGCGAAAGGTTTTCTCTAGGTTAGGATCTTTTGGATCTCAGTCACTGGAATAGAACAGGGCATTCTAGTAGACCTCCTGGGAGCAACTCTGCAGTCATGGTCACTCGCATATTGTATACAGTGCTCAATAGTATTTGACATAATGATAGCAATACTCAGTAGTGTTCAGCACAGTGACAACAGTGTACAATAGTTTACATCATATTTGTGACAACACAATTCAACCATTAGTATGAGGATTCTAATTTCTAGCATGATTAGATCTGTTTCATAGATATCATTATTCTTTGGTTGCATAGATAACATTATGGATCACTGTAAACTCTTTTGTTGCATCATTTGATGATTATCTAAGAAGAACAATATTTGCAGGGGTTTTCCCCATAGTGGGTTTTTCCCCGGTCTTTGACCAATCCTTGTGTCTCTTTGTGTGTGTGTACTATACTAGTTGTTGGTAATGCCCTGAACCATTTCTTAACTTCTCTTGTTAAACTTTGTGCAAAGAGCCTCATTTTCACATCATCTTCATCAACTTCTTGCAAATCTGAATAATCTTTCATTATGCCTATATGTTGTTGTGTTATGATTGGCCTCGTGCCATCAAATTGAGTTATTCGAGTCTGATAATCCTATGATATGTAATTATGTTGTCCAGGCAAGACAAGGAGGGCCTAATGAGCTACCATGACTAGTAAACGGGAGGAAGATGAACCTACAATTGATGTGGATGATGAGGGTGTAAAGAAAATGGGATTATGACCTGAGTTGGTATAGAAGTAATAAAAACAGTGGATGAAATAGGGATAGTGTAAATTAGAGAAACCACTGGAGGGGTGGTTGATGATGCAAAAGAAGAAGAAACAGTTGATTAATCAATAAATGTTTTTTTAACAACTTGATTTAATTCAGTCACCAAAACTTCAAGTTTGTTAAATTGTTTATAAAATATTCATGAGGATCTGGAATGAGAAGTTGATGTGTTGAGATATAAGGTTTCAAAATACTTTCATCAAAAACTATCTCAGGGACAAAACCATTTGACTTAGTTTTAAATTAAAAAAAGTTCTGTGATACGATTTGTGGTAAAGACCAATAATTGTAGTAGGTGTTGTTCCCAGTAATGGAGTCTACCAATGATATATCTCTTAGATCATGCACAAGGAGTGACCTTGAAGAAAAACTAGTTCAACAGGACAAGCTCAGAGGCTTAGGAAGAGCACTATATTTAGTTATTTGAAACCCTATATGACGATATCAATATTGAAGGAAAATCCTATAGCATAATTCATGAAGGATTTGAAGGTTTCCAACTAGAAGATGATGAAGCAGATACAAATCAGAAGTGCTTGACATATAGAACTTATTTTTAGACTATGTGTTTTGAAGATAATTTGAATCCCTTCATCAAATAGGAGGAATTTGAACATAAATAGAAATTTGGAATAATATTCATTTGGAAGACTTTTAATTTCCTTGCGAAGTAGTTGTTTAAGAAAATATAAATTCCAAATTTGAAAAGTATGTGAAAATAATGGACTAAGTAAAGTTGGAAACACAATACGAATCACTTCAAATCCATACATAGGAATACAAACATATAGCAAGTTATGTACAAAAGCATATGTTCGGAATGTAGAACTATTAGTTGATTGAACTTTGTGAGACCTAATTTATAAATTGCCTGGAAAAGAGAGAAGAGGAATAGGAGTAATAATGAACCATAATTGAAGAGGAAGAGCAAGATATATGCAAATATAAAGGAGAAGAAACAAAGTATAGAACAAAGATAAGGAGGAAATCAGAATTCGAAGACCAGGTAAACAAGCAAAGTAAATATTTAATCTTATTAGGGGATTGATACCTCTTTTCAGTTAGTAGCCTGAAAGGAGCATGTTGGAGCCTATAGAAGAGAGTGTGGGCACTCCTAGAAAGTTGTAGCGTGCAGAAGAAAAAAGATATTGAAGTCTCATGTAGAAAGAATCCTACAAAAATTGATTTAAATGAGTGAGTGGGTGCTTTCCTTTACAACATAACAAAAAGTCATGGTTTTCTCCCTTTATGAATTTCCACTTATATATGATGTCTACTTGCGTTGTTTGTGTGTTTGATTTTGAATTCATAATTAATTACTAATCACCCAAATAACTTTACTAATACACAATTATTAATTCACAATTATTAATTCACCCGCTCTCAGTGATTACTTAATTTCCTGTATATATAACCAACCTTATCAAAATTAATTAAAAAAACATAAATAAACTTAAATAACCTAAATCCATTTTGATAAACCATCCCAACCCACTAATAACAATATTTCTTGTAGATAAAATAAGAACCTAAAATGTACCCATTTTTCCAACAAAATAACGAAAAAAGGTGTTCATAACTTAAATAGTAGAATGTTTATACTTTCATTCGGCTCATAAAATTATTTTTCCTTTCTCAACACCTTGTTTCTAGTGACCATCTTCTTGTCATGATTTGGTCTTGCGTAAGTTCTATTTAGTGATTGCAAAAGGCGGTAGATTTATTAAAATGAGTCTAATTTGCAATTTGCAGTCTTGAGTTTATATTACTATTTTAATTATTTGTTTAATTTAAAATTTAAAATTTTAAAATTTATTTGTTAATTTCAAATTGGTTTAGAATTTCAAAATTTTAAATTTTTAAATTTCTAAATATATAATATAAATTTCTATAAAATTTTAAGATATTAAAATCATATTTATATTAAAAAATAACAATAATAATAAAACACATTAAAATTTTATTAAAAAAACATTTTTTATTATTAAAATAAAATATAGTTTAACTGATTAAAACATATTTTTGTATATATATGGTCATTACCACTTAATTGATGGAGCATTCATTGGATTTGTTGATTATCGGAATAGCATTATCACTTCGCTAATAAGAGTTGTTGGCTTTAAATGGGTTTAAAATTGAGTAATTTTTTAATAGGAATGTTTATTTGAAAATAAGATTTCTAAAATTTAAATTAAATTATTATTAATTATTAAATAAAAAGTAAATATTTAATTTTCATGGAATATTTTCAATATTGGTTAATATATAGAAGTGAGATTTATTTGAAATAGTTATGTTTATTTTATTTTTCTATTTAATTTTAAAAAAATATCATGTTCACGAATGTTAATTCTAGTTTCTTTTGATTTTTATTTATGACATTGAATTTTTATTGTTTATTGTTGTTTTATTATATTTTTCTTGTTTTATATTGATCAAGTAAGAGTGAGACCTTCTATTAATCTAGAAAAAATACATAATGTACATAGAGCAGCATCAGCTCTGTGAAAATTCAACAGGCAGCTGGGCTGGCAAAAACCCGAACCTAACTCCAAAATCTGTGAAAAGCCCGAACAAGACTACAAAGGAGTTGTAAACAAAACATCCAAAAAACACCCATGAACAATTCGCCCTCAAGGCGTCACTCTGGACAACCAGCGAACTGGAAACCTGTTATCTGAACTGCCCTGCATCAAATGACTTGTCGTGCATCAAAAAACCTGAACGCCTTTGATGATGGGGCCCACAGATCCGAAGGCCCACAAAACTGCATCAAATGACCAACCTTAACCTTTGATTATCTTATTAACCCGAAGACCGTGTGATCCAACCTTCATTGATCCAACGGTCATGAGCTGATTTCGGGCCGACACCTTGCCCACACTTTATCTCTTCTTACAGACCCGAAAAGAAACATAGGCCACCTCTCTAAACTATTTCGGGTCCGATTGAAGAAATAACAATCGTGCAGCTTTTCCACCCGAAATCCACGGGATGAAGGAGATCCATAGAGGTCTCGTCAACTAGCCCACTCTTTAACTTCCCTAATGGACCCGAAGATTAAATAAGCCACCACACTATAGTTTTTTAGGTCCGATTGGAGAAATAACAATCATGCAGTTTTCCGCCCGAAATCCATAGGATGAAAGCGATCTCGGCAACTTGCCCACACTTTACCTTTTCATACGGACCCGAAGAGTAAATAGGCCACCATTCTATATTTTTCGGGTCCATTTGTAGAATTAACCTACGAGCATTTTCCAGCCCAAAATCCATAGGATGATGGAGTTCAGGGCAATCTTTGGTCAGGTGCCTGCCATCCTGCCTGTTGTTTACCACTTGCTACTTCCCTATGGTTGGTCCAATTTCTTCTGTTTCCATTAGTCTTCTCTCTTCTTATTTCTCATGCTTAGAAAGTACTCCTTGCTTTGGTAGCCAGTCTATGACAGTCTTCGTGGAATTTCCCTGGGGGAGTCAACATCCAGTCATATCTTCTATTACTTTTTGAACATAGAACTCCTTCATTCACCAAATGATCCGCTAACCTGTTGGTTGTTCTGCACACATAAACAAAATTGAGGGTTCTTAGGGCTCTCAGGTGGGATTGTATACGTTGATAGACCTGCAATAACTTCCATTGTTTGGACACTCTGTCTAGTGCTATGCCATTGCATATTTTCTTGACCGAATTAATTATCAATTCAGAGTCTGCTTCAATGATGGTATTAAGCAAATTTGATTCAATCAATATTTCTAAGCATTGCTCTAGGGCCATGAGTTCTACCATATTATTAGTGGCCTTCCCCAAATGACTATGAAAGATGACTTTTATGTATCCCTATTCATCTCTTATGATTCTTCCATAACCTGCCACCCCAGGGTTTCCTTTAGAGGCTCCATCTATATTGCATTTCAAAAAACCATGAGGAGGAGGTTGCTAGAAGTCATTATCTATTGTTATATAACTTACAATCTTGCTTATGCCCTAGGGGAAAGACACCTGTAGACTCAAATGTAATAGTATTTGTGCATCCTGGCCTTAAGGTGGGTTCTCGGGGGGTTTTCTTTAGAAGGGTGCCTATAGTCTCTTTGAGTCGTCTAATGTTTTGAGCTCTAATGCTTTGGGATGAGCCAATTCTGTTCTTAAAAATCCTATTGTTGCGTTCTTTCCAGACATCCTAGATTAGAAAGCCTGGAACCAGAGTCCAAGCTTTGTTGATTATTTCATTTTCAGAGAAGTTTCTCCTCCAATTCTTCAAAGTGCCAGTGATGCTGACATTGTCCCTATCTGTTTGTCTAAAGATTGAAGCCACCCAATTCCACAAGGTGGAGGTGAATGGGCAGAGGTTGAGTAGGTGTTCCATTGTCTCTTCTTGTAATTCACATAATTGGCATCTAGATGGACTTGCTACACCTCTTTTCCGAAGGTTTTCCCAAGTCAGAATTTTTTTATGTTGCACCAACCACATGAATAGTTTGATTTTCATCCAGTGCGGGTTCTGCCATAGATCCTTCCATACCTTATCAGGGTTTGGAAAGTCAAGCCCTAGGGCCATTCTCTTGGCTTCTTTGAGGTTGAAGTTGCCTTCATTGTTTCTTCCCCATCTCAGTTGGTCTGACGATGTTGATGTCAAAATCTTTCTCTGTTCCAAGATCACTACAAGAGCTTCTGCCTCGGCCTTCAAAGGGGTTTTTTCACTATATACTAGGTCCTTCCACATTCTCCATTTTCCCTTGTTCCTAGTCTGATCCCAGTAGTCACTTACCCTAAGTAAACCTTTATTGTCAGTGTCATTCTTGAGATTGGCTAGTTCCTCTCTTAACAGGTTACGTTCCTGTTGCCAGTTTTCCTCCCAAAACCAAGCTAGGTTTCCATCTTTGATCTCCCAGAAACTATGTTTCTAAAAAATGGCTCTATTCTCCCATGCTTTGTTCCAAATGTGGGAGCCTTTGATGAGTCCAGACATTCGAATGTGGCCCCTTTCTTGCCAATTACTTGCATACTTTTGTTTCCAGACCTTGGCCCAAGGGGTTACCGATTCCTTTAGCCGTCTCCACCATAGTTTTTCCCCCAAAACTTTGCTTAGGGTTTCAGGGTCATGGAGTCCCAAACCTCCATGTGTCTTAGGTTTACAGATCTTATCCCATGCTATCAAAGCCCATTTCTTTTTCTCTTCCCCTTTTCCCCAAAGAAAGTCTCTTTGGATACTTCTGATGTGTTGCACAACTCCTTTAGGAGCAGGAAGGGCTGAGAACATGAAGATGGGAACAATTTGTAGGATAGCTTTTGTTAGCACTAGCCTTCCTACTAAATTCAAAGACATGCTTGTCCAATTCTGGACTTTGTCCTGGAGTTTATTAGTGACTGTCTCCCAAACTGCCTTGCTCAGAGGTTTGTCCGTTAGAGGTATTCTAGATATTTGGAGGGTAGTTGTTCTCTTTGAAAGCCGAGAATTCTGGTGAGGTTTCTCTAAATAGTAATGTCAGTATTAAAAAATAAAATCTTAGATTTGGTAAGGCTTACCTCTGTACCAGCAGCCACAACAAATTCATTCAGGATTTGCTTGAAAGCTTTAGCTTCCTTGACTGTGCGTGTACCTTGCAGCATAATGTCATCCACAAATTGTTGATGAGTCAAGGCATCCCCATTCAGGGTGAGTTTGAGACCTTGGATTTTTCCTTCTACTTTGGCTTATTTGATCGCATTGCCTAAACCTTCCATCATGAGAATAAAGAGGAAGGGGGAGATCGAATCTCCTTGTCTGAGGCCTCTCGAAGGCCTAAAGGGTGTGGAAGGTGAACCATTAAGTAGGATTGAAAAACTGGTTGTGGTGACAAGAGCCATTGAGTTGTGGTCAAAGCCATACGCTTTTAGTACTTCCCTGATGTATGCCCAGCTTAGCTTATCATAAGATTTTGCTAGGTCAAGTTGTATGATCATACCTGCTTTCTTATTGCTCTTGAGAGAATGTACCACCTCATGAGCTTGAATGATGTTATTTAGAATTTTCCTTCCTTCCACATATCCAGTTTACTCCTCAGACACAAGAGTTTGAAGAAGGGGCTTGAGCATGTTTGCAATTACTTTGGATATAATTTTGTACACCACATTGCATAAAGCTATGGGTCTAAATCTATCTGGTGTCATAGCTTTTTCCTGCTTTGGAATCAAAGTTATGAAAGAGGCATTAAGCACCCTCAAAATAGTTTTTTTTTTCCTCGAGTCCTCCACCACATCAAGGATATCTTGTTTGACTATTTCCCAACATGCTTTGAAGAAGTCTACATTGAACCCATCTGGGCCTGGAGCTTTCCCATTTTGCATCTCTTTGATGACTTCGCTAACCTCCTCTTTAGTCACTGGCCTGTTAAGATTGTAATTGTGTTCTCCGATTACAAGCTTAGGAATGTGCTTTGTGAAATTCTTGATAAATTGTGATATGTCTATGGGAGGCTCCTCAGATATGCTTTGGAAATGTTTTACTAGAGCAGATTATATTTCTTTATGGGTGCTAAACTGTTTCCCTTAAGTATCTCTGAGTTTTGAAATCTTGTTATGAGACCTGTGATCCATGGTTGACTTGTGAAAAAACTTTGTGTTTCCTTCTCCTTCTTTTATCCATTGCACTCTCAATTTCTGTCTCCAGAAGAACTCCTCTTGCTTGCATTTGTCTTCCCATTCATGTTGAAGAGAGTCAGCTCATATTTTTCTTTCCTCGGTAAAGCCATCTGTGATGAGGACCTGGTTAATTCCCTGTAATTTCTATTGAACTTCTTTTTTGGCTTTGAAGATATTGCCAAACTCATTTTTGTTCCAATCTTTGAGTTTGAGTTTGATGTGTTTTAGTCTCTAATGCAGAAGGAACATATTAGTTCCCTAAACGGGCATATCTTTTGCCCACCATTTTCCAATATTATTGATGAAGTCAAGGTGGGTGAGCCAAATATTTTCAAACCTAAAAGGTCTATTTCTCGGAGTGCCTATAAAAGAAGCTTCAAGTTGGATAGGCCAGTGATCTGAGCCTCCAAAATGGAGGATTAAAGCAGACAAGTCAAGGCCTGTGAGAATGAGGTCCTCAAAGATTATGAATCTATCTAGTTTAGAGGCAACTTGAGAAGCTCCTCCCTACTTATTATTCTAGGTGAAGGTACCATTATTTTTCTCCATATCCACTAGCCTCATGTCGTTTAGGAAGTTCTGAAAGGCTATGGAGTCTTTGCCTAGTGTTCTGGTCCCATCTTTTTTTCTGTAAGAGATCTGATCATATTAAAGTCCCCTCCTAGAATCTAGGGCATAACATGATATCTTTCTCTTAGCTCCTCCAATGAGATAAGAAGCCTGAGTTTGTCTTCAAGTTTTTGAGGACCATAGACATTTGTGATCAAATGGACTTCCTTATCACCCAAAGGTTGGATCACCATTGATAAGTAGTTCCTAGATGCTTCATCATCTAGGAGTCCAAGTTTCTGAGAGTTCCAAAGTGTCAGAATCCCTCTTACTGTGTTGTCTTCTTTAACTTATAGATATCCATACTTGATGAGCAATTTGCTATGTATCTCTCTTATTTTATCTATTGAACATTTTGTTTCCTGGATAAACACCATATCTGGTTTTTCTTCTTTTATTATGTTGCTAAGATTTCTTTGTTTCATTTTACTTCCTAGACCCCTAATATTCCAGGTTGTAAGCTTCATTAACAAATGCTTGTAAATGAGTAACTAGTAAGATCTTTCATCTTACTTGAGTTGATCATGAGTTTCCCACACTCTATTAGCAGCTCATTCTATCTTTTTCTTCCTCTTTTCCTGCCTGGGTTCTTGGGAGCGTGTCCCGATGTTGCCTCCATCATTTTTACCCCTCTGTTTTCCTGGCTATCATGGTTTCTTTTGACTCCAGAACCCTTTGCTTGAGATCTCCAAAGGAAGAGCTGTTGTACTCTGTCAAACTCCTCTTGTGGTAGAGAATCAACCCCTTTGGTGGTTCCCTGCTCCAGAAACTTTTCTAGATCGAGATTCTCCCTTTCAAGAATTTCCTGCGGTCATGGTCCTCCGTTCCAACCTCGTTTGGGGTCATCTCATGGTCCCTGTTAAGTTCCATTTGGCAGATCCTCCTTTAGTTTGTTGTTTTCATGTATATCCTCCATGTTGTCATCATTTTCCTTCTCTGTAGGACTATCCTCCAGTACCTGGTTCATCCCGTTATTCCCATCTTCTTCTTCTAATATCTTGAATCTGTTATGGCTTGGTTGTTTCTCCTCATTGATTTTCTTCTGGTTCTTTTTCCCTCCTTTCCCTTTGCTTGCCACCTTAGTAAAGCCTTCGGTATCTTTGCCTGTGTTGGTTTTAATATTGCTCTCCATTTTGTTTAATGGGCAGTCTCTAAAGAGGTGCCCGTGTTCATGACATTTGCGACATCTGAATGGGACATGTTCATAGTCCACCGCCTGCACCCATTCTTCATCATATACTTCTAGAATGATTTCATCCGGAAGTGCTCCAAATAGGTCCATTTCTATGCATATTCGGGCAAAGGAGGTGTATTTTCCTAGCAGAGTCGCATCTAATATTTTTAAAAAATGACCTAGTTGATTGCCTATGGATTTTAAGGATTCTGGTAGCTGATAATCTAAAGGTAGGGAGTAGAGTCTTATCCGTACTGGCATTGATGTGAATGTCTCTCATTTCAGGACAAAATTCATCACCCATGGTTGCATGTAGAGGCCTACAGTAGCATAAAAATATGGTCCTCCTTCGAATACTCTATCTTTGTCCTCTAGGTTTTTGAACACTACTGTGAAGAAACCCTTGGACCCAAGGTGAAGATTTATTTCTCCCTTCGGTTTTTAGTGATTCTTTATCCATGCATGCAAAGCCTTCTCCGTTGGCCTTATCCCCATAAATTTGCATATCACTGCATAAGCCGCTATGTGATCCCTGTGCACTTGTAGCACTGGATTACTTAATACAACCCGGGCTGTGATGGTTGACCTAGGTTTACAGAGTCATGTTATATTCTTGTGCTCATCTCTCTGTTTGCCTCCTCTTGTTCTCTTCTCTCCTCTGACTTCCTCATGATTCTCTTCCTGTTCCTGTGATCTGATGTTTTTCTGTTTTTCTATGTTGATACTCCCAGTTTCTGCCTCCATTGGTTTCTTGAAGCGGTTCGAAACTGCATGACTGTAGGAGGGAGTGGAACTCCCCCCTCCTCGCCCCTCCATGGTAACCAGCACTGATACCCTGTTGCAAACCCTAGTTCAACTCGCTTCCCCCGTCGTCTCCCGATGATATCGTTGTTTACTTGACGTGTTTTCATATTTTTCTTGTTATATATATATATATATATATATATAGAGAGAGAGAGAGAGAGAGAGAGAGAGAGAATCATACATGGGCAGATTAAAAGATATTTTGTATATACATGGTCATTGCCACTTAATTGATGGAACATTTATTGGTTTTGTTGATTAGATCAGAATACCATTGTGACTACACTAATGTTATGGAAGAGTTGTTAGCTTTAAATAGGCTTAAAATTGAGTAATTTTTTAATAGGTGTGTTTATTTCAAAATAAGATTTCCAAATTTAAATTTAGTTATTATTAATTATTAAGCAAAGGGTAAAGATTTAATCTTTATAAAATATTTTCAATATCAGTCAAGATAAAGAAGTGAGATTTATTTTAAATAGTATTCATTTTATTTTTCTATTTAATTTTAAAAAAGTATCATGTTCACCACTGTTAATTAATTTCCTTTGATTTTTATTTATGATATTGAACTCTTATTGTTTATTGTTCCTTTATTATATTTTTCTTGTTTATATATATATATAATCTTGGCAATGTAAGAAATGAGACAAGCGTTTTGATATTTAGTACAAATTTAAATGTAAAGTTTTTAAAATTTTAATTTAATTGTCAATAATTATTAAGTGAACTGTTATAATTTAATCTACATTAACTGTTTATTTTAATAATAATAAAAAATAAAAAATATATATTGAATAATAATAAAAATCTGAAAAGTAATTTTTATTTTTTATTTTTTAAATTAATTTTAAAAATACCACAACATATTTTTAATAGAACTCCATATGTTAAAAAAAAAATTAAAAAATAATAAACATCTCAAAGATAATTATCATATCCACTTATAAATAAATAAATAAAAATTATAATTATTGAATTGAGGCTTCTGTGATCCATAATAAGTTTATGAGAGATTTCTCGGAGTAAATCACATGATATTTCATTGTGGTTCATCGTCAGGGCAAGTTGAATGAACGGATCTCACTTTGCATGTTAAATAGATAGAGCAGAACACCCAACGACTATTTGACCAGGTAACAGCTATATTGACAACAGCTAGATTTGACTGGGAAATTATAACTTAATTATTCTTATGATTTATAAAATAATAATAATAATAATGTCAATAATATTTTTTATCAAAAATATTTATTAATTATTTAATTTAGATAATAAAATTGTTATTTAATGTTAAAAATAAAAATAAAAAATTAAACATGGCCTAAATTTGGAGTACGAAATAAACGGTTGTAATCTAAGGGACACGACTTTTCTCCCGTGATATGAATGGTAGTCCAGAATATAATATGAATTACAGTCCACACCATAATTATTCAATGACATCACTGCACAACTTCCAATAAATCGCCGGAATTTCAGAGATTGAAGCACACTGCTACAAAAACATGACTAACACTTTCAGGGACTCGGAAAAACAAATGGCTTCGGAACTAGACGTGCAGACCACCCACCTTAATCCGGCCAAATTCTGTATACCATCTGAAACGGGAAAGCCAGTTCAAAAAATTCTACCTAGCGAAGGGAAATGTATGTCCTTAGTTCCTAAGATATGTTAGTATTTGTCAATTATGTAATGAGTTGGGTTGGGATATTAACTGAGTGGAGATTATTGGTTTGCAGTTGCTGATGTGTTGATGTGGAGAAAGAAGAAGTTATCAGCTGCGTTTCTGAGTCTTGCAACAGTGATATGGGTGCTGTTCCAATACATCGAGTATAGTATGGTTTCTCTCATTTGCCAGCTTCTCCTTGTGTACGTGCTGGTTGTGTTTGTCTACAACAATGCAGTTGAATTCATGAGTATCACAATGTCAGCCATCCACCCTTTTCTGTGCTTTCTTCTTTTCTACTCACCAACATTATGAACTTATTTCTGACTTATCTCCACAAACTGTCACTGACTTTTTCGTTTACATTACAGATTTGCCCCACCTCCCATTCCGAAGATTAGTTTTACCGAAGAAGTTATTGTAAAGGCAGCGACTGTTCTAAGTGTTGAAGCCAATCTTTTTTCAGATTTTCTGTACGACGCTTCATCAGGGAGGGACGGAAAGAAATTTGTCATGGTAATGCTTTATAAGAATTGAACCCACACCATTCAAATTATATCTTGTTCTGTGGACATGGATCCCATCTAATAAATTATTAACGCGTAATTGATCAATACAGGTTGTTGCTGGCTTATCCATACTGTCTGTGATCGGTGCTTGGTGCAGTTTTCTTACTTTGCTTTACATTGGTGAGTAAGATTTTTTAATTGATTTTTTTTTCTAGAATTTGATAGATAACATAGCGTCAATTATTTCACCCTTGGATTCCAAAATATTTAATGATATATAGCCGCTAGTTGGCTGTGAATTTACAATTCACAATTTACTTATTGTGGGTGTTTTTGGTCAGGTTTTGTGGTTTCTTTGACGTTGCCCGCCCTTTACCATAAATACGAAGACAAGATTGATCGCCTTGTAGATAGAGCCAGCGTGGAAATTAAGAGACCCTATGTGCATATTTCAGATAAAGTCACTGCGGCAAAGAAGAAACTATACATGTGGTTCGATGACAGAGTGTTGAGAAAGATTCTAAGGCGTCGAGTGAAGCCAGAATAAATCTTTCAAACCAAGAAATCCTTTCCTTTGTCTTCTCAACGAATTTTGAAATACTACGTGAAACGATCATATAACAGCATTGAAATGAAGTCATTGAATTTCTGCCACGCCCTATTTCATAACATGTTTGTCTGCGTTTCCTATTTCAATTCATCATATTTTGTGTGCGCTAATACCTTCGGAGACATATTGGCTGTATCTTGTTCGATAATGGTAGACAAGAACAACACCCTTTGACACCCATAGCATGTCCTTCACTTTCAGCATACCTTCTAACTCAAGTTGGAGTATCACTATTCCAACTCCCTTTATTGCATGCTTTGTGTAAGCACCAAACTCCACATGTAATTCTAAGTCTTCACTATGTCAGGTTGACAAACAATTCTGGTGCTCCTTTCATATGCCACGTTGCTCCACTGTTGAGTATCCATGTATTAGTTGGTATGGCGTTTGAGGAATGATAGGAAATAAGTGAGGATTTAGTTCGAACTTCCCAGTAAAATCTCCTAATGAGTTTTTGTTGGCAAAGGTGCAACTTTTCTTTCTTTCTAGCCACTATGAATCACAGTGTCATGTTTTATGACATGTATTTTTTTTTATCTTAGTTAGTCATTCTTTGATTTTGAGAGTGACTACTCACTTTCGCTCGAACCTTTTCCTTTTCTCTTTATTATCTTACTAATAAGAGCTAGGTCCTCATCACCTTCCTTTTTGTTGCCTTTTCCCTTCAGCCACACCCTAATCTCTTCTTAGATGTAGTCATCACATAGCCTCTCAAATGAGTATTGTTCCTTTCGAAAACAATTTTTTTTACTAAAGGGTCGCATATCTCTAGGAAGCCACTCAGCGCCATGTTTACTACTTTGCTTCATGCACCTTTTTCCCCATGACTATAAGTTAATCATGGATATGAGTGATCTTCAATAGGTAACTTGTCACTATGTCAGATCTAGTCATCTACATAGATTAGAATTTGTCCCTCAACACCATTTTCCTTTTAACGATCTTGCTCTGGTATAAATCCACCAAAGAATAAACCATCTCCTTGGTTGAGTTTTTCCCAAACAAGTGAGGGGTTAAATGGTCCTTCAATTCGTCTAAGAGTACCCTTTGTCTTTTATCTCCCTCTTACCTAGGACAATATTCTCTTTGGCATCTATCAACATTTTCCTTGAGAACTAAGGTGACCCTAGCCTTCCTAGATAGGAAACTTGAGGCTCCATACAACTTCTCCTTTGAGCAAAGACCCATTTCAGTCATCTTTACCTGATCTCAACTAAAATAGTATGTTACTTCTATAACTTTCATATACATTGTATGGTATCTAACTATGGTATAATGTCCCTATATGCTATGTACAACTTTTGTACATGTTTATGGACTTCTTTGTGGCATTGTATGGACTATATGGCCACATAAATGTGCTTATGTGCATAAGATGCTATTGTTTTTGCTACCTCTCAGCTTATGACACTAATCCCTGATAGGTGTTGCACCCTCTTGACTTACATGGCTCCACTTTCTTAAGTGTCTTAGCTAGCTTAGACCCTTGAACTCATGGATTTTTGCTTACACAACCCATGGTCCCTCTATTTGCCATGGCTAGACCCACTTTGCCCCTGTGTTGCGGTTCTAATTTTTTTTGCAGTGCCAACCACCCCCATCTTTGCATGTGCCTTGCATTAGTTGCCTCTAGTCTCGTGCTTTAGCGTAACACACTTCCATGTGTGTTCATCCCTTATGATTGTACCTTGCAATAGATGGGGATCGTGGTCAAAGAAATTTAAATCTATGCCTAGTGTGATCATGGTCAAACCTAACCTTGGTGATGCTTATACAAACCTCGCACCGTAAGAATGGCCTATCATTGTTTTTGCTTTAATACCATGTTAAATACTAAACCTAGCATCCAACAATTAGTTCATAGCAAATTATTATGATCTTCTAAATAAGAGAACTACTATGTTCTTAACAAAATTATTCAGTGGAAGAAAAAATATTAATCAATCTCAGTCACATGTGACAAATACAATTTTTGCCCAATTAATAGTCCTTCATTAACTTAATAATATGAATCTACTTGGCCCCTTGTTCTGGGATAGTGGTCCAACTAAGCAAAATACATCATAAAGCATACATTGGATTTCATCCATCGTAGATTTGTCCTTGATTTTCTTAGTTGATCTAGATCTCCAATATTTTATTGTTGCACATTTGTTAAATTAGACACACATGAGTATCTTAGTCTTCATTTGAGAAAATCCTCTCTCAATGGCTTTTGTCATTGTATGGTATGTCTTTCTCTTTTCCTTTCTTTATATATATTTTTTAGTTAAATCCCTAACCCTAATCTCCAAAGTGATAGATGACCAAGATTAGATCCTATCTCACTTGAGAGTAACAATTTAGATAAAAACATAATCATTAAATTAAATAATTTACTTTTCCTAAGTTTCTTTAGAATAATATAAGTAACTAAATGTTTTTCCTAAGTTATTTTTAGGCTAAGTTTCAATAACAACTTATTCAATACCTAAGTGTCCTAAAAATATTTTAGGCAACTTCTACACACTTAAACACTTAAGCATATAAAAAGTGCCTACTTGAGATACATCATCAACATTTACTTGGTTAAATTTCTATTTTGCTAGGTGATTTACTTAATCAAATTTCTCTTTTGTTGAGTCCTTTATACATGCACACTAGTTATAAATTTTCTTATCATTATGATTCAATAATTTTATTTTATTTTTAAAATATAAAGGAAAATGTTCTATTAATATCTACAATTTAGACCAAACTCCTATAACTTGGATAGTAAAAACTTATTGTTTTGAACTTTGTGGGTCTTCATTACTTATGTAATATCTATCTAGTACACTACTCAAGTATACTACTAATTGTATTTATGTCACTCCCTCTACTATGTTTAGAGTCATTGGTCCATGCACCAAAACTCTATTAGATTCGAGATTTTGTGATTTCCTTCCAAGTTTTACTCTTGGGCTTGCTTGGAGCCCCTATTTCCATCACCCTCCATATATTAGAAGGCGTTACATGTGGTCTTTATATTTCTTATTCATTATCTTCGATCTTCTTTTATTTGATTAGTTGGCTACATCACTTGGTTTTTTTTTTTTGTTATTTCCTAGGTATGTTAATCTTCATTCCCACCTTAAAAGTAGTTTCGACATAAGCTCTTGAGTGAGGAGGTAACCTTCTTTACTAAGGGAATCTAGGTCACTCATGCTTTTGCATAATTGATAAATTTATAAATTATCTATGTAATTTGCTTACTCATTTCAATGTGTTGGGTATATATTATCAACATTTATCTTTTATTGGTAATATCATCATTTTAAAGTATTCGATTAAGGTTTATTTTTTCTTTTTGATTATATGTCTTTTTTGTCTAATGGAATAACTAATATAAATTCATTTTAATTTTGGATTTACTAAGGCTTGAGAGGAATCAAAATTCTCAAGATGCAAATTTTTATTTCATTGTAAAATTTAAAGAAAAGCTTGTACCTCAAGTGATTTATGGATTCTAGAGTTAAGATAGATCTATCATCATTTTGAACAACATACTAATAAAATGTTTTAACAATAAGAGGTTGTCACTACTATGTTAACCCTCAGTATAGACTCACTTAAGAGTGCAACAAGTTACTCTATTCAAGAGTGTAAGCATGTCAACATATGAGACTTGAACCTGGGGAATATAATAACTATTCCACCCAATCACCCAGACTAAATTCAATTGAGAGAGAGAGAGTTTTATAACTCACATTAGACAATTTTTTTATTACTAATATATTTTTAATATTATATATAAACTCTATATTAAGAATGAAATAAATTACACAATCTCTTTCACCGTGAAAAATAAAAATATAAAAAAACAATTAATTTAAATTGTTTTATTTTTCTCTATATAAAGTTGATTTAAAATTATGTCATTTGTAAAGTATAGTGAAATATATATTTTTGTTTTAAAATTTATATGTCAACTCCATATATAATAAATTAGACATTATATATTATTAATAATATTGATTTTATATTCTATTTATTAACTCCATATCAAAAATTGAAAAAATAAAATTAAAACAAAAATTGAAATATTTTATTTATGGTAAACATTAATATTTTTGTTATTAATATTTATTTATTTACTAATATAAATATTATTTAATTTTCTTTTAATATATTATTACTTAACCCTATCTCTATCGTACTAAGTTATAGAATATGTCTCGTCAAATAATAAAGTTAACTCTAATAATAAATTTATTAGCTATTTTATTTCATTTTCAAATACACCAAAGTAAATTTGGCCATAAATTTAATTGTTGTTTATTATTAATTTTACTAGAAATACCAAAGACTGGATTAGGTTGCGCTTGCTTCTATTCGCAAATTTACACTATTATTTCATAAACTATGAAAAAAACAAAATCAACTTCATTTATATTTATATTATTTTTAAATTAGTGCATATTTAGTGTCTATATATTTTTATTATTATTAAAATAAAAAAAATTAATTTTTTTATTAACTAAATTTATTATAATTTTTTAATATAATTAATATTTTAATTAATTTAAAAATCTGTCTTTTTCTTATTTTAATTCTTTTAATATTTTTTATTTAATTATATAAGTTTCTTAATGGTATATAATAAATATTATTTATTGAATAATTTAAATTTTAATTAATTAATAACAATATAATATATAAAAATAAGTTTTAAAACATGAAATACTAGGCTTTTTAAAATTGCTTCTAATTTTAGTCAAAACCCTTACTTTCACCTCAAGTGTGGGAATCAACAATTGAAATAAGATGAGGGGATGCCTAGGCTTAGCTGGCCTAGTCTTGGTTCAACCAGTGGTGGATAAAAGAGGAGATCATCCATGGAAGCAAGGATAGTGTCAAAGATACTATCACCTCCAAATTTAAGGATAAACTATGGGATGATAAGGAGCTAAGATATTTTAAGGAGGTGATCAAGACTCCGTGGGACGATATAATTTGTGTGCTTTGCGATAGTAAGAGGGTGGAGGATGAAAAACACTTTCTTTTAAATTGTCTGGCTCTTACTCACATCCTCTCTTATTTCCCTATCATCTATCACACTTCCAATCTTCTTGCCTTGTTAAGTCAGCGCAACTTCAGTGAGCTTCTTTCCCTTATTTTTTAGCACATAAATAAAATTCTGAAAAATTACAATTAGATTCTTCTTTTTCTTGAGGTTGCATAAATAATCTTAATAGACATTAATAATCATCAAATGACCAAAATTACATATATCATTAAAGCTTGGTACGAAGGGATGTAATTTAGATTGAGTTTACAAAATATGACCCAAATTTCAGACGTAGACTTGATATTGACCGCAGTAGCTCATATTTAGTTGCACTGGAAACATATTCGTCCTTTTCTTGCAATGTTGAGAGGGTTACTAATTTAACAGCGTCATTAAAACAGTCCAGAAACATTTGTACGCCGAATCATGGCTTAGGAATCATTAAAATTGATTAAGAAATTTCTCAAAGTGCAAGTACTCAATAGACATTAATATAAGAAGTCCAAAAACTATTCACCGAAATATATTAGCGTAGTTGAGACAACTAACCATTACCCTCTAGTATAAGAAGCTCCAGAAAAACTAGCAACCCTAAAACAATGCTAAATTCCTTCAACAAATATTGCTCCTGAATTTCATTCACAAAGTTGTTTACAAAATCAGTGAGGGATGACAATTCATTAAATCTGGTTTACATCTTTCTTACAAACATATCCTACACATACATACAAATAAATGTAAAGCCTTGTAACTCTTGCCAATCAGCTATACATGACACAATGGTCTCTTATACAGAAATGTACAGATATCTGCTAATCAAATTAAACCAGAGGCTGAGGTAGCTCTCATAAAAAATATTGACAAAAAAGAAGTGTTGGTGATATGCCTGCTACACTGTTTGGTAATGCCAGTGCTTATCAGATTCCTTCGTGTCTGCAATACTAAATGATTACAAAATTCTCGAAGGCACATCCACATTCTTGAGGGTCGCTCAGATCAAGCTGTTTGTTGTCTGGTAGACTGGAAATGTTTAAATCTGTGGTGTCATGGAGAAATGAAACCAATATTAGTATGAGGAATATCAATAGAATAACTTTCTTGGTTCTCTAGGGTTTATGATAGCTCACCATCAGACCAGCTCAAATCTCCATCCGTGAGAGAATCAACGTTACCAGGATCTGAACCCTCAAGCTCTGGAAAGATGCTCAGTTTTCTTTGATCGTCACTGCTGACCACACCACCTTCTTCTTCATCTTGCTGTACAACTTGGCGTGAAGCCCTCTTCTTGGCTGTAGAATTCCAGTGGTTCTTCACTGCGTTCTCTGATCTGTATGTTCATTCAAAGAAAACCCAAATAATAATAGGGATCATCACATTTTTTGCAAAAAAATTATGGGACTTCTGAAAACCCAACATGAACAATAATGATCAGCACCTGCCAGCAAGAAGCTTGGAAATGGATGCCCACTTGTTGCCCAGTTTCTGGTGAGCACAGGCCAAGATCATCTCCTCTTCTTCTGTCCAGGCGTCCTTCTTGATACTTGGATCAAGGTGATTGTGCCATCTGAATGTATTGATATAAACTCATCAAAATCCACTTCGATTATGATTAATATTAAATGAATGAATGAAGGTTTAAAGATCCATTCTAAACCTTAATTAAGATATTTATTTCAAACCCAATTTAAATTTATCAAGATCTATATTTATTTAATATATTTGTTTCAAATCCAGTTGAAATTTATCTCTATATTTAGTTATTTATTTTGTAACTAGGTTGAGTCTAAGCGGACCACATCACAGAAATATTTTATTGATTTAAAAAAGATTTACTAACAGTGAAATGTTATGACCAGGATGGATAGAAGATTTATGACAGTGAGACTTTATGACCATTGAGCTAAACTTATTGAGTATGTCTCTTGGAATAAACAATTATCCATATTAAGATGGTAGGATCAAAATTAAACTAAATTTATTTGAATTTGAACCTCTTTTGAAATAATTTAATACTCCTAAAATAGTGTCAATCCTCAACCTTTTTCCTAAAATAGTGTCAATCCTTAACCTTTTTCTATGAGATTTAAACAGTTTATTACAATTTATAAACACATTTACCATCTAATTCATAATCATCAAATGTAGAATCACTCTGGATTCTTGGAATCTTGATTCATTTTATTACAATTTATAAATACATTTTACCATCTAATTCATAATCATCAAATGTAGAATCACTCTGGATTCTTGGAATCTTGATTCATTTTATTACAATTTATAAACACATTTTACCATCTAATTCATAATCATCAAATGTAGAATCACTCTGGATTCTTGGAATCTTGATTCTTGATGAAATCACTCTGGATTCTTGGAATCTTGATTCTTGATAAATAGAAGATGGATATATTTTCTTGATACACCCAATAGAGGAACTAATGGGTTTCTCTCAGTGCAATTATAGATCTAATCGAATCCTCTGCAAAAATTTTACCTCTCACGGCACTGTTTGCCAATTCGACCAGGAATAGAACGTGCAATGGCCGCCCACCTCTTTGTCCCAAACAGTTCAACCAGCTCGGCCAGCTTCTCATCTTCCTGCAAGCAAACAGTTCCAGACATATGAGATGAACAGCAAGAGGCATTAATGGGCACTATGATTTTCTCATGCTTACCTCTTTAGTCCAGTAGCCCTTGACGAGATTCGGATTCAGAACTTTCTGCCACCTTTGGAGGCACTGCACATCTGATCGCTCCTTGATACTATCCGCTGCATGTCATGAAATTTAACACCCTTTTTGATTAATTGTGGGAATCGACTGATCTGGGGAGATTGAGGTTAATTGGGCGAATTATGATATGGCGAGATTGAGCTTGTTAAATACTTACCAATTTTCCTCCAATCGCTCCCTTTGAATTTCTGGACATTTTTTCTCAGCACTTCATCCTGAAGAACGAACAGTAGGGAGTGGTGGACGGAATTAATCAATCTTACAACTCTGTCATAAAATGTAAGCAGAGCACGAGGGGGAATGAATACCTCCTTCTTGGTCCAGGGACGTTCCGCCATGGGGGTTTTCATCTTCTTACTGGCTGTTCTTCTGAGAAAAATCAAAACCAGAGTTAATCTTGTTGAAGGTTGCAGGTGAGAGAGCTAATGGCAGAAAAAGAAAAGAAGAATGGCAGAGATTATTACCGCTGAGTACAATGGACTTGGAAGTCTTCGTCATCGTCGCTCGACATTCTGCGCTTCGTGCCTGTTCTGAGACGGGGCATCTTTCAAATCGAACGAATGAATTGGCAGAACGATGGATGGATCACGGTGGCTTTATGAAAATTCAGATTGAATTCACAGTCGTGAATGGTCGTTAGAAAAAGTCGAGGAAAGAATTATACAGTTGCTGCTTAAAGAATTATACAGTTGCTGCTTTCTCACTGATGTTGACGTTACGAGGAGATCAGTTTAAATGCAGAAGAGAGCAGCCCAAACAGACCAAAGGATGGAAAGTTCCGATAACCGATCGAGAGTTCCAAACTTTAATGTTGAGTAGAGTAACAGATTACTAACAGTCACTGATATGGTGATCTTGATCCGGATTTCAACGATGATCTCCATTTTTTTTTACTGTAAATTTGGTTTAAAGCGTGGTGTTAGTTAACTATAGGTTAGAATTGGGTTATCTAAATATTTGTTAAAAAATAGTGTAAATTTGTTTTTATACATGTGTTTGTAAATATTGATTGGTTATGAAGATTTGGGGTTAAAAATTAGTGTAAATTTACATGTGTTTGTAAATATTGATTGGTTATGAAATGTAGGTTGATTAGTTTATTTGGAGTTTAGTTTTATGAGGGTAAAACTTCAAATCTTGTAACGTTGGTTAAGTGTGGCAGGCAACTAAACTAAAGAGATAAAAATTGTTCCAGGGATAACCTTAGTACAGAAACCTTATGGTACATTGAGCATAATTTTATGTGGAAATTAAACCCACATTAACATAAAAGCTCTATAGTACATTTAACATATCTCAATCCATGAGGTACACTTAGTATATTACTTATGTGACATTCAAGGCTTGGGTATTTGCCCTTAGTTGTTTAAAAGATGCTTTTGGGTTTTATTTTTATTTTTCGCAGTAATATTTATCATTTTAGGTTTTACATTTTTTAAACCATGTGTTAGGTTTCATTGTTGATGGATAACAGGTAATTTAAGTTAAAAGACCTTTCGCTCACATATGAAGTGTAAGGCTTGAGTTTTGAATGGGGAGCACCTCCATTATATGATCATTTCAATAGTTATTTCAATGGTTATTGACTAGTACAAATGGATATGAAGGAAGGTAGATGGTTAGAAGAGTGATATTTGGATATAAATATTGGTCATTTTTATTAGATGCATTGCAAATCATGGTAGTTTGTATTAGTGGGGTGCATTAAGAGAACCTTGGAAGGGAACTTGGCAAGGAAAAGTAAAGTTGAAGTTACTGCAAATGATCCGATTGCATTGATGAGCAAGATTAGGATAAATAAATTAATTGGATTTTATAGACATTGGTGCATGAGCTATATGTAGACCCAAGGAGTTGGGTGTTGTGCATTTGTTTGGGGTTGCAACAAATGAAATAAGTGTCCTCAAGCTACAAGCAATTATAGAGCACAATCATGGCATGCACCCATTGGGCATGCATCCATCGAGCATGCATATGTTAGGCACATATCTATTGAATGCACTTTTTAGGTGCACCCTTATTGTTAGGTTAAACTTGACTTAGTGAAAGATTCAAAGTTGTTAGGTAAAGTAGGGTGGTTTCAGGCACATGGTATCCCATGGATTACATGTAATGAAGCCTTTAAAAATGTTTTGGATGCTCCATTGTAATGTTTATAGGTGAACAATGAAGGCTAACTTGGTTAGTTTAGTTGGGTTTGTTCAAGGGACTAATAGATTTACTAGTTGGTTTTTCCATATTTGGGTTTTTCATAATAATCATGGTGTTTTTTTATTATATGATTTATCACTGCTAGTCATTAATTATTTTCTCTCGCATTTTAATTTTTACATTTGGTATTAAAGCATATGTTAACTTGAACTCTTTCATGAAAGTAGTGGGATTCTTGGAGCTTTATACGAATTATGTATGAGCGGATATATCTCTCACAAGAAAATTCCTAGATAATTAGGTTGCATAATAATATTGGTATGATTTGGAGGCTAATGGAGTAGTTGTGGGAGCTACAGATGTCTATGACCAAGGGTTTTGATGGGCCAAAAAGAGGCACAGGGAGATTGTGGTAAGTAGTAGTCATGCGACATGGGTGAGTAGCTCAACATTATATAGCTTGAGTTGGAACTTAGATCAGTGAGGATCAATGCCTATGGAAGTGGCCCAAGGAATTGTTCGTGGTATGTAGGCCCATAGGGATAGTAGCCACTAGTTGCAAGTGATTAAGGTTAAATTAATGGAAAAGAAAGAGGATGGAAACATAGTTAATGTGATAGAAATAATGAATATATATATATATATATATATACAACTTTTTTTTAATTGCATGTAAATGGGAATACAATTATAAGACCTTGTTAGGCATGTGTACTCCTAGTAAATTACTTGTAAATTTTAGAAGTAGACCTAGGTGATAGGGGTGAACATGTTGGATTCCCATATACCCTAGTTATATACATTGAGGATGGTAAAGCCTCAAGATAAGTGATGAAGGCTCACTTGGTTGTTATGGCCATATTTGGTTAAGGGAAACCCTAAGTCAAGTTTTAAGTGGGGAATGTTAGGTTAAAATTGACTCAATGAAAGAGTTAAAGTTGTTAGGCCAACAATGGGAGTTTTAGGCACATGATATTGTGTGCATTAAATGTATTGAAGCCGTTAAAAAGGCTTAGGATGCTCGACTATAATGTGGCTAGACGTAAGTGGTGAAGATCACTTGGTTGGTTGGATTTAGTCAAGGGAATAATAGACTTTGGTTGTTTTTCCTAATTTATTTTTTCCAAGATAATCATGGTGTTTTGTTGCTATATTTTTTATTATTGCTAATTATTAATTATGTTCTCTTGCATTTTATTTTTTACACTTGTCAACCACACTTGGGCACCTTGGGTGTAATTTTGGGATGTATGGAACTTTGGGCACAACATAATTAGATCTTGGACTATAATGGGCAAGTCATAAAGGGGGTAGAGGTACCATTATGAATAGATTACATTGGTAATGTGGGTACTTGGGTCCACCTTAGTTAGATTGAAGGGGATTACACATGAAATACATGTCTCATATAAAATGAGTATACCTCAAAAGTCTGAAGGCATTTGACATCATTCACACATGTGTAAAGTAACTCTACAATTGTGTTATATTCAAGGGTTGGTGCAATAGGGTGAATTGCACTAGTTGAGTGAGATGGGGAAGAAGACATGACCTATATGAAGTAGGCATATGATTGCTTCAAGGGTTGGATTATGCAAGTCTATTGAGTGGTAGGTGGAAGGAAATATTGCCTTGAATCATTGTACATCTATGATAGAGACACATATAGATGAATACAACTCCCTTGTTGTATATTTATAATATTCTTGATCTAAATAAAATTAAGGCATGTGCATTGGATGTTGCTTATAACATGTGTTGATGAATCTTTATATGTTGGATGTTATTGATCCTTGATTTTCTTATGATATCTAAGTATTGAAATATTGGCTAGTTGTTAAAGTATTGATGAGATTTTTAAAGGCCACAATTTGAGGTTGTGGTTGGACATGCACTTATTGATTAATAATTTAGTTGATAAGACTTAATTGCATTTGAAAAATTGTAGCTTAAGGAAAAGTTATGGGAAGATATTAAGTGAAAATGCATAGTTGGGTTGTAGTAGGAGTAGATTATCCAAGCCCATACACTCAAGGAAACAAAATGTTGCATGACCTTAGGTGTTCATATAGATTTGTGAAAGCTCAGGTTTACAAATAAAATTCAAGTTGATTGTAGTTCCATCACATGTGGTATCAAATTTAAATTTCAGACCAATTTTGTGCTTTTCACAATTGTCATTACCATTAAAAGTGGTATTACAACATTTTTTGCCATGTTGGACCAAATTAAGGAAGTGTCATAGGATTTGGAATGATTTGGTGCAAAAACTCAAGAGAGTTTGAATCTAGAAGGTTGGAAAATGTAGATAGCTCAATGCCTTGTTGTAGTAGGAAAACAAGGAAACTCATTGACACAAAATGATGAGTTCTCTTGATGTTTTAGGAACATTATAGGCTTGAGGCAATAGGGTAAACCATGTCTTTAAGACTTAGGCAATATTTTTAAATGTTCCTAGAGGGTCAACCCATTTCTAGGTTGTAACATGGAAAGTAGAAGGAAATACCCATAGAAGATCAAGATGGAAGTCATGGCCATGGACTTTGGAACATTGGGATTAAGAGATGTGTAATTGCACCAAGCATATGTGGTGAAGCAAAAGTAGACTATCACATGGGTTGAATCTTGGGTTCATACGTCAAAAACATTAATACACCAAGTAGGGACTTTGGCATTACCTGAGTTGGGATTGTTCAAGATGAAGGATTCCCAAGATGATGCTAAGATTATGACAAGGAAGTAGTCAAAAATACCTAAGTATAGAGGTAAAAATGTTGCCTATTTCCTTCATTACCAAAATCATTTTTCCATGGATTTTCCTTTCAAGGGAAATTTAGAAGACTTAGAAGAATTTCAAGTGCAATCAAAATTGGAAGTGAAGCCAACAATTTTGGGAATAGCCCAAGCGCAATAGACTTCAAAGGAAATGTTGGAGGTTTTGGTGCCTTGATAACAAGCTTGGGAAAATTCATGGTAGAAGGTTATGAACATTGTTTGTAGAGTGATGACATGAATGGTATTTATTTTGTAAATGAAAACATGAGTGGGTTGAAGGTGGTAGCTTTGGTCGACACCAGTGCAACCCATAACTTTGTAAGTGAATGAACTATTATAACACTTCATCGTAAGTGAGAATAGTATGGCCACATTTAAGGTGGTGAAATTGATAGTGCGGTCAATGGTAAGAGTAGTTTGTTTTACACTTCTAAATTTTGGGGAATGATTTGGTAGTTTTAACTTAATATTGGCTCCATTAGATGACCACACAATAATCTTTAGGAAAGACGTTTTTAAGCATTCTAAGAATTCATTGCGCCCTATGACAATTATTTAATGTTATTACATGGAACTAAGAATTATGTTGTTCCTATGATGACTCCAAACAAATTGGGAAGGATGCCAAGAATTATAGTCATGAAATTGATTGAAGCAACTAGTGAACATGTAAAAAACCCTTGTGTCATCAAACAAAAATGATAAGAGGTGGCTTTGGAAATGTAACTTTGGGTGTAAACATGGTGAAGACCATGCAAAGAGCATGCTAAAAACATTAGAGTCTTGAAAGCACTCGATTATTGTGCACTTTGAGGAACCAAACGCAAAACGTTCAAGGTAAGGTTGAATTTGCACCACAATTATTATGGAGGTCATTAGTAAAATAAATCACTAATACATGACTTATTTCACATAGAATTGTTCACAAGAAGTGATAAGCCAAATAGATGTTCCATTTTGACAAAAATTGGTTTAAATGTTGGGGTTGGGTAATGTATGGAGGCACTTATCCAACAAGACCCTTAGTTGGATGCAAGTGAGAGATGAATATTTTTCTAATCGTGTTGTAGCTATCATTATGGAGTTTTGTAAATTATCCATGGGGATATAAGATTTATAATGGATAGTATAATGGTTAGAAGAATTGGGATAATATAGACCATTAAAAAAGGAGGCAATTTTGAGATACTTGAGCATGAAGAACAAGTCAAAAACATTGGTTGGTGGTGACTTTCCATATCCATTTCTCTAATAAGTCACAAGGTGGCTCACCTCCTAGGAGTAGGAAATGGAGCCTAATGCACTTACAACACAATAACCTTGGAAAATTATGTTTTGGAGATAACAATATGGAGGTAAAGGTGGTGATCTTTCCTTAGTTCAAATATTTTGAAAAAAAATGACTAAAGTGTTGATCGAAAACATTTTTTGGGCAAGAATAAGTGTATTATCATGGATTGAATTCAATAGTTGGATTGATCACCCAATTAGTTCAATGCATGGGATAGATTAGTTTATGAAGAAAGGAAAAGTTGGTTGCAACATTAATGTGGTGGTATGTTTGGATGGTGCAATCCTTAGAATTTTTTTTAATCTAGGTGGATATCCTCGACCACCCACCTCTCCCATTGTCTCAAGGATTCTTTATCTTGTTGGCATTTTTCGTGTGATTTTCGCGACCCAAACTTCTAGGGCCATATTAAGGCCCTAAATTATGCCTTTTGGCAATTAGGGGCTAGGAGTTTGCATGGCATGCCTTGGCCCCATTCCAAAGTTGTAGTCCTGGGATATTTCTGTTCAACAAGCCATTGTGCACCCTAAATGGATATTGTATGCAAAATTTGCACCCACAGGAAGTTGATGTACCAACTAACCAACTTAGGGCTTGCAAAACTTTTGTGTTTTATTTACCAGGGTTAGGGTTTTAGACCTCTCTGGTTCTTTATTTATGTATCAAAGATATCATAGCAATATGTTACTTGTTATTTCCCAATCCATGTCCCTAATAAGGTCAAGGTACAAAGGGTTGGGTCTCGAGCTAGTTTCACTTGGTTAAAATTGTTCCTACCAACCTAAGCAGCCTCCCATGGTGGAAGAAAAGAGAGATGATAAAGGGGAAGATCCTATAAAGATATTGCTCAAGGAATAAATTGTGCAATAAAGGAATGAGATGATGGAAAAAAATTCCCATATCCTTCATAAACTTCCAACAATAGTTGAGGCACCTTCAACCAGTGGAAATTTTGGACATGTGATATCATTCATGGTACAAGTTAACTTTGATATCATTGTATTTGAGGGAAAAATAGATATAGATTCTTGAGAGAAATGATTAAATATGTTATAGGGCTATTACTCTATCCAAAAAAAATAGATAATGAAAAATATTAGCTTTGCATTACTAAAGCCCTTCCCCATGTGAATTATTAGTGGGAATCTTATTGGGAGAGAAAAAACAAAGATGATTCTATGATATTCAAGGCAGGACCGACATGGGAAACTTTTTATTATTATTGAGGAGGAAATATACCCTATAGGGAACTATGATGACCAATACATGAGATGGCCAGCCCTGGGATAGGAGAGAGACTAGAAAGTGTCAAACTACACCAAAACATTCCATACCCTACACTCAAAGTTGGGTATCAAAGACTCCAAGTGGCACTTGGTTCAGAAGTAGTGTAGTGGTCTACATGTGCACATCCAAACAAATATGGATTTCATTCATATCTCCTCAATGGGAGATTATTATCAATATGTTATCAAAATTGAGCAGAAATTGAAGCAGAGGATTAAGCGAAAGTTTGGGTCTGCAAATACACTACAAAAGAAGCCTAGAAAAGGCAGCCCAAACTCATAGAACAAGGGACAAAGCAAAGAGATCCAACCTCAAGAAAACCATCCCAAGTCACAAATAAATAAGGGTAATGGTAAGTTGAAAAAGGAGACTATAAATTGGTGTGAGTTCCAAAAGAGCTTATAACACAACACTAATGAATGCCACTTGAAACAATCATTATTGGTAGAGCTTAAAGAAAAGGAAATAGACTCTAGTTATAATTCAGATTTAGAGCAAGATAAAGGAAAGTGGATCATAAATGAAAAACCTAGTTCTACCATCACTACCATAAAGATCCAACTAGAACAGCCAGAGGAGAATGAATAAGGGGAGGACCTCTTCCATTCATAGATGTGGGTGAATGGGACCCCATTGCATTTCATCATTAAAATTTGGAGATAAAAGAAAGGAACATAAAATGAGGTCATCAAGAGATTGAAGTTATTGACAATGCCACACCCACAACCATGTACCATTGGTTGGTTGAGCCATGGACAAGACATACGTGTAGTGCAGCCTATATTATGGCATCAAGTATTTCAAAGATAAGGTATTGTGTGGTCTTTCCCCACTTGAAGCTTGTGATGTTATTTTAGGAAAACATTATATGTGGAAGTGTCATGTTGTTTATGGGTATCATCATAATAGTTTCATTATCACTCTCAAAGGTTAAATCTACAAGGTACTGGAGGTAGTTCCAATTACTACAATTTCATTGATCTCAACAAAATAGTGCCAAAATATAATCTCTTGGACTATAAAGTTTTACCTCTTCATTTTTCAATCAAAAGGTGAAATAAAGGTCACTTTGACCACCACAACCTTAGCACGAGGACTCTCTGCACAATATAAGTAAGTGGATAAGATTGTATAGACATACAGAGATATCTTTGCTCCACCTATGGGGGTACCTTTATACTATAGGTCAAAGCACTCAATTGAATTGATACCTAATGCTCCTTTCCCTAATGGCCCAATATATAGATTCTCTCTTTTGGAAAATGTGGAAATAAAACATTAGATTCATGAGCTCATCCAAAAGGGACACATTTTCTCGAGATCCTCCCCTTGTAGGAGTCCAATTATGTTGGTGCAAAAGGAAGATAGAACATGGATATTATGTATTGTATATAGAACCCTGAACAAAATGATTGTTAAGAATAGATATCCAATCCCTAGGATTGACAATATTTTTTATCAGTCTAAGGGCGGAAATTTCTTTAGTAATATAGATTTGAAGTCAAGCTACCACTAGGTTCCAATTGAAAAAAATGATCTATGGAAGGAAATCTTTAGATCTAAAGAAGGCATTTCTGAGTGGTCAGTCATTCCCTTTGGGTTGAATAATGCCATAGAAACATTTATGAGGATGATGGATGATTTCTTGTGGTTTTTCACAAACTCTTTTGTGGTTGTATATTTGGATGACATCCTCATCTTCAATAGAACCTGGGTGGAACATTTGCAACACATTAAATAGGTCTTGAGCACCCTACAAAAACACAAGTTATATTCCAATATAGAGAAATATTCATTTTACATGCAAAGAATTCAAATTTTGGGATATATTGTGGATGAACATGGGGTGCAATTGGACCCAACCAAGATCCAAGTCATTTGGGATTTTCCAACCTTGATGACCCTAATAGAGCATTGTAACATCTTAGGATTTGATAACTACTACAAAAGGTTCATGTTGGGGTTTTCTCATACCATTTGGCCCCTAAGTCAAGTGACCAAGGGTGGAGAAAAATAAAAGTTTACCTAATCTAAGTCATAGTATAAAGAGTTGGAGTACCTAAAACACCACCTTTTCTCTCCATCGGTCCTCACTCTACTAAATATACAATAGGCATTTGATATTGAGATAGATACCTCTAATTATACTATATATGTGGTCCTCACTCAGTAAGGACATCTAGTTACCTATCATAGTGAACACTCTCTAATATTGCTTGAACATATCCCACCTATGGCAAGGAGATGTACTTAATCATGCAAGTTTGTCAATAACAGAAGAATTATATTTTGGATAAGGAGATGATCATAATATTCCTATGAAATTTATGTAGATATAAGGAAAGCTACAAACTAACTGCCATAAAAAATGCTCCACTTACCTGTAACACCCTCCTCCCACACTTACCCAAGCTAACCGGTTTGTTGGGGTAAATATGTGACAAAGAGTTACTATGATGTTATTCATCTTCCAAAGTATAGTTAAGGAAGTGGAATCGACAAAACAAAACCAAACTGACCTTCCTCAGGAGCTATAGGACCCCAAAGAGACTAACTGACCACTCTAGGTGCCCAACCCTTGAGTTAACTTTCTTTTTAAATAAACTAGACCCCCAGTCACTCCCATGACAAGCCCTCCATGTGATTGAAACCCTCCAGTCACTCCCACAACAAGGCCTCCATGTGACTGCAAACTTTTTTAGCCAGATCTGTGCTAGTGACCACAGGATTTAAGCCACTTTTTCAAGGCTAGGACCCAAGCCTCTGCCTAGAACTTAATGAAACACTCAGAAGTGATCAATAACAAGAAGACAAGGCCTCTAATGAAAAACTTGAACATGGACATAACGTGACTCATTATAACCATGAATGACATTTCGTCAAACACATCATGAACATGTAATGCACAAGTCATAAATGTGCATCTGAACATAGGGATTTCATACATATCTGAGAATCATCAAGAAGGTATGATTCCCTCTCACAATAGTTGCATTATCATCCATCAGGTCATTCATTCATTAACATTTCATCTACTAACCAAAACATAATGAGAGCCATAAATTAAGACTATCATAAAACCATGCTTGTAACTAGCATATAACTAGCTAAACAGTAGCTATAGAATAGCCATCATAACCACATATAAAAAGTACATTTACACATAGATCACAAGAGGAAAAGATCTCTTATTAACATATGCAAATCCAACCAAGTCAAGGACATCCACGTACCACCCGACCATAGATTGGGCTGAACCAAATATTTATTTCAACCAATTACCCTCGTGCCATATTCCAAGCATGAATGTGGGACTCACAACAAAACTGACCATGCTTTCCAAGCTTTATCGCATATCCTGCCAGAAACAGTCAAGGATTTATAGGCTTGAAGAAAGAACCTATACAACCATGATTTACTGTATATCTCGCCAAGGGATTCCTAGGCCCAAACAAGAAACATACGCTACCAAGCTTTACTGCAATCCCACCAAATACCAGTCCAGGGATCATTAGGCCTATACAAGCATGGATGCTTTTAGATTCCTCCACCTAAACCGTGAGGAATTTGTCTATATTCACCCTCAGTCTTTACCATATATCCCACCATTTACTAGACAAGGATTCCTAGACCCAATGAGGGCATACACAACTAAGCTTTACTGCAATCCCACATTTACCAGTCCAGAGATTCCTAGGCCTTGTGAGTTTTCCTTAGACCACCTCATTTAGTTTTGAAACCATCTGGAAATCCAACTCAACCAAATGAAAGAACCCCATCACACCATGGCTATCTAAAAATGGCAAGGCAAGGCTGAAAACCACTATCACACCTGGAAAAACCCATGCCAATGAAAACAAGAGAACCAAATACACACCTTCAAGTACCATGCATGCCAAAACTAGAAAGGAAAGCATACATGCAACTCAATACCTGCAAGTACTCTCATTGTAGTCGCTTGATACAAATATTCCTTGCTTGATCTTTACTTCCCTTTGCTTTCTTGTCCCTCATTTGTCTTCCTTCATCCAATGCTAGAGTGCTCCAAGAATGCTCTAAGTGTGCAAGAGTATTAGAGAATAGAGAGAATAGAGAGAGCTCCAAGCTAAGACTAACAAAAGGTTGTGAAATAATCCTGAGAATCCTTTTTATTATTGAGGCCTCTATTTTATTCGATTTACATTATTTTTCCTTCATTTTCCTCCTCACATGAAACCTGTGACCTTTCACCTACCTTTTCTCCTAGTTTCCTTTATTTTCTTAAATAAAATGTCAATTAATGTCTCTTTCCTTTCCAAATCCTTTGTCATTACCTTTTCCACTTTCCATTTAGCGATAATAAACCAAATGAACACGTGTCCCATGACCTTGGTCTTATTTTTCCTTTATTAACTTTATTACATGGATTTTTAACCCGAGGTTGTTACAGACGCCTCCCCCTTAGGGGAACACCATCCTCAATGTTCAATGAGACTTAAAACTAGCAAGATCGTTGAAAACCAAAACATACTACCCATGGAGATTTATAACATAGCTCGATGCAATATTTGCAACGATCAACCTGCTGAAAAGCATAACCAACATGAAAAACATGACAACAAAACAACCATACCGCTTATTGGAGCTTTATAACACAACTCATTACGATATTTACATATATATACATATATACATATACCAAAATTGTTGCCTCAACTGGAAAACGATGAAGGATACATAGCCCACATTCAAATAATCCATCTCCCATGTAGATTAATTGGTCCCAAAGTGCTTCCACTATACTTTAACCTACTTGACTAATTGGTTCTGAAGCATGAGAATATTTCTCTGCAAAATGCACTAAGGTTCTGGCTAGAATTCTACTTATGTCTCCACCTGCAATACAAACAAATCAATAACATGATCAACATTCTTTACATATATTTTAAGCAATGAAACATGGAAAACATCATGTACTTTCACTATCAAAGGCAGTGCAAGTTTGTAGGCCATTGGTCCAATCCTTCAAGGATATCAAAAGGCCTACAATACCAAGGTGCTAGCTTCGCACATGACCCAATCCTCAAGGATATCTTCTTGGGCTTGATGTGCATATACACATGCTTCCCAACTTGAAACTCCTTAAATTCCCTGTGTTGATTTGCATAACTCTTCTATTTGTCTTGTGATTCCTTTAGATTCTTCTTAACAACATGCATTTCCTGTTCCATTTATGCCAACGTGTCTGTTCCTATCAACACCCTATTCACTAGATCACTCCAACTAGTAGGATCATTAAAACTTTGCTTATACAATGCCTCAAATGGACCCATCCTCAATGACTCCTAATACCCATTGTTGTAATAAAAATCAATCAGTGGAAGATACTCTTCCCACTTTCATTGCTGATGCATGATTTACATCCTCAACATACCCTCAAGTATCCTATTGATCCTCTCTGTCTTCCCATCTGTTTGTGGATGATAAGTTGTGTTGAAGGCCAACTATATACCCAATCCTGCAAATAACTCATTCCAAAACCTGGAAGTGAACTTGGCATCACTGTCTGATAGAATCTTCTTCATAAAACCATGCAATCTCACTATATCTCTGATGAAAATATGTGCTACATCACTAGTTGAATACATAGACTTCACTGGAATGAAGTGTGATACCTTTGTCATCTTTTCCACCACAACCATGATGGAATCATGTTGTCTAGATGTCCTTGGAAAACTTGTGATGAAATCCATAGAAATGACCTCCTATTTCCACTATGGAATTGGAATCGGCTGTAGTAGACCACCTAGATGCTTGCACTATGCTTTTACCTTTTGACAATCCAAACATCTAGCCACAAAATTTGTCACATCCTTCTTCAGATTCAAAATTTAATAGAACTTCTTCACCACTGTCAATGTCTTTTGGTATCCCGGATGACCTGAATACATATTAGCATGAAATTACCCCATGACAAGTTTCTTGAGCCCACAATTGTCCAGCACAGATCTTGCTCCTAAACCTGATCAAATCATCCATTGTAGTATGATAGTCTAGTCCTGATCACCTGTACCCTGTTGTTGTAGCATGTATCTAAGCAACCTCTACCTTCCATCCTATTGTCTTTCCTGTAAGATCTGATCATGTAAATATATCCCATAAGAATTCATAGTTTCTATATGATTCACTTGCACTCTTCTGCTAAGAGCATCTACAACCATATTTTCCTTCCCTTTAATGTACATAATCTCAAAGTCAAACTCATTGAGCGTCGCCAACCATCTAGATTTCATGGAATTTAGATAAGGTTGGTCAAATAATTATCTCAATCCACTATTATCACTCATTAAGACAAATTGTCTTCCAAGAAGATAGTATCTCCACATATTCGAAGCATGGATGATTGTTGCCAACTCAAGATCATGTGTCTTATAGTTCTAGTCTTGCTCATTCAGTTTCCTTGATTCATAACATACTACTTGTCCCTCCTGCATCAATATTTCATTAAGTCCTCTCTTACAAGCATCTATACACACCATGAACTCTTTATCCGATATGAAATCTTTAGAACTTGATAATTTGTCAACAACTGCTTCAACTGCTCAAAACTTGCTACAGATTCCTTTGCCCATTCAAATTTCTTACCTTTCCTTTGTAAGGATGTAATAGGATAAGCAATTTGTGAGAAGTTCTTGATGAACCTCCCATAGTAACCTACTAACCCCATGAATGACACGACTTGATCCACATTCCTAGGAGTTTCCCATTCCATGATAGATCTTATATTTTTTGGATTCATTGTTATGCCTTCCTTGGAAACAACATGCCCCAAGTAATGTACCTTTATTTGAAAGAAACTACATTTTCTATGATTGGCATACAATTGATGCTCTCTTGGAAATTTCAATATTGTTGTTAAGTGTTCAATATGCTCTTCTTCATTCTTAGAATATATCAATGTATCATCAATCAATACAATAATTTTTTTTTCCAGATAAGGACACAATGCATTATTCATCAAGCACATAAAAGTAGTTGGAGCATTAGTCAAACCAAAAGGGACTACAAAAAACTTATAATTCCTATACATGGTTTGGAAAGAAGTCTTGTATATTTCCTATTCTTTAATGTGTACCTAATGGTATCCTAGTCTCAAATCAATCTTCGAGAACATTGTTGCTCCCTTCAACTGGTCAAACAAATCATCAATCCTGGGTAATAGATACTTATTCTTAATGGTTACCTTGTTCAACTACTTGTAAACAATGCATAGCCTAATAATACCATCCTTTTTCTTTACGAACAATACCAGTGCACCCCAAGGTGACACAATTGGCCTAATGTATCCCTTGTTAAGCATTTCCTTCAATTGCAACTTTAATTCCACTAACTCTAGAATGCTCATCCTATATGGTGCCTTTGATGAAGTGTTAATCGTGGTAACAAATCAATGGAAAATTCCACTTCTCTATGAGGCAGAACTTTTGAAATATTTGCTGGAAATACATCCTGAAACTATTGTAGAACTGTGTACATGTCCAATACTTTTTCATCCTCAACATCCTTACCTTTGTCACTAGAAATATGTACTGCAAATAACACACACCCTTTTCTATGACTATGTTTTTCTTGCATACTTGTAACCATTCTGACCAATGTTTCATTTTCTGACTGATGTTTCCTTTTATGACTAATGTTGCTTTTTTATTACCTTAAAAGATTATTTGTTCTCCATTGTCATCCAAGAATTCAATAGCCTTGTCATAAAAATATACTTTGGTCTTGTGAAGATACAACCAATCCATACCTAAAAGCATATTGTATGATCCCAATGGAAGTACACTAAGATGCACTAATGTAGGCATACCATTGAACTAAAATGCATAAGCTCTTACCCATTGATTAACTCTTGTCTTTGTACCTATAGCCAAATGCAATAACCAAGATTATGCATGTACTTCTTGATTCAAACCACACTTATCCACTAGGTTAGGATTAACAAAAAAATAATTATATATAGGGTTAATCAAAATAGAAACAACTTGATCACAAAGCTTATCGTCAATGTCGATAATAGACACCTAGTGATCTATTTGCCTATTATCCAATGTTGCATAGATCCGAAGAATTCTATGTCCAACATCCCCAACTGTCTGCGCTTCCTCTACATTGTAGATCTAAGGTCTGTCACCCTAATTTTACGGACAATATTTCTTAAGATGCTCCTTACCACATGTCCAACATTGAAACTATCTCCTACCATTACCTATTTTCTATTTTTCTCCAGGCTAAGGTCCATTAAACTTCTTGTAAGGTACAACATTATCTTTCTCACTTGCATCTTGGGTTCTTATCCTTTTTGGCTGCCATTTACCTTTATTCTTGTCTTTCCATTTCCAAACTTGTTGATATTTTGTCTTACACCTTGATTGCTCATAACAGTGTTTCAACTTTCCAATGACTTCTTCAAGTGATCAAGGCTCATCATGCTCAATTCGATATCTAAATGCTAATGGTAATCCACTGGAAAATATATGAACTTTGGCTTTCTCATACTTAAGATATGGTACATACTCAACAATTCCAGGAACTTGGTCGTATACTCGTCATATGTCAAGGATCCCATGTTTAGCTCATATAATTCCTTGGATTTACTATCATTATGACAAGTACTTGTTCCTGAAAAGTCTCTTGAATTCATGCGAACTCAAATCCTCTGTCCTAATGTCTCTAACCCCTTTCACATCTCCGCACAAACTGTTTTCTTTCCATTTCAGGCTAAAGATAGCTATTTTGGCCATCATATTCTCTATGTAATCATGCATCTCAAATAACTTCTTCATCCCAAGTGTTGTAGCTCCTAGAGATAGCCTTAGATTGTTTACAAGACCAGTGTCCGGGAAGATCTAGACTATGTGTGTCTCATATGATTTTCTAGAAATGGAGACATCACATATATTTTATATGTATATATAATGGATTGGTTCATTCACCTAAAGGAGTTAGACATGAATTTCTGGTACCTCTTCACATATACAAATCTCATAAATATGCATAAAACGGTGGAGTCCGAGTAGTTCAAGGACTTACAATTAATAAAATTTTGTAGAGCAATGATAGAGGATAAGGATAAGGAGCAACTCATCATATGGAGCTTACAACATCAATAATTCTATGCTTAATGCATAGATCTTGCGGCTTTAAGAATTCATACACTTATTTGAGTTATAGGTAGATATAATGTACAACAAAGAGACGAGGTGCTATGATTCATGGAGTGCAAATATTAAAGATATAATTTCAATGACCCATACAGGCACATGAATTAACAATGTCAATACAAATGAATCTGTGATGAAGTTACAGGCACATGCATTAACATATCAATACAAATGGATCTATGAGGAAGATTTAAATATTTCTAGCAGTTGAGATTGCATGAATTCAGAGAAGAAACATGAACATAAATGGGTTTGAACAGAGGGACAACAGATTGTAATACTTGAAGGGGGAATCACCACCATTTCATTGATATTCTGAAATATCTGTATTACAAAGCCATATAGTCTCAAAATTACATGTAGCATTTTCTTCAGAATTTCTGAACCTTTGTTCAGTGTTGCTTCCCCCTATTTATCTAGAGAGGGGAACATGGACATTCATTACAATAAAAATATCTTTGTCTGAGTCTCAACTGTCAGGTTGACTAGCTGCCTCAACCAGGAATGGCTCTGTGGCCCAAAAACATTGCAGAATTAATTGCCTCATTGAAGGGAGGCACATTACAGGACAACAATTCAGTCAAACTAAAATGAACATGAAAAGAATATATGTCCATTCACATCCCTGTGATCATCGTTTCTTCAGGTTGGATTGTGCTCGCGGTCTAGCCTCCTGTGTTACTCAGTTGACTCCCACCATTTTAGCCTCTATTGCTTGAACTATTCATATTTCAAAGCTGGGAGTGGGTGCCATCAGTTTAATTCAGTAGTACTGAAATATGAGACCATTGGGAAGTACTTTGTCTCTCTTTGTTATGGGAAAACATGCCTGAGAGTTAAATCCTCCCGAGCTACCAAGTCTCTTTCCACTCTTGTCAACACTAACCCTGATTCTGTGTCACAATGGGCCTTTATGAATCATCCCACACTGGTTTTGAATGCACCAATTGTTTCCCTTAAAGCCATAACTGCCAACCCATCATGCCTTTAAAGCCCTTTCCTACATTATCGGTGCCCTGATATACCTGGTGATGCTTTTTTGGTGGAAATATGGAGGACTTTCCCATGCTGCCCTTTTGCTATAGAAAACATTACGAATTAGAAGAGTCTCGATATCCCTTAGCCCCTTTCACTTTAGGTCCTTTTCGTAACTTTCTTCTATGACTGGGGCTGGAACCAGGGGCTTATCCCAACAGTGCTAGAGCCCTTTAAGGCCTTTGCGAGGACCTTTTCCTTTACTCCATGAAATCCCGCACTTCGGTTATTTTGAGGGTTGCTACTGATATTTCCCCTTGAACCCTATGATCGCCAATCTGTGAGGTCAGGCCCACCAGAAGTATCACAATCGCACTGTGGGAGGGGAATGCCCTTTACCTTTCCTTATAGCATTGGCTGACTCATCTGGATGTGAAAACTTTATAGGCCAGATCACATAACATATCATATCTAGGAGGATCCCCCCGCTTATCGCAACCGCAAGCTTCAGGGACCATGGTGGAGGAGGCACTTGACTTGTGTGATTTCTGATCTGTGATTGTGATGGGTGACATCATACTACCACGTGTCACCTTGTGAGTGGTGACATGTGTCACCTAGAAATACCCCCATAAGACCCCTAAAAATCTCGAATCTGCATGACACATGTCCTTAGTACTGCCACGTCATTTTCCGTACTCCCACATCATTGTGATGTCAACTACCATATCATACATACGAGCCAATGGTATTGCGCCACATGCCCCCTCCTAGAGGAGAGAGAAAGGGGCCACCTATCCTTGGTTTTTCATGGATTTCCTTTGTTAAATGATTTTGGCCTTCCCCGACGATTTAACACTATTATCGCAAAATCACAATATTTCAAGGTTTTCAGAGTGGTACCCCTCATTGATCCATAGATTACGATGCCCTATGCCCACCAATTGCTGATAATCTTGGATCCTAGATCCATCAACCACCAGTAGACTAGACCCGTCGATATGCAATATCGTGATTGGCTGATCGCAGATTTCACTATGCTCCCAGTTTTACTTCGGAAGAACCTGCCGATTTGTGATTATGATGAGCTCCTGGACTTCTAATCACCGATATGCCTGGTCTTTCTAATATGAAGTTTGTGATATCAGCAATCGATGATTTCCATGGCCAAGTGCTTGTGTGCCACCCCTTTGTGCCTTTGATCACTGATATGCAATATTGACGCTCTACATTGTGACCCGCCGATATGCCCAATAAGCCGATGGACTGGACCCGCCGATATGTAATTTGCGATATCGGCGATCGATCAATCAAAACTTTTGATGTCTTCCTCTTTGGTGTTGCTTCAGTAAGCCCCGATTTGCGATTTGCGATGAGCCCAACCCTTAGCCATTTCTCCTTTGTTCTGTGGCCTTGAAAGGGGTATCTTTAATCTGCTCTAACTTTTGATCCAGGAGTCCATTTTCAGACTTCTATATACCATTGGAAAGCTCGTTTAGAGAATTGTACAATGGATAGGGTATAATTTGGACTTGAGCACTTTCTTAACCTGGAATATGGCTTCAACATTCACTTATATTTGGTAACTTTGATCAACTGAAAACTCATAATGTAGTGAGTGACAACATTGGCTACAACTGGGGACAATGCCTTGCTGGCAAGGTGCTGAGAACCGACAGACCAGTAGCCTTCCTTCCATTGGGCATGGATTCCTTTTTAAATAAACTATAATTCTATACAAATGGAATCTTCAACACAAACTTGAAATTACATGTAACAATTACAATACACACATCAATATTTACAATGGGTGTAAGACAGGTACCTCTAGTTTTGAAAATAGAGTTTAAGGACTGACCATTTACGAGTAGTTTCAGAGATTCATTGTCTAGATTCTCAAGCATCTATGTGTTATTTCCTCTTTCTTCTGCAATCTTTGAAGGGCCAAACCATAGCGGGTCGAATTTTCCATGTTTTCCTTTGTCTTCCCGTGAGACATCCCAATGAAGAACTAAATCTCCTTATTGAAGCTGTCAATCCTTAGCCTTCTTGTCAAATAGGGATTTCATCTTTTGTTGGTAATTTGACAATTTGGCACCCACCTCCTCTCTATTCTCATAAAGCTTGACCAACTGATTTATCCTTCACGTTAAGGAACTTGCCTCTTCCTCTACTTCTTGTAGTAATCTAGCCACCGACATTGTTAATTGGATTGGGAAGACTGTAGCCTTACCATACACTAGCTCAAAAGGTGCTTTCCCCATGGATATTTTAGGAGTTACCTGGTTGTCCCATAGGGAAAACTTCAGTTGGGAGTCCCAGTTCCTCTGATTTTCGGCAATGGTCTTCTTCAGCACCCTCACCATAGTTTTGTTTGAGGACTGAGCCAAGCCATTACCTTGAGGGTGTAGTGGAGTGCTTAATGATGATATTCAATTTATGGAAGAATTTGGTGAACTTGGCATATTTGAAGCCCTGAGAAATATTAGTGATAATTTTGAAAGGACAACAAAAGAAGGTTATTATGTTCTTCTCCATGAATCTTATCACCACTGAGTCTGTAGCATTTCTAGCTAGGATGGCCTTTACCCACTTGGTGAAATAATCCGTGGTCGTCAATATCCACTTGTGTTGGCCACTGGATGGTGGGTTTATTTTTCCTATGAAATCTAGTCCCCACTGTCTGAAAGGTTCTTCCACATGTACTAGAATCAGGGGGAGAGGAGAAAGATTTATCCTCTCAGCAAACATTTGTCACTTCTGACATGACTTGGCCCAGGAATGAACATTTCCAAATAGAGTAGGCTAGTAGAATCTCACCTTGAGGATTTTATGTGTTGTGATCTTCCAGTTGTAGTGTCCTTCAAAAACACCTCCATGAAAATCCCCAATCACCTTACGGGTTTCTCCTTCTACCAAACATAACAACAATACCCCCACAAGGTCCTTCCAGTAGAGTAGGCCATTGGATATGATATATTTATGTGCTTGCAATCTAAAACTTTGGTATTTGGATTTATCTAGCCCCAACATGCACCTTACAAATAAGAGGTAATGAACGATGTTGTTAAATAGAGAATCCATACAGGTGAGAATGGTTTTAGATAGAGGAGGAATGACCTGTTGTAGAGTTTTGTGAACCCAAGGGTGATCACTCATATTCGACATAGATATTCTGCTCATATGTTTTAATCCTACTCTGATGATCCTTTGGTTTGCCTTCCTCTATGATTAGGTTAATCCCTAGAGTTTGGCAATTGGATTCAGATAAAACCTTAGCCAACCCCTAGCCTTTTATGAGCTTGGTAGGCTTTATTTATAGCTCATATTCTTGTATCTTATCTATCCACCTACCCCTTCTTCCTTCATTGTCTCATTGCACTAGGATTTCCTTGACTGTTTTCATTGGAACAAATGCTATGATTTCTGATTGCAACACATATATGCGAAATTCCTTCAAAGCCATGACTATTGCATAGGCTTGTTTCTCAAATATGTTATATTTCAGCTCAGCATCCCTTAGGACTTGGCTGAAGAAGGTGATGGTTTGTTCGTAACCATATTTATTTTTCTGTCGCAGCACTGTAGCAATAATATGTGGAGAGGAAAAAGAAAAGATGTAGAAAGGCATTGAATAGTTGGGGCTGACTAGTACTGAGGACTCAGCGAAATATTATTTAATTATGATGAAATAATCTCTGGGGGCAAGGCTCCACTTGACTTCATTTTCCTTCTTGAGCATGTCCGTAATACCCTTGACAATTTCTGCATAGTTGGTTATGAACCTCCTCAAGAAATTTATTCTCCCCAGAAAGGTTTGAACCTATTTCTTATTTCTAGGTAGGGGAATATGGCTGATAGTTTTGACTCATTCAGGATTAATCTTTACTCCTTCCTGCACTATTATGTGTCCAAGTAGCTTCCCCTAAGTCGGGGTGAACTAATATTTCTTAGGATTCAAAGAGAGACCATACCTCTTGTATTTTTCAAAGGTGAGCTTTAAGTGGAGGATGTGCTCTTCATTAGTTTTGGAAAATATTGTGATATCATCCAAGTAGACCACCATGAATTTGTCTTTCTCCCCTATGAAAGCTATGTCCATGGCTGTCTGAAATGCGCCCCCTGCATTAATAAGGCTGAAGGGCATGTGATTGCACATGAATGTTCCCCATAGGGTGGTGAAAGCAGTTTTCTTTTGATCCTCAGGGTGGACTACCACCTAGTTGGAGCCAGAGAATCCATCCATCATGGACATTCTGGCTGAGCTAACCACCTTCTATAATATATAATCCGTCTTGGGTAGTAGGTAGTTTTCTTTCAGCGACACCCTATTTAGATTTTGGAAATCAACACACAGCCTTATTTCTCTGCTCTTTTTCTAGACAAGAACTAGGTTGGCCACCCATTCAAAGTACCTTAAAGGCACTATGACCTTTTCCTATAGCATATTTCTCACCTCCTTTTCAATGGAGGGGAGTAAGAGTGGATTTATCTACCTGAGTTTTTGTTTGCATGGATTTATTCCACTCTTCAAAGGAATCTTATGTTGAATGATGTTAGTATCAAATGCTTTCAAATCCTCATAAGACCAAGCAAATACATCCTTGTAAATTTTGAATAGATTTAAATGCCTTTGTTTATATTTCCAGGGGATTCCTTTTCATACCTTGATCATTTTGGGTTCCTCCTCTAATCCGATGTTACAGTCTTCTACTTAATCATCTATCTACGAGGTTATTAGTTTGGAGACTATGTCGTCCTTATTAAAAATCCTTTCCATTGGGACCAATCCGTGAGGGATGGTATTCCATTTCAATTGCAAAATTTTGTGCCCAGCCAGTGTGTCTTTCCATGAAGTGGCTTCTTGATTTTATTCTTATTCTTCTTGATCAGTGGTGGAGTGGGAAAACTCCCCAACGACTTCTATGAATCTTCTTACCTACTTGTCATCCTTGAATACCTGCCAGTGCTTGACTTTATTAGGTATTGAGGGTCGGTATCTGACTTCTACCTCATATCTGAGGAGTGAATTTTGTGAGGGCCTGAAACTGCTTATTGTTGTGGCAAAGGAGTCAACCATCATATTTCCTTCCCTGGGTAGAAATTGGATATTAAAGGCTAGGAAGAAATTATCAATTAGATCCCACACTTCGTTCTGGTATGTCCTCATTCTAGGGTGTTTGGCCTGGCATTGATTTGTGATCTACCTTACGACCAGCGCAGAGTCTCCATAGACCATCAGAAATTCAATATTCATATTTTTTTATTGTTTGTAACCCAAGGAGAAACACTTCGTACTCCACCACGTTGTTGGTCGCCTCAAATTCCATCTTGAATGAGAGGGGTATCAAGCTGCCCTCTGAAGATACCAACAATATTCATGCTCCATTTCCCTCTTTTGAGTTTTCTACGTCAAAGTAAAATTTCCATCATTTTAATTTACGTGCTGGTGATCTAACTGCCTTGTTAGATATACTAATGTTTCCTCTAGGAAGGTCTCATCTTCTTGTAGGAATAGGCAGGAGATGTCACTTTCCTTCCCATGCATTGGGGAGTTTTCTGAGCCTTTAGTTGGGGTCACAGTTTTTGTGAACTTGTATTATTTCTACAACCTCCTTTGCTCGCTCCCAAAAGTGGGAATAGTGGCATAAGTCAAATCTAACTTGATAGATCCCCCCACTTTGGAACCCCAAGATCTAGATAAGAGCATGTCGAACCGAGAATGAATATCGGCCACCACTATGTCAACTACCACACTCTTCACAGGGATATGATCCAAGTTTACCACCAAATCCTTTATCATTCCTAAGCACTTGACTCTCTTAGATTCAAAGGAGTATAGGTCCTTATATGGTCTAGTGATCTCCAAGCTCAACTGTTACATCACTGTTAATGGCATGAGGTTGTGTGAGGCTCCGGAATCCAACATGCAATTATGCAGTAAGAGGTCATGGATTACTAGGGTCACGTATAAGGGTGCAATAGAAGGATCCAAGTCTTCCACATGTCGCCCAAAAACAACCATTGGTCTCTCCTCTTGGATGTTTAAACTATCATGAGTTGGTGTTGAGGTAAGGGGATGCATGAATTGAGAGACTTGAGCTTTATAATTAGGTTGCTTTAGAAGCTCAGTTATAGGAACGTGAATTTTTACCTTTTCAAGCTCCTTTTGGAGATTGAATGTGGGTTGGGTTGTTTCTGTACATCCTAGCTCTGTTCCTTCTCCCTCCCCACTAGCATTTTTTAGTAGAACAAGTGCCTCCTTTTCTGTGTGTCCCTCAGGACTATTGCTTTCCTTATTTGTAGAGACTTTTATCTTTGAAGGGTCGGGATTTAGCTTACCTTTCCCTTTGTCTGGTACTGGAGGAATAACTTGGGGAGAAGTTCCCTCTTGTTGCTCTAGTTCTATTGACCTCTTCTTAGAATATCTTAGATCATACTTACGTTGTGGTTGTGCTTGCATTAAATCTATAAACTGCTTGTAATAATAATCTATATCTTCCTCATTTGTTGTTGCTTCACTATCATGAATGGCCTCCTGGTGATCCATTTTCTCATTTTCTTCCTCGGAAAAAGCGGAATACAAATTTCCCTACATCTCCTATGTATTTGACGATTGCTCATCCAAATCCTCTTCTAGATATAGAGGATGAGGGATCTCATTGAGTTGTTCCTTTCTTTCCCTTGGAAGTATTTGCAATGGAGGTCTTATATATTGCGGGTTATAACCCCGGTTATTGACTTGAGCATTCTATTTCGAGAGATTCTTGTTCTCAAATTCAAGCTTTCCAACCTTATGTGATAAAATCCTAATGAGTTTGTCTAGTTTGTCCCACTTCGGGTCTGATGATTCTCTATCTTGACTAGAGGAGGATGCCTCTTCTTTCCATCTTTTATTCTCAGTAGGTTCTTGCTTTCCTCTTGACTTTCCTGCTGAGGTGAACTTTTCTTCCACCTCAAGTGCATTGATTTGGAGTTGATCTAGAGTGAGAGACTTTGTTTCCCTTAGAGTAAATCCAGAGTCAGGTTCAAAGGCTCCCAAAAATCTACTTGAGCAACAGTTGGAGGAGGCTTTATCTCAATTGGAAAGTTATTGTACTGCTTGTTGAACCTTCTTATAAATTCTGAGATATCCTCTTTTGGCTTCTTCTTTATGGAATTAAATTCTGTGAGGAGGTACTCATGGTTTCTCTTTTCACCCCATTTCTGTGTGAAAGAGTTCTCAAGTTCATCCTAGGTAGTGATGTAGGCATTAGTTAGGGCTTTAAACCATTTTATGGCTTCTCCATCAAGGGATTGTACAAAACGTCTTAGGACCACATCCAACTGTTCTACGTTCTGATTCTCAGCAAAGGAACTGAAGGTTTCAATGTGTCTCTATGTTGTGTTATCATATTCCCCATTAAACCTAGGCAAAAGCTTTAGGTAGCCTTGGGGCATAGTACTTAGAGGCTAAGGTAAATTAAGAGGTGCATATTTATTTAGTAAAAAACATGGAAGAGCCATCTAGATTGATGGAAGCGAATTGAGACTTTCCTGAGGAACTTGGCCCAAAAACATAGTGGTAGGTGTGGCTAGATTGAAAGCAGGGTATGTAATGGTTTTAGGAGTAATTCTTGAGTAGTGAGTAATAGCAGGTTGAGAGTTGGATGAAGAGGCTTCAAAGGCTGATGGGATGTAGTGCAAGCAATAGGAGTTTTCTCCTTCCAGACTTTTCTAAAAAATATTTTCTCTGGGTCAGATACAAATGGGGATTTCTGCTGAGAGGTATCTGAGCGAGTGTGAGGGTTATTAAAATCCAGGATGATGAATCATGATGGGGTTTGTGTGGAGTCTCCAAGGTGAATTTGAATAAATCAGAACTTATTTTCTCACCTACACAAAGAGTGCTTATTTTTTCATACCCCAAGGGAAAAATCCTTCAATACATTCCCCAAAAATGGCACCAGAAGATGTTGTAGTTCCCAAAGACAGCCTTGGATTGTTTACAAGACCAGTGCCTGGGTACATCTAGATTCTGTGTCTCTCATATGATTTTCTAGAAATGGAGACATCACATATAGTTTATATGTATATATAATGGGTTGGTTCATTCACCTAAAGGATTTAGACATGAATTTTTGGTACTTCTTCACATATACAAATCTCAGAAATATGCATAAAACAGTGGAGGCCGAGTAGTTCAAGGACTTACAGTTTAATAAGGTTTTATAGAGAAATGATAGAGGATAAGGATAAGGAGAAACTCATCATATGGATCTAACAGCATCAAGAATTCTATGCTTAATAATTCCTACACTTATTTGAGTTACAGGTAGATATAATGGACAACAGAGAGATGAGGTGCTATGATTCATGGAGTGAAACTATTGAAGATATAATTTCAATGACCCATACAGGCACATGCATTAACAATCTCAATACAAATGAATATGTGATGAAGTTATAGGCACATGCATTAACATATCAATACAAATGAATCTGTGAGGAAGTTTGAAATATTTCTAGCAGTTGTGATTGCATGAATTTGGAGAAGAAACATGAACATAAATGGGTTTTAATAGAGGGAAAACATATTGTAATACTTGAAGGGGGAATCACCACCATTTCCTTGATATTCTGAAAGATCTGTATTACAAATCCATACAATCTCAAAATTAGATGAGCATTTTCTTTAGAATTTTTGAACCTTTGTTAAGTGTTGCTTCCCCCTATCTATCTAGAGAGGGGAGCATGTAAATTAATTACAACAAAAATATCTTTGTCCGAGTCTTAGCTGTCAAGTTAACTAGTTGTCTCGGCCAAGGATGGCTATGTGACCCAAAAACATTACAGGATTAATTGCCTCATTGAAGGGAGGCACATTACAGGACAACAATTCAGTCAAAATCGAATGAACATGATAAGAATATATCTTCGTGCCCATCCATGTGATCGCCACTACTTCAAGTTGGATTGTGCTGGCGTCTTGGCCTCCTGTGTTACTCAACTAAGTCCCACTGCTTCATCCTCTACTGCTTGAACTATTCATCTTTCAAAGCTAGGGGTGAGCCTCATTGAAGGGAGGCACATTACAGGACAACAATTCAGTGAAAATCAATTGAACATGATAAGAATATATCTCCGTGCCCATCCCTGTGATCGCCACTACTTCAAGTTGGATTGTGCTGGCGTCTTGGCCTCCTGTGTTACTCAACTAAGTCCCACTGCTTCATCCTCTACTGCTTGAACTATTCATCTTTCAAAGCTAGGGGTGAGCGTCATCATTTTAATGTAGCAGTACTGAAACAAGAGACCCTTGGGAGATACTTTTCCTCTCTCTGTTACGGGACACCATGCCTGAGAATTAAATCCTCCCAAGATACCAAGTCTCTTTCCACTCTTGTAAGCACTGACCCTGATTCCATGTCACAATGGGTCTTTCTGAATCAGCCCATACCAGTTTTGAATGCACCACCTATTTCCCTTAAAGCCAGAACTATCAGCCCATCATGCCTTTAAAGCCCTATCCTACATTATTGGGTCCGTGATATACCTAGTGATGCTTTTTTGGTGGCAACATGGAAGACTTTCCCATGTTTCCCTTTTGCTGTAAAAAATGTTGTGAAATAGATGAGTCCCAAACCCCCTTAGCCCCTTTCACTTTAGCTCTTTTTCCTCACTTTCTTCATATGAATGAGGATTGGTACTAGGGGCTTAGCCTGAGGTTTCTAGAGCCCTTTAAGGCCTTTGTGGGGGCCTTTTTCCTTTAATCCATGAAATCCCGTACTTTGGCGCTTCCAAGGGTTGCCACTGAGATTTCCCCTTGAACCCTGCGATCGTAGAACTGTGAGGTCGGGCCTATAGGAAGTATCGAAATCGAACTGCGGGAGGGGAAGGCCCTTTACCTTTCCTTATAGCATTGGTTGACTCATCCAAACATGAAAAATTTATAGGCCAAATTACATAACTTATCGCATCTGGGAGGATCCCCCCACTTATCGCAATTGCAAGCTTGGAGGGACCATGGTGGAGGAGGGAATCACTTGTGCGATCACCCATCTACAATTTTGATTGGTGACGTCATACTGGCACATGTCATCTTGTGAGTGGTGACACATGTCACTTGGAAATGCCCCCATAGGACCCCTGAAAATGTTGAATCTGCATGACACGTGTCCTTAGTACCGCCACATCATTTTATGTACTGCCCTGTCATTGTGATACTAGCTGCCATGTCATACATACAGGCTAATGGTATTGCACCATGTGCCCCTTCTTGGAGGAGAGAGAAAGGGGCAGCATCTCGTTGGTTTTTCATGGATTCCCGTTGTTAAATGATTTTGACCTTCCCCGATGATTTAACACTATTATCACAATATTTCAAGGTTTTCATAGTGGTACCCCTCATTGATCTGCTGATTGCAATGCCTGGTGCCCACCGGTCACCAATAAGCTTGGATCCTAGATCTGGCGATCGTCAATAGAATAGACTCGGTGATATGCGATATCGTGATCGGCTGATCGTAGATTTAGTCGCGCTCCTTGTTTTACTTTGGAAGAACCCGTTGATTTGTGATTGTGGTGAGCTCCTGGACCTCCGATCACCGATAAGCCTGGTCTTATCGATATGTGATTTACGATATTGGTGATTGACAATTTCCATGGCCAGGTGCCAATGTGCCACCCCTTTGCTCCTCCGATCAATGATATACAATATTGGTGCTCTACGCCATGACCCGCCGATATGCCCAATAAGCCGATGGACCAGACTCATCGATATGCTCGATAAGTTGATGGACTGAACCCACCAATATGCAATTTGAGTTATCGGCAATTGACCAATTGCAAATTTTGATGCCTTCCTCTTTGGAATTGCTTCAGCAAGCCCCGATTTGTGATTTGCGATGAGCCCGACCCTTAGTCGTTTATCCTTTGTTATGTGGCCTTGAAAGGGGTATCTTTAATCTTCTCTAACTTCTCATCCAAGAGTCCATTTTTCAGACTTCTATATACCTTTGGAAAGCTTGTTCAGACCACTATGCAATGGAGAGGGTCAGATTTTTCCTTGAGTGCCTTTGTGGCCTAGAAGATGGCTTCAAACTTCACTACTCTTTGGAAACTTTGATCAACTAAAAACTCATAATTCAGTTTGTGACAACACCTAGTAACCATGCCTCTGCATCATCTTGCTTCTTCAAATCTCCATCAAAGGTAGGTGGATTGGCTTTCTTGAACTCATCTAGAAAATATCCCTTTCCACTCCTCCTGTAAGGGTGATAATGATGATGACCATGGTACATGTTGGAACCAGAACTAGAATAGAACATGTGCCCATCTCCTCTCCTATCTGGTGTATCCAAGAACATGCCATCTCTGATCATGTCATCCATATTCGACCTATGCCCACCACGAGACCTACTACCATATGCCCCATTAGACTTATCATTATGTCCATGACTAATCCTAAGCAGTCCTTGTCTCTTCAAATTTGACAAACTTTGCAAGATACCTGCATTAATCTCTGCTTTTTTATCCTATGCCTAAATGATCCTATCATTATTTTCTTTGCAACTTCTTATTTCTTCCTTCAAACATCTCAATGTGTCTGTTATTTCAGGATAGTACCCATCACCAAGCTACTCTTCTAATCTATAAGGAGAATCTCTTTAATTGTAATCCACCATCTTGCTAGTCATCTTTTATCTTCTTCTTCTTCCTGCAAGCATACCATGTTAGTAAAACCAAAATATAAACATAACTAACATACCTCAATATAGTTCAGGGGAGGATATCTCGTCTACAAGATCAACCATATTAGCACAATGCAATTATATTCATAATCGTAATAGTATATAAACATGATAACATCATCTCAATCATCATCTAGTTACCATGCATTATGTCACAAACTATAACACCAAGTAGGCACAATGAAAGCATAACAACATATAAACAGTGACATGCATAAAAAATGCATATACAACTTACATGCATTCACGAGAAAACATCCTAACAACAACTCCTACTTCTACATGACCACACAACTACAACAATGACCATCACCATGAATACACATCAAGCACATATACAACCTACATGAATGCATGAAAAACACATTCCGCCCATCCAATCCAAGGGGTGAACCATGCTTCACAACACCCTCCTCCCACACTTACCCAAGATAATGGTTTGTCGAGCTAAATATGTGACGAAGAGTTACTATGATTTGATTCAACTCCTCAAGTATAGTTCAGGAAGTGGAATCAACAAATCAAAACCAAACTGACCTTCCTCAAGAGCTACAGGACCTCCAAAGGCTAACCAACCACTCTAGCTTCCCAACCCATGAGTTAACTTTATTTTTAATTCAACTTAACCCATAGTCACTCCTATGACAAGCCCTACATGCGATTGAAACCCCCCAGTCACTCCCACAACAACGCCTCCATGTGACTACAGACTTTTTCAGCCAGTTATGTGCCAGCAACTGTGGGATTTAAGCAAACAAGCCTCTGCCCAAAATTTGATGAAACACTTAGAAGTGATAAATAATAAGAATACAAGGCCTTTAATGAAAAACTTAAACAATGAACTAACATGATTCATTATAACCATGACTGAAATTCCGTCAAACACATCATGAACATGTAATGTAGATGTCATAAATACACATCTAAACTTAGGGATTTCATACTTATTTGAGAATCGTCAAGAAGGTATGATGCCCTCTCACAATAGTTGCATTATCATCTATTACATCATTCATTCATTAACTTTTCATCTACTAACTAAAACATGATGAGAGCCATAACTCAACACTATCATAAAACCATGCTTGTAACCAGCATATAACTAGATAAACAACAGTAATATAATAACCATCATAGCCACATAATAACAAGTACATTTACACATAGATCATAAGAGGAAAAGATATCTTATTAACATATTCAAATCCAACCAAGTTAGGGATTTCCACATACCACCTGACCATAGATTGGACTAAACCAAATCTTTCTTTTAGCCAATTACCCCCATGCCATATTCCAAGCATGAATATGGGATTCACAATAAAATTGACCATTCTTCTTAGGCTTTACCGCATATCTCGCTAGAAGCGGGCAAGGATTTATAAGCTTGAGGCAAGAAACTATACAACTAGGCTTTACCATATATCCTGCTAAGGGATTCCTAGGCCCAAACAAGAAACATACATGATTAGGCTTTACCATAATCCCACCACATAATGGTCTAGGGATTACTAGGCCTATACAAGTATCGATGCTTCTGAATTTCTCCACCTAAACAATGAGGAATTTTCCCATCTCCACCCACAATCTTTACTGTATATCTCTCGATTTACCAGTGAAGGATTCCTACGCCCAACGAGGGTATACACAACCAGGATTTATCACAATCCCACCTCTACCAATCCATGGATTCCTAGGCCTTTTGTGTTTTCTTGAGACCACCTCACTTAGTTTTGAAACCATCTGGAAATCTAGCTCAACTAAATGAAAGAACCCCATCACACCATGGTTATCCAGAAATGAAAAGGCAACGCTGCAAGACCACTATCACACCTTGGAAAAACCATGCCAATGACAACAAGAAAACCAAATACACACATGAATGTACCATGCATGCCAAAACTAGCAAGGAAATCATACATGCAACTCAATACCTACAAGTAATCTTGTTGTAGACGCTTGAACCATATTTTCCTTTCTTGATCTTTTCTTACCTTTGTTTTATTCTCCTTACTTTTCCTTTCTTCCTCCAATTCTAGAGTGCTCCAAGAATGCTCTAAGTGTGAAAATGTATGAGAAAATAGAGACAATAGAGAAAGATCCAAGATAAAACTAACAAAAGGTTGTGAATTGGTCCTCAGAAGCCTTTTCATCATTGAGGCCTCTATTTCTTCAATTTCCATTATGTTTCCTTCATTTTTCGCTTCACATGCAACATGTGACCTTTCACCTTCCTTTTCTCTTAATTTCCTTCATTTTCTTAAATATAATGCCAATTAATGTCTCTTGCCTTTCCAAATACCTTTTCATTTCATTTTCCAATTTCTCTTTAGCCATAATAAATCAAAAGAACACTTGCTAGGATGCTTTTCCCAACATTGAGCTTGGAATACGTGTCCCATGGGCCATGACCTTGGTCTTATTTATCCTTGATTAAGTTTATTAGATGGATTTTTAACTCGAGGTTGTTATAGACCCCTCCCCCTTGGGGAACATTGTCCTCGGTGTTCAATGACACCTACAACTAGAAATTCCACTGAAAACCAAAACAAACTACCCATGGAGCTTTATAACTTAGCTCGATGCAGTATTTACAATTATCGATCTACTAAAATGCATAAGAAACATGACAAACATGACAACATAACAACCATACCACTTATTGGAGCTTTATAACACAACTCATTGTGATATTTACATATATACATATATTAAATCTACTTATCTAAACTGGTAAAAATTTATGGATACATAGCCCGCATCTGATCAACCATCTCCCATGTAGCTTCATCAAGCCCAAATTTCTTCCACTACACTTTAACTAAATCGATATCTTGGTTCCTTAGCATGAGCATATTTCTCTGCAAAATTCACTGAGTTTCTGGTTGGAATTCTTCTTTTGGCTCCACCTACAATACAAAAAAATTAATAACATGATAAACATCCTTTACATATGTTTTAAGCAATGAAACATGGAAAGAATCATGGAATTTCATTAATGGAGGCAGTGCAAGTCTGTAGACCACTAGTCCAATCCTCTCAAGGATCTCGAAAGGTCTACAATAATAAGGTTCTATCTTTGCACATGACCCAATCCTCAAGGAGATCTCCTTGGGCTTGATGCACATATACACATGCTCCCAAACCTAAAACTTCTTAAATGCCCTGTGTTGATCTACATAACTCTTATGTATGTCCTATATTGCCTTTAGATTCTTCTTAATGACCTGCATTTCATGTTCCATTTCTGCCAACATGGTCAGGACTATAAAAACCTATTCACTGGATCACTCCAACTAATAGGAGTGTTGCAACTTCTCCCATACAGTGCCTCAAATGGACTCATCCTCAATGACTCTTTATACCCATTGCTGTAAGAAAACTCAACCAGTGGAAGATATTCTTCCCACTTTTGCCACTGATGCATAATGTAAATCCTCAACATATCCTCTAGTATCTTGTTGACCCTCTTTGTTTATCCATCTATCTGCAAATGATAACTTGTGCTGAAGGCCAACTCTATACCTAATATTGCAAATAACTCTTTCTAGAACCTAGAAATTAACTTGGCATCTCTATCTAATACAATCTTCTTCGGAACACCATGAAATCTCACTATATCTTTGATGAAGATGTGTCCTACATCACTATTTGAATACGTATACTTCACTGGAAAGAAGTGTGCTACCTTTGTCAACCTGTTCACCATAACCATGATGGAATCACATTTTCTAGATGTCCTCGGCAAACCTATGATGAAATCCATAGAAATTACCTCCCATTTCCACTCTAGAATTGGAATTGGTTGTATTAAAACACATGGATTCTTACAATTATCTTTTACCTGTTGAAAATCCAAACATCTAGCCACAAACACTACCCCTTCGTTCCTCAGATTTAGCCAATAGTAGAACTTCTTCAGGTCCTTTGTCATTGTCTTCTGGTATCATGGATGACCTGAATATGAATTAGCATGAAATTCCCTCAAGATTAGATTCTTGAGCTCACAATTATCTGACACATAGATCATGTTCCTAAACATGATCAAACCATCCACTATAAGATGATAGTCCACTTCATGATCACCTTTACCCTGTTGTTCTAGCCTGTACCTAAGCTCCATATCCTTGTCATCCTATTGTCTTGCCTATAATATATGATCCTATAAATTTGTCCCATAAGAACTTATATTGCTATATGAATCACCTGCACTCTTATGCTAAGAGAATTTGCAACCATGTTTTCCTTCCCTTTAATGCACTCGCTCTCGAATTCAAACTCACTGAGCATCGCCAACTATCTAGCTTGCATAGAATTCAGATAAGGTTGGTCAAATAAATATCTCAATCCACTATGATCACTCATCAAGATGAATAATTTTCCAAGAATATAGTGTCTACACATCTTCAAAGCATAGATGATCACTTCCAACACAAGATCATGTGTCACATAGTTCTAGTCGTGCTCATTCAGTATCCTTGATTCATAACATACCACTTGTCCCTCTTGCATCAAGACTCCACCAAGTACTCTCTTACAAGCATTTGTATACACCACAAACTCTTTATCTGGATCTGCAATCTTTATAAATGGAGCATTTGTCAACAACTACTTTAACTGCTCAAAACTTGTTACAAATTCCTTTGTCCATTCAAATTTCTTACCTTTCCTTTGCAAGGATGTAATAGGATAAGAAATTTGTGAGAAGTTCATGGTGAACCTCCTATAATAACTTGCTAACCCCATGAATGATCTGACCTCATCCACATTCCTAGGAGTTTCACATTCCATTATAGCTCTTATCTTTTTTGGATCCACTATTATACCTTCCTTGGAAACAACATGCCCCAAGTAATGTACCTTTGTATGAATGAAACTACATTTGTTATGCTTGGCATACAACTGATGCTCTCTTAGAAATTTCAGTATTGTTGCTGATTGTTTGACATGTTGTTCCTCATTCTTGGAATATATCAATATATCATCAATGAATACAATAACGGACTTGTCCAAATAAGGATGCAACACACTATTCATCAAGCACATAAAAGTAGTTGGAGCATTAGCTAAACTAAAAGGAACTACAACAAACTCATAATTTCCATACCTTGTCCAGAAAGAAGTCTTGTATATGTCTTCTTTAATGTGTACCTGATGGTATCCTGATCTCGAATCAATCTTTGAGAACATTGTTTCTCCCTTCAACTAGTCAAACAAATCATTAATCCTCGGAAAAAGATACATATTCATGATGGTTACCTTGTTCAGTTGCATGTAATCAATGCATAACCTAAGGATACCATCCTTCTTCTTTACGAACAACACTAGTGTGCCCCAAGGTGAAACACTTGGCCAAACGTATCCATTATCAAGCATTTACTTCAACTGCAACTTTGATTCCACTAACTCTGGAGTGCTCATACTATATGGTTCCTTTAATGTTGGTGTTGCCCCTAGTACCAACTCAATGGAAAATTCCACTTCTCTATGAGGCAGCAATTCTAAAATCTTTGCTGGAAATACATCCTAAAACTACTGTGGAGCTGGTTTCCTATTCAAGACTTTTGCATCCTCAACATCGTTACCTTTGTCACTAGAAATATGTACTACAAATAACACACACCCTTTTCTGCGACTACACTTTTCCTGCATAGTTATAACCATTCAGACCGATATTTCCTTTTTCTTACCTTGCAAGATAATTTTTTCTCCATTTTCATCCAAGCATTCAATAGCCTTGTCATAGAAATATACTTTTGTCTTGTGAAGATACAACCAATCCATACCCAAAATCATACTCGTATGATCCCAATGGAAGTACATCTAGATGCACTGATGTTGCAATACCATTCAACTCAAATTCACAAGCTCTTACCCAATGATGAACTCTTTTCTTTGTACCTCTATCCAACTACACTTACCAATATTTTTCATGTACTCCTAGATTCAAGCCACACTTATCCACTAGGTCAAGATTAACATAACTATAATTAGATCTAGGTTCAATAAAAATAGAAACAACTTGATCACAAATATCACTATCAATCTTGATAATAGATTTCTGGTGATCTGTGTGCCTATTATCTAATGTTACATAGATCCAAGGAATGTTTTTCCAACATCCCGAACTATCTGCGCTTCCTGTGCATTATAGAACTGAGGTCTACCACCCTGATTTTGCAGACAATCTTTCTTAAGATGCTCCTGACCACATGTCCAACACTGCAACTATCTCCTACCATCACCTTTGTTCTATTTTTCTCTAGAGAAAGGTCCATTAAAATTCTTGTAAGGTACAACACTATCTTTCTCACCTGCATCCTCAGGTCTTGTCATTTTCAGTTGCCATTACCTTTATTCTTATCTTTATCTTTCCAACCTTGTTGAGATTCTATATTACACCTTGATTGCTCATAATAGTGTTTCAACTTTCCAATGTATTCTTCAAGTGACCAAGGCTCATCATACTCAATCCGATCTCTAAATACTAATTGTAATCCACTGAAAAATCTATGAACTTTGGCTTTCTCATACTTAAGATGCGATACATACCTCAACAATTCTAGGAACTTGGTTGTATCTCCTCATTTGTCATTGATCCCATCTTTAGCTCATAGAATTCCTTGGATTTACTATCACAGTATCTGCTGACAATTACTTTTTCTTGATAAGTCTCTTGAATTCATGCAAACTCAACTCTTTTGTCCTGATATCTCTAACCCACTTGACATCTTCCCACCATATGTCTTCTTTCCATTTGAGGCTAAAGATAGCTACTATGGGCACCATATTCTCTATGTAATCATGTAGCTCAAATAACTTCTTTGTAGGTTTTAACCCCATATAGAAATTACCTGCATACGAATTCTAAAACATAGAAAATAAACAATGTGAGAGCATAACACATAAAACACATATACACAAAGATTTTCCCTTGGATCCCAAAACCGAGACTACCAGCTTGATTTTTCATTATGTTCCTTTCAATGTTATAATACATATTTATACATGCTGAAGCATCCAATACCATGGACCAAAAACCATCGCGTCAAAAAACATGTGCGGAAATCATGCACAAAACCATAGGTGGGTCGCCCATCCTAACATAGGGTCCAAAACCAAAATTTTCTGGGGCGCTGCCTAGACACCATAAAATGGGGTTACAGGTACACCTCAAACCCCCTGTGACCCCCACCCCCCCCCCCCCCCCGACCCCTGCTACACAATCAACGCAATGAAGGGGGGGCTCCACCCCCCCTCTAACCCCCCGGTTAACTACGTGGGCTAGTTGTGGAAAGAATATAACACAACCCAACATTCTTCATCCTGAGTAACCATGCCTATACATAATCTAGCTTCTTCAAATATCCATCAAAGGTAAGTGGCTTGGCTTTCTTGAACTCATTTGGAAAATATCCCCTGTCAGTCTTCTTGTAAGGGTGATAATGATTATGACCATGGTACCTGTCACAACCAAAACTGGAATAGAACATGTGTCCATCTCCTCTCCTATCTGGCGTATCCAAGAGCTTGCCATCTCTAATTGTGTCATCCCTATCCAAACTATACCCACCATGATACCTACTGCCACATGCCCCATTAGTCCTATCCTATTGTCCATGACTGATTCTAAGTGATCATTGTCTTTGCAAATCTGACAAACTTTGGAGGATAATTGCATTAGGCTTTTCTTGTTTCTCCAATGCCTGAATGATCCTGTCATTATCTTCTTTGCAACTTCTTATTTCTGCCTTCAAAATTATCAATGTATATGTTATGTCAGGAGAGTTCTCATCACCCTGCTACAAGGAGAATCTTGTTAACTATAATCCACCATCTTGCTAGTCATCTTTTATCTTCTTCTTCTTCCTATAAACATACATGTCAGCTAAACCAACAAATAAACATAACCAACATACCTTAGTATAGCTCAGGAGAGGACATCTCATCTACAAGATCAACCAAATTAGCACAATACATGTATAATCATAATCATAACAATATATATAAATAATCTCAAACGTCATCTAGTTACCATGCATGATGTCACAAATTAAACACCAACTGAACATGATACATGCATAACCAATGCATATACAACCGACATGCATTCATGATAACACATCCTAACAAAAACTTCAACTTCTACATGGCCACACAATTTCAGCAATGACCATCACCATGCATACACATCAAGAACATATTCAACCTACATGGATGTGTGACAAGCAAATTCCACCCATCCAGTCCAAGGGTTGAACCATGCTCTGATGCCACTTTGTAACACTGTTATGAAACCAACTCAAGAAAAAGATAGAAAAGATAGATCAACGCCTTAAAATTCAGCCTCTTCGAGGGGGCAACCTCCATTACATTACATAAATGAACAATTCTTGGATGATACAAATGAAAAGACCTCCTTTCTATATATAGGAGTCTAGGGGGTCATAACATAATCATAGCCGACATAACAATAATAATGTAAGGGAACAATAATAACAATAGTGGGCTTCTATGGGGCACAATAGTAACAATATTGGCACTACATGGGTACATCGATATAATAAGTGGGTTGTACTAATAACAATAAGGGGTTACACTAGTAGTATAGGAGCCTAACATGCCCCTCTCCTTCAAAAAGCGTTGTCCTCAACGCTTGAGTAGTTCTTGATGCTTCTGTATAAAATTCTTGTCCTCCCATGTGGAATATTCAGCGGGTAAGTTCTTCCACTTTATGAGATACTCTGAAATTGATCGATTTCGTAGCTATCGAGTTCTTGTTTCTATGACTGCTCCAAGTTCCAATATGATTTTTCCTTCCTCTTCAATTTCTGGCAATATTGTTTGAATCAGGATCTTTTGCGACTTTTGAATAAGTGGCCATACTTCTTCGTCCTTCTTCCATTCATCCCTCGCTTCATTTATCCCATCTGGTTGGGTAATAGAAATAGCACAAAACAATGCTTCCACATCCTCATCCTTGAAGAGTCTTCCCATTTGGTAAGGTCGCCATTTTTTAAGTGCATGTAGTATTGCCAACATTTCCTTCTCATAATTAGCTTGCTTGAGATGTAGCAGTAAAAATACCCAATCACCTACATCAAAAAAATTTCACTACGATGTTGATCTACCTGTTGTTTCATTTGATTTTGCACCGAAGTGGCATTATCCTTTAAAAGTTGGAGAACTTGTTGTTGATGCTCGATGTGATCTTTCACTGTTTGAACCTTTTTCTTCTTGATATGTCCTTCTATCTCTAGAGTTTGAAGAGTGGTAATTTCTTCCAATCCTTTACAAGATATGGTCAGATTCATTTCTTGATGCTCGATGTGATCTTTCACTTCTTGAACATTTTTCTTCTTGATATGTCGTTCTATCTTGATAGTTTGAGGATTGGTAATTTCGACCAATGAATTACAAGATATGGTTGGATTCATTTCTTCTTTCTCGATGTGATCTTTCACTTCTTGCACCTTTTTCTTCTTGATATGTCCTTCTATCTTGAGAGTTTGAGGAGTGGTAATTCTTGCCAATGCTTTACAAGATATGCTTTGATTCATTTCTTCTTTCTCTGGGGTGGGGTCCTGGAATATACCTTCTTCTTTTGATGTTTCTTGATCTTTTTATTCCTCCTCTTCATATTCTATGTAAAATAATTTCTTCTCAGCACACTTATGACCTTTAGTGCATTTGCTATCACAATTGTAACACAACCCTTTTTCTCTTTTTTCTTCCAATTGTTGTGGTGTAACCCTTGTAGGTTGTGGAAGGCTAGGAGAAACAACACTTCCATCTTTATAGTTGTGAGGGGTATGCTTCCTAGTTCACATAATTTTGCTTTCCACTATGTCACAAAGCCCTTTTACTCTTTCCAATTGTTGTGGTGTTGCTCTAAAGAAGGTGTTGCTCTTTGTATCCTCATAATGTGCTATCATTTCCTCCGTGAAAATTGACCACGTAACAAGTTGTTTACGAGAAGAAAGCCCTTCATACCATAAAAATTGATCCGGTTCTAAATATGAAGATGCAATACATATCTTTTGTAACAGTGGTACACCATGTATATCAAAATATTGCTCCATCTGAAGTATCCAATTTACCGGATCCTTGCCATCAAACTTCCTCATCTTGCTTTTTCTTGATTTTAGGAGCTCGATCTTGAAACGACTGTAACTCTGTACTTTCAGATCTTTAAGTTTTGAAATTGAAACTTACAGTAGCCCTTTATGTCCTCTTTCCAATGCCACCAGTCTGATCCAAATTGGATTCTCCAAGAAAGAGTTATGCACAATCTCCCAAGATGACCTGATTATAGACCTTTCCAGAAGACAGAACTTGTATGAAGTGCCACGTGTCACTATTTGAACCTTTGGCTCTGAAAAATATATACAAGAAACTACAGTCCATCCTCTTTCTATACCTTCTTACAAAATTTCAATCCGATGCTCAAAGAGAAAGTTATGATGATTTTCCCCAGGTCACCTGTTTGGAATGTAATTCAATAGTCTACAAAAAGACAAACTTCCTCAGATCATATCTCCACAAATATAGTGCGAAAAGCTCTGAAATTTATACCCAAGTGTTAGTGCAATGTCTTCTCAAATGGGTTTTTTTTAGCTTCTGAAACATTGCAGAAAAAAAGTTATAGCGAAAATTCCACGATGTCCTGTTTGGAGCAGCGAAAACCTAGAATCCAAAGCTCTGATACCAAATGTTATGAAACCAGCTCAAGAAAAAGATAGAAAAGATAGATCAACGCCTTAAAATTCAGCCTCTTCGAGGGGGCAACTCCTTTACATTACATAAATGAACAATTCTTGGATGATACAAATGAAAAGACCTCATTTCTATATATAGGAGTCTAGGGGTTCATAACATAATCATAGCCGACATAACAATAATAATGTAAGGGCACAATAATAACAATAGTGGGCTTCTATGGGGCACAATAGTAAAAATATTGGCACTACATGGGTACATCGATATAATAAGTGGGTTGTACTAATAACAATAAGGGGTTACACTAGTAGTATAGGGGCCTAACAAACACCCTCCTCCAAAACTTAGCTAAGCTAACTAGTTTGTCAAGTTAAATATGTGATGAACAATTACTGTGATGTCATTAAACTCCCCAAGTATAGTTAAGGAAGTAGAATCGACAAACCAAAACCAAACTGACCTTCCTCAAGAGTGATAGGACCCCTAGAGGCTAACTAACCACTCCAGGTGCCCACCCCTAAGTTAACTTTCTTTTTAATTGAACTAGACCCCCATTCACTCCCATGAAAAGCCCTTCATGTGACTGAAACCCTCCAGTCGCTCCCACAACAAGGCCTCCATGTAACTACAAATTTTTTTAGCTAGTTCTATGTCAATGGTTATGGGATTTAAGCCACTTTTTCAGGGTTAGGACCCAGGCCTCTACCCAGAACTTGATGAAACACTTAGAAGTGATAAATAACAAGAAGACAAGGCCTCTAATTTAAAACTTAAACAACGATCTAGCCTGATTCATTCTAACCATGCCTAACATTTTGTCAAACACATCATAAACATGTAATGTACAGGTCATACATACACATCTGAACATAGGGATTTCATACTTATCTAAGAATCATCAAGAAGGTTTGATTCCCTCTCACAATAGTTGCATTATCATCTATTAGGTCATTCATTCATTAAAATTTCATCTACTAACCAAAACATGATGAGATCCATAACTCAAGACTGTCATAAAACCATGTGTGTAACCAACATATAACCAGATAAACAATAGTAATAGAACAACCATCATAGCCATATAATAACAAGTACATTTACACATAGAGCACAAGAGGAAAAGCGCTCTTATTGACATATGAAAATCCAACCAAGTCAAGGACTTCCATGTACCACCCAACCATATATTAGGTTGAACCAAATATTTCTTTCAGCCAATCACCCTCGTGCCATATTCCAAGCATAAATGTAGGACTCAAAACAGAACTGACTATGCTTCTCAGGCTTTACCGCATATCCTGCCAGAACCATTCAAGGATTTCTAAGCCCAATGTAAGCACCTATACAACTAGGCTTTACCCTATATCCCACTAAGGGATTCCTAGGCCCAAACAAGAAACATACACAACCACAATTTATTGCAATCCCACCACATACTGGTCCAGTGATCACTAAGCTTATACAAGCATGGATACCTCTAGATTTCTCCACCTAAAATGTGAGGAATTTGTTCATCTCCACCCTTAGCCTTTACCATATATCCCAACATTTACTGGTTAAGGATTCATAGGCCCAATGAGGGTATACATAACTAGGATTAACCGCAATCCCACCTTTACCGATCCAGGGATTCCTAGACCTTGTGATTTTTCATGAGACTACCTCACTCAATTTCAAATCCATCCAACAATCCATCTCAACTAAATGAAAGAAACCCATCACATCCTTGTTATCTCTAAATGGCAAGGCAAGGCTGAAAACCACTTTCAAACCTTGAAAAATATTTTTTTTTTGTGTAGCTAGTTTCTTTGCTTGCTTAGTTTCAGAGTGTGATTTTCAGTTCTCTTGCAGTACATCTCTGTTGCCAATAAGTTAAACAATCAGCCATCACCATCTCTTTTTGATCCATGTTCCACAGGTCATCCAAAGTTCCTCAAAAATCTGCCCTAATTTTCTACACTTTTCCCATGAACTTTCCTCTCTCTCCTTGAACAAGTCCAACCATTTTTCTCTTCCCTAATCTTCCTTAATGAACCTTAGACCCCTTAACACATGCTCCTAGCCATCAGATACCCTTTCCACCCATTTTCCCACCTTCAAAACCTCTAAAACATCTCTCAGCATTCTCCTATAGACCTCTTATAGATCCCCTGCAGCCTCCTATAGAATTTCTTGTCGGTGTCTTTTCGAAGTCCGATTGCAGGGAAAGCCTCCAGGAGGCCACTTGGTACCTCCTAGGACACCCCCAGACCTTCCTACACCTCTGAAAACTCCAAATTTTCCCTCCATCGCTACCTAATCATTGCCACAATCACAAACAAATAAATTACATGCATGACAATTTCACCAAAAATACATAAAAATTCAAAAAGATGTTTTTTTCTCATTTCCTTCTAGAAATAGATTGAATAGATGTTGTTTACTTCCTAAGTAGGTAATGGCATTCATTTTATGGTCTTTCATCTCTCTTTCTGCAAAAGTAATATTAACTGGTTAATTAGGGTTTGCTATGGTTACTTCGCATTTCAGTCTTCTTTCACTTTCTGCAAGTAGAGTAGCATCTGTAGGTTAAGCTTTCCTTTCTTTCATCACATGTAAAGCTTCTTCTAGAATTCATAGAAGTTGTCTTGAGCTCCTAGTGATCTTGCACCAACTGACCAAGTGACAGTCGCAGTAAGAACTAGTACTTGTGCATATAGCACCGTCGCTTCCAAGTTTGTTACGAACTACCGGGTTGATGAAAAGTAAAGTAGGAAGCCCAGGAGTTGCAACATTATTGCTGCAATACTAGTGCTCACCACTTTTTGGCACCGTTTCCATGGAAGCGTTAGAGTATTGCATGGTTACTGCTTTTCTTCTATTTCCTACTGCAACATTCTGCTAAGTAGTTTATTTCAGAAAAAGTAGAGTAGTTGTATCTTTCAATTTTTGCATTTCCTTGCTTTCATTTCAATTCTACAATTTCCATTCCAGCAAAAGTAGATTAGCCATTTCCTGGCTTTCATTTCAATTATGCAATTTCCATTCTAGCAAAAGTAGATTAGCCATTTCCTTGCTTTCATTTCAATTCTGCAATTTCCATTCCAGCAAAAGTAGATTATCCATTTCCTTGCTTTCATTTCAATTTTGCAATTTCCATTCCAACAAAAGTAGATTAGCCATTTACTTGATTTCATTTCAATTCTGCAATTTCCATTCCAGCAAAAGTAGATTAGTCATTTCCTTTCTGCATCTCAATTGCTTTCCTTTTTTAGTTTTGTGATTTCAGTTAGCTGCAATTTATTTGTTCAACCAATTTGGTTTTGCAGGTACAAACAAAAAAAGCAAAAACCAACCAAAAAATATTTCCTTTCACGCATCGTAGGAATAGAGATAATTCAGGAAAATTCCTACACAACACCCCCACCACATCACATAGCCACCCTTCTCTCTTCTTAAGTGGCAGTGATAAAGAAGAACCTTTAGGTGAACAACCTGAGAGATTTGAAGAACCTATAGGGGAAGAACAAGAAGAAAACATCCCTCCTGAGACAATGGCTGAAAATAGAAATGCTAGGGGGAATGGAGAAAGAGTAGAGGGTACCTTTCCCATCTGAGAAACCAATGGGGACACTAAAATGAAAAACATAAGCCCTTCAGCCCTACCTCACTTCCATGGATTGACTATAGAAGATCCTGACACCTTCTTGTTTGAGTTTGTTGTTATCTGTCAAACCTATGACTATGTAGAAGATGAGCAAAAGTTGAAACTATTCCCTTCTACCCTCAAGGATGCAGCATTGCGTTGGTTCATGGGGTTACCTGGCAATAGCATCACAACTTGGGCTCAGATGCAGCAAGCCTTCAATAACAAATATCGAGACTACTGTAGGTCAAAAGACACCAAGGAAGAAATCTTTCGAATGACCATGGGAAGTGATGAATCATTGGAAGATTATGAAGAGAGGTTCCAGCTCAGTTATAAAAGGGCCAGGTGCACACTTGACCCCGAATCGCTGAAGTTGGTCCTGCTCAGGGGAATTCTGGAAGACCTTCTAGACACCCTCCATCTACTGGCTGGGGGAGACATCTACCAACTACCTTATGAAGACATAAAGACTATTTTTAGAAACCATTCTAGGGAAACCAAAAAGAGAGGTAGGGGGAGTCAACCCATAGCCAGTACCTCCTCATCCAGTTCATCCACAAAAGGCGAGCTTGGACACATGTTGGAAGACTTCAAGAGTGAGATGCTGCAAACTCTTACCATGAAAATGGATACCTTGCACATCAAAAGGAAACAAGAGGAAGCAGAGAGGGCTTTAGCCATTTTTTGTCCTAGGTGTACCAGAAAGCATCATAGGAATGAATTTCCATTGAACTCCATAGAGTTTTTTTCATTCTGTGAAGAAGATCATTCTACAGATAAGTGCCCTTCTTTGCCCGGACTTAAAGCTATATACCAAGGGGCCAAAGAAGCCACTGAACCACTCTATTCCATAAACCAAAGGAGACTACATGGACCTAGACCATACCAGCAAGGAATGCAAGGGACATCTCAGGCATACTACAACCCCAACCAAGCCACTTCCATACCTTCTTGGGGCCCTCCTACTCATCCTTCCTAGTCCACACCTCCTACTTGGTCCTATCCATCTCAATATCATGCCCAACCAATTGCTCATGTATTTCAATCCTATGCTCATCCACAACCTCAGTGGAATGCATCTCATCAGGGGTGGAGGCCCCAGTACAACTCTCCTCCCACTCTTTTGCCTCCACCACCTACTCAACCACAACCATTGCCTCCTGCTCTACCAAGGCAACCCCAAATTCCTGCTCAACCGAACCCGAACCCGAACAATAGACAGGCTCAACAAGTATACAGTGGGGAACCATCATGCCCAACCTATGCTGTCGAGTTCCAGGAGATTAACCTATGATCTGGGAAGGTTCTCCTAGATAGCCACCCCCCCCCCCTCAGGAGGTTGAGGAAGATAAAGAGGAAAGTGAACCAAAAGAAATTCCACCCTTTCCTGAGAGACTATCCGGGAAAACACAGCCCACCCCAGAAGAAACTAAACTTCTAGGAGAATTGAAACAATTATGTGTAAAGATACCACTTCTCCAAGCCATAAAGGATGTGCCTATATACAATAATATGATCAAAGAGAAGTTCTTGAGGCATCCAAGCAAGCGAAAAAGGGATGCCCCAACCATCAATGTCATAGGACAACTATCCGACCTGATTTTGGGGTCGGCAATCTGTTCGAAATATCTAGACCCTGGAAGCCCAGTAGTTGATGTCCACATCAATGGCACCATGATCCCACATACCTTGATTGATCTGGGAGCTGCCATTAATGTGATGACAAAGGACAACATGCTCAAGCTCAAACTCCTGGGCTCCTTGATAAAGACCATGACAGTACTACAGCTAGCAAACCGCTCCACCGTGACCCCTGAAGGGATTGTGGAGGATGTGATGGTCTCCATTGATTCTTGGGAGTACCCTACTGATTTCTTGGTTCTCCAGCCAAAGGCAAAGCTCACTAGGTATCCTCTCATCCTGGGAAGACCCTAGTTGGCCACTGTCGATGCTTACATCAGTTGTCGGGCTAGGAACATGACCATCAAGAACGGGCATATGTCCAAGCAGCTAATCCTATACCCTCCTGCCCAACCCCTGCTAGAACATGATCTACCTCTCTGGTTGGAGGAGGAGGATGAGGATGAAGTCTATTCTGCACCACTGTGTGCAGTAGAAACTGTCATTGGGGAGAAACCGCAAAATGAGGATGATATCATTGGAAGCTTAATTTAGAATCCACCCCCCAGTATTTTTCCATTAGAATATCTAATGAAAGAAACCCAAGAAAATCCCCTAACTGATCTCTGTGTGGCTGACCCAACCTCTCTCCATGTTAAGAATATAGAGTTCGGCCCAGAAAGAACCTTGAAAATCAACTCATCCCTATCCACCTCCCAAGAGAAGGAATAGTGCATCTTATTAAGGAAACATTTAGATGCCTTCGCCTGGAGTTATAAAGAGATGAAGGGAGTGCACCCTTCAATATGTACACATCATATATACATTAAGGAGGATTGCAAACCAGTCAGGCAGCCTCAAAGGTGGATGAATCCATCCCTTAAAGACATTGTTAAGGAAGAATTTCAAAAACTGCTTGATGCCAGATTCATCTATCCTATCTCTGATAGAGAATGGGTCTCTCCTTTGGTGCTAGTGCCAAAGAAAAATGGTAAGTGGATAATCTGTGTCAATTATCAGGAAATGAACAAGGCAACTAAAAAGTACCATTTTCCTTTGCCTTTCATAGATCAAGTGTTAGATGGTCTAGGGGGAAAAAAGTTTTTCTCCTTCCTAGATGGGTTTAGCGGGTACAATCAGATTCAAATCAGCCTGGAAGACCAAGATAAGACCACTTTCACTTGTCCTTGGGGTACCTTTGCATACCGGGGCCTTCCTTTTGGTTTGTGCAACGCTCTAGCCACTTTCTAGAGAGCAGTATTGAGTATATTTTCTGAACTGGTTCATGATGCGGTGGAAATATATATGGATGACTTTACTCCTTATCGTTCTAACTTTCAAGAAGATTTATCTAACCTAGGGAAATTTTTGGACAAGTGTATTGAAATGAACCTGTCCCTCAGTCCAGAAAAATGTGAATTTTTGAACAATGAAGAGACCGTTCTAGGTCATGAAATATCTCAACAAGGATTGCAGGTGGACCCCAACAAAATTGCCATCATCCAAAGGGTCCCACCTCCTCAAAAGGTGAGAGATGTCTGAAGTTTCCTAGGTTTAGTAGGATATTACAGAAGATTCATTAAAGATTTCAGTAAGTTAGCATCTCCGTTGTTTGGTCTTTTGGGAAAAGATGTCGAGTTCATATGGACTAAAAATTGTCAAGAAGCCCTAGATACCTTGAAAAGCAAACATGTGACTGCCCCAATTTTGAGAGGCCCAAACTGGGCCTTACCTTTCCACATTCACATAGATGCCTCAAACAAAGCAATAGGAGTAGCCTTGGGGCAAATTGATGAAAAGTTACCTTACGTCATATAATTTATAAGTAAAAATTTGTCAAAGGCAGAGTTAAACTACACAGTCACCGAGAAGGAACTCCTAGTTGTAGTGCATTCCTTAAATAAGTTCAGACATTACATCATAGGCTATCAAACCTTTGTACACACTGATCATGTTGCAATTAGGTATTTAATGAATAACCCAGATGTAAATGCTCACATTATTAGATGGTTGATGTTACTGCAGTAGTTTGATTTAACCATTGTTGATAAGCCTAGTAAAGAAAATGTTGTTGCTGACTTTTTATCTAGAGTAAATTTGCCTGCAGGTGAGGAAGGAATGGTGGATGATCAAATGCCAGATGAGCACCTATTTGCTATCTTAGTACTCTCTCCATGGTTTTCTAATATAGCAAATTACTTGGTTTCAACACAATTTCCACCACACCTATCCTCGAAAGAGAAGAGAAAGATTGTGAGGAAAAGTGCCCCTTTCACTTGGATTCGGGGCAATCTCTTCAAACTTGGCCCAAATCAGACCCTGAGAAGATGTGCCAGGGAGGAGGAAGTTTTTGACATTCTCCTAATCTATCATGACAGGCCTTGTGGAGGCCATTTTGCAGCAAAATGGACTACCTTCAAAATCTTGCAAGTAGGTTACTATTGTCCCACTTTTCATCAAGATGTGAAGAGATACACCAGCCAATGCGATCGGTGCCAAAGAATGGGGAACCTACTCCAAAGGATGAGATTCCCATGCAACATCAAGTGACTTTTGAGCCATTTGAGAAGTGGGGCATGGACTTTGTGGGTCCTATCAACCCTCCTTCAAAACAAAGGCAATACATCATTGTGTGCACTTATTATCTGACAAAATGGGCAAAGACAAAAGCAATCAAGGCAACAACAGAGGAAAAAGTAGCTGAGTTTTTAAGAGAGAACATCTTCTATAAGTTCGGGTATCCAAGAGAACTGGCTACAAATCAAGGCAGTCAGTTCACTTCCAATTTGATTGAAGACCTACTCACACATCATAAAATCAAGCACAAGACTTCCACCCCTTACCATACACAAGCCAATGGGTAGGTGGAAGTCACTAACAGAGCTTTGGAAGGGATTCTGACCAAGGTAGTGAGCAGCAGCAGGAAATATTGGGCGAATAGACTGGTTGAGGCCACATGGGCCTACAACACAACATGGAAGACCACCACAGGGTTCACAACCTATGAACAAGTCTATGGGAAGCAGGTTTTGCTTTCAATAGGATTTGAATACAATACACTAAGGATGACAGCTCAGCTGGACCTAGACCTCAGCCATGCACAGAGGGAAAGGCTACTCCAGCTCAATGGATTGGATGAACAAAGACTGCAAACCCTTCTCCACACAAAGGTAGTCCAGCTTCAAAGGAAAATATGGCATGATCAAAATATCAGGGAGAAGCAATTCCAAGAGGGAGATTGGGCATTGCTCTACGACTCAAGGTATAAAGACTTCAAATTCAAGCTGAGCACAAGGTGGCTGGGACCCTACACTGTGGAAAAATGTAATGACAATGGTTCAGTTCTAATCAGAACCATTGATGAGGAAGCCATCCCCATGCTTTTCAATGGACATAGGTTGAAAATTTATAAGAATCCCCTCTCCAAGCAAGATTTCATTGAAGATCTAAATAACATAGTGTTGGTAGTGGAGCAGGTCTCAGCTTCCATGCCACCCACTTACTAAAGAAGTAGAAAGAAAAAATAATAAGGGCTCGAGTGAAAAACTCCATGAGGCGTTTGAGTCACGTCATTGGGTTGAAAACCTCTTTTGAGGTGGCCCAGTGATGACAAAAAAAAAAAAAGAATAAGATCCCTGGGTGAAAACCTCCTGGAGGTGCCCTAGTTGTCTTTCAAAAAAAAAAAACAGAGAAAAAAGGAAGAGGAAATTGACTTTTAACATGCATTGTAGGTTACAAGTGGAACACAGGAAGCAAGAGAGAATTCCTGAAAGCTTATTTGACCTCCTCCATACCCTTCTCAATCATTTCTGACCTTTCTTCCACCTCACTGTGTGTTTTTTCCAAACACTGTGTATCCTATAGGAGGCCCTGTGTGTTCTATGGGAGGCTCTTGTAGAAATCACAGGGAGCTCGAAATGAATTTAAAAATGGTTTAAGGAGCTGGGAAGTTTCATGAAGAGCCTGTAGGCCCTCCTACAGCTATCCACCCTCCTGGCCATCCATCCCACACTTGCACCACCTCATTATCATGGCTTTCTTCCCTTCCTGCAAGAAAAAACACAGAAACCATTTTTTAGAAAAAACAAATAAATAAAGGGAACAACACCTCTAGCACTCACCTACATCTTACCAAATACCTCTCCATCACCATCAGCATCTCTAGTAACATCCTCACAGCTCCCAACACAAGAATCGGCTAAAAATTTTAAAGGGAGAAGCAGCTACAGGAGCTCCTAGAGGATTTCCTGTAGCCGCTGATCCCCTTAAAATCAAGCCCCAATAGCAAAGTAGGTGCAGCCATAGGATTGAAGAGGATGTCTAAAGCACATCCAGCAAGAGGGTACCTACACAAAGCAAACAAGCGACACATCAGAGAGCAGAAATCATACAACAGAGGAGATACAGGCATGCAGCAACTGAAATACGAGCATGTAGTAGCAAAGGGACCAAAATGCACCACAGCACGAACAACCGACTTGCAGGTAAGTGTCTAAACCTATCCTCTGTTGCATCTGTGTAATTCAAAAATATGCATAAACAAATGAGATGGTTAGGGTTGAATGATAAAGGTGTCCAGTTAACTGGCCATCCTCATCCAGTTGACTGCACTCATCCGGAGATGCCACCACACGTGTGCCTAGTCAACTCACAGAAAATCTAAAGGACAAGTATTGGAGGTTATACAAACTCCAATGACCTCCAATGCAATGATGGGAAGTGATTGTGGGAAAGAGTCATGAAGAGCCATGATGACATAGCAGTGGGGACCAATGGTCCGAATCTGGCAATGTACCCTTTTTTCCAACTCACCCCATCACCGAAAATATCTCAAGGAAAACATAAGTACTCCTCGAAACTCCTTCACCACCTTTTCTTTCATTTTGTCCTCGTCCACTTAGATGCAAAAAGCTCCATATCGATTCCGACCACCCTTCTGCTATCGGAGTCCTACAGGAGCAGTAACAGGTTCTACAGGAGCACCTACAACCAGTTCTACAGGAGGGACAGTGAGTAGTTTTTAAGGAGGAAACATGAGGTTTTGCTCAAATTCTGGCTTGAAGAGGTACGCTTTGTACAGACCCACCTTGAATCTTAATATGTGCAAGAAATGATACAATTTTAAGGAAGAATTAAGCCTGTAAAAGAAAGGAATTCCATAAAAAAAATTACCTATTTCTTAAAAAAACACAGTTTTTTCTTGTTTCTTATGTCTTCAAAATTTTTTGTTTCCATCTCTACCTGGGGTGTTCCAAAAGGGTATCAAAAAAATGACAAGGGGATTCATGAGGAAGTAACCCACAAATTTAGTTAGGCTCCATGAACATCCCAAGGTGGTAGCCATTTTCACCAAAGCAAATTGGATGCCATTTTTTGAAAAACTTCGAGGGTTTGATGAAGAAGTGGCTCAGGAGTTTTCCCTTGCTTTAGTACCTTGCTCAAAGACCCATGCCACTATTACTTTCAGAGGTCTCACCATGGAAATCACCCCAGATTATATCAGTAGAGTTACCAGCCTTCCCCTTGGATTACCTTGGAGCAAAGATGAAAAGCCAATGGGACAAGTTGCCAAGAAAACTTTCTTCCAACCAGATGAAAATCCTATAGAAGACAAAAATGGCATTAGAAGAAGAAGCATACCTTACCCTTGGGATGAGGTCAGTTACCAAATTATCAATTATATTTCCTGTGAAGGGAGGTATAACATAGTTTATGGCTACCATTTTAGACTTCTCCATGAGCTGAGATATAAGATGGACACTCCCACACCTCAAAAATTCAGCATCCCCTATTTTCCCCTGCAATCCCTTATAGAATCTAGCATGAAGTTAAAGGCGGGAGGTCCAGATCAGCTAGCTCACCATGGGTTAATAAAAATCTTAGTGGAAGAAGCCCTTCACACCTTCACAATCCCCATAGCATGGGAAATCTTCAAAAATATGACAAGAGAAGATGATATAAAGGCCCTCACATATGACCACAGTCCTTCTGAAAGTGAGGAGGAGGAACAACAAGGAGAAGAAGGGGAGGAAATTGAGGAGCAAACAGAGAAGGAAGACACTAAAATAGAGAAGGACAAAACTAAACCAAAGGAGGAAGAACATAAAACAGAGCAAGAGGAAACAAAATCAACAAAGACAGAGAAGACAAAAGGAGAGGAACAAGGGGTAGAAAAGACATAAGTGTCTCATGAGACCCTAGAAAGGGAGGCAACAACTGCTCTTGCTGCCCTCAACACCCCTATTAAACCCAAACAAAAGAGGAAGAGGCGAACATCAATGTACTTCAGGGCTCAAAAAATCACAAGGACAAAAATGGGAAAACCACAGCCATCTTCAACAGTGCCTATTGTAATCGAAGATTCCCCACTGTTAAAGGGGAAGAATATCCCTCTAAAACCCCCATCACATATGAAATAGGAAGTCCCAGATCTTCCACCTGGAAGGAAAGAGTGTAACTATAGAACTCAAAAACAGCTCTACAGGAGGCATAGACTGTTCTACAGGCCTAACTAAGCTACAAGAGACTGCGAAACTTGAGGAAAGGGTAGAGGAACAACCAAAGGGAAAGGAGGCAACAACAGATATTCAAGAAACTGACCCCCAACCTAGTTTGGGCTCTTATTACAATCTCCTTGAAGGGGGAAAATTCATTCCACAAAAATTTGCAATCCCACTTTTCTTTGAGCTAGAGAAAGAAAGAATAAGGAGCCATAGATGGATGCAAATCTCCAAATCCAAGGGGTTAGAGGATATTGGCCACATGGAGAAAAATATTAGAGAGATGGGCAGGGAATTAAGTGATGTAAGACATAGAGAGGCAATCAGAATAACTCACTTGGAAACAGAAAATGAGTTTCTAAGAAAACAGTTGCAAGAAAAGGAGACACAATTGGCATACATGGCCAGCTGGTCTATGGAGGCGCTATAGTGTAGGACACCAGAAAAATCATATGGAGTCTACCTCAAAGACCAATGGCTGCAGTTTCAGATCAAGACTTTGGCACAAAGAGGCACCATGCCTTTCCAAGATTATAAATAGTTTACAGACCTATGTGACCAAAGTTTAGTAGAAGACAAGGCAAAGATAGCAGAGTTTTATTTTCATAACATGACCCTCACTGATATGAACCTATGGGACCCCAATGCTAGGCTAGGGGACTTGAAGCTGATGGCCATGGCATCATGGATGAATCATGAGGAGAAAAGGGTAGAAGCCTTATTAACTTCTTGTTTAATTGTCCCAAGGAGACAATGTTTATAAAATTTGTTGATGCATCTACACATATCAAAGATGCACGATTATTATGTGATTTGTTGGAGGTGTTCATTCAGGAGGTGGGTCCACAACATATTGTCCGCGTCATAACAGACAATGCTGCAAATTATGTTGTTGCTTGCAAGATGCTCATGGAGAGGCATCCTAATTTATTTTCAACACCTTATGTTGCACACTGCATTGATTTGATGTTGGAGGACATAGGGAAAATTCCTTTTGTCAAGGATATGGTTGAATCATCAAAACGCATTACAAAATTTATATATAATTATGCATTTGTCCTTCATTTGATGAGAACATTCACCAACAACGAGTTGGAGCGCCCTACCATTACACGGTTTGCCACTAGTTTCATATCTCTTCAATCTATCCTGAATTCTATGTGGGATGTGAAGAGAATGTTTCTTTCAAAGGAGTGGTGTGCTTTGTCATGTAGCCGCAAACTAGAAGGAGAGGCCATATGCAGGTTAGTTTCATACCAAGAAAGCTTTTGGGTAGGAGTGCAAGAGGTGTGTAGCATTACTGAACCTTTGGTAAAGGTTCTTCATTTAGTTGATGGAGACAAGCCCGCAATGGGTTACTTGTATGAGGCCATGGATAGGAATTGAGGCCCAAATTTCCCCTAGCTCCTCTAGCTGCTGCCTAGATTGGGACCTTTGTTTGACCCCTCAAAATCTACCCAGAAAATTATGCCAAACTATTTCTAAGGTCCTTATCAAAAACCTAGAAAAACCTAGAGAGGGTTGGTCCTAGTTTTAATGCTCCAAAATGGACCCCAAATGCTTCGCCCTCCTCCACAAGCAAGAGATGTAGCCTGTAGCAGATGTTGTGTTTCTTGCTCCGCTAAAATGCTGAAAAAGCCCCCTCAACACTTCCTTGAACTCCACCTCAAGTTTTAGGCCCAAACTCCCTTCACTCCTCAATTCCCAAGTGTGTCTCCTCCAAGCACTGCGCAGTCCCTACGCTGCTGCTAGTGTCTCTTCCACACAACTCGCACTCCCACTGTTGGAACCATCGGAAAAGGATTGAACTCCCTCCTTGGGTTGGCACTCGAAGTCCACTGAAGCAAGGTTGAGATCTCCGCCTAGAGACACTCGTGTGCTAAACAACACTTGTAGACTTGGCTTGTGCTCAAGCGTGCTATGTCAAAGACAAGTTTCTAAATAGATGAATGAATGACCAAATTGAGTGCCACTTGCTCTATTTATAAATCGTGGCCTCTTCTCTCCTTGTGGTCCCCACTCTCTCTCTCTCTATCCTAATTCGCATTCCCTTCTTTTTCCTCTCTCCTCCAAGAGTGTGAGTTCCCTTCCTTGGGTCAAATTTCTCTTTGTTGTGGTCCCCACTTTCCACTAGAGCCGTAATATTCTCTTTTCCTCCTAAGCCCCAGTGTTGGAGTTTCGTCCTCTCTCCAAACTCATCTCTAATGTTGAAAATCAAAATTGGGAATATTACAGTCCTCCCCGCCAATAATTGCTTGTCCTCAAGCTATGCCTGAACAAGCACCTCCTCTGTCCGTTGATCACCCCTATCACCATCAATAATACCAGTGTCCCAAACATGTCACTGAGTCATCCCCGGTCTCTACACTGTCTGGACATGAAGGAATCCCTCAATACCCAAATCCCAAGCCAACCTAATCACTCTGGAGCACCCCTTACTACGCTCATTGTCCAGCAAGGTATATGTACCAGAAGCCCTCTGCATACTATAAATAAGTAAGACATCATGATAATGTATGACTCTTTCTGACTCCTTATGAAATTGTCCTGCCGGGTAGTCCACCCCCTGCACTCCAAGAGTAAACTCCTAAAGATACAATCCAATCCCTGTGGGGATGAAGTCTATCTCACATGGGCTTCCCCTGATATCCTCTTGTTGGCCAACCTGCCATGCTGATGAAGTCCCCCATGCCATCAGCGAGTCACCAAAGCCCAATGGAAGACCTGAATGATCTTCCCCTGAAGAAATTAGCTCATCCCCTAGGGTAGTTGTACTACCAAGTCCTATGATGCCCAGATCCCATGCTAGTCTAAAAATGGGTCAAATTTCTCTTTCTTGTGGTCCCCACTTTCCACTAGAGCCGCAATCTTCTCTTTTCCTCCTCAGTCCCAGTGCTGGAGTTGCATCCTCTCCCCAAACTCATCTCTAATGCTGAAAATCAAAATTGGGGATATTACAGTCCAGAAGAACAAGGTCGAAGAATCTGAAGTCAAAGACTTATATTATTATGTATTTCCTTGCATATCCTTCTAGATTATTGTTTTAAGTTTTGTAAAGTTTTTATTTTATATTTTGATCTAATACGTCTTGTTAGAAGTTCTTGAATGGTTTTGATAAATTGTACATATCCCTCAGAAAGATTGGATTAAGAGGGAACCTTCACCATTTTACCAAAAGATAAGTATATTGTTTTTTGTTTCCTCTTTCATGTTTGATTTCCTCCACACTTCAAAATTTGTTTATATTACATACTCATAATCCTTTCTTTGTATTTTCCTTGGTAGGAAAGCTTGTAGGAAACACTAAAATTGTGAAAGAAACTTCAAAGGAAAGGCTTGAATCATGAAAGAAGCTTTGTTGCAAAGGAAGCTCTTTAGAAAAATGATGTCCTACAAGGTTTGTTAAAGAACAACTCAAGGTATGTTTTAGACTACAAGTTTTGTTGCAAAATCTTCTTTATATAACAAGTTGTGATCATTGTCTCCTTGGGACAATTAAACAAGAAGTTAATAAGGCTTATACTCTTGGAATTCTCTTGTAGAACTCCTGTAGATCTCCTGTAGATCCCCTGCAGCCTCCTGTAGAATTTCTTGTAGGTGTATTTTCAAAGTCCAATTGCAAGGAAAGCCTCCATGAGGCCACCTGGGACCTCATAGGACCCCTCCACACCTTCCTACACCTCTACAAACTCCAAAGTCTCCCTCCATCGCCACCTAATCACGGTCACAATCACAAACAAATAAATTACATGCATGACAATTTCACCAAAAATACATAAAAATCCAAAAAGATGTTCTTTTCTCATTTCCTTCTAGAAATAGCTTGAATAGATGTTGTTTACTTCCTAATTAGCTAATGGCATTCATTTTATGGTTTTTCATCTCTCTTTCTGCAAAAGTAAGATTAGATGGTTAATTAGGGTTTGCTAGGGTTACTTCGCATTTCAGTCTCCTTTCACTTTCTGCAAGTAGAGTAGCCTCTGTAGGTTAAGCTTTCCTTTCTTTCATCACATGTAAAGCTTCTTTTGGAATTCATAGAAGTTGTCTTGAGCTCCTAGTGATCTTGCGCCAGCTGACCAAGTGACAGCTACAGTAAGAACTAGTACTTGTGCATACAGCACCATCGCTTTCAAGTTTGTTACGAACTACTGGGTTGATAAAAAGTAAAGTAGGAAGCCCAGGAGTTGCAACATTATTGCTGCAATACTGGTGCTCACCAATATAGTGTGACACTTGAAAGTTGATCATATTTTTTCACGTGTTAACCAATCTAGCTCTAGCTAGACCTTCTCTTGCCCACATGCATTGATAAGCTACCACCTTGATCAAGGATTATAGTTTTGGGTATCTCATGGAGTATTAATATCTCCTCGAAGAAAACTTTTGTTGCTTCTACTACACCATGATCTACTGAGATCGCAAAGAGATGTGTAATCTTGGTCAACATGTCAATTATCATGTAGTGGAAATCCTTACCTTGTGCATTAGGTAGACCTATGATGAATTCCAGCAATACACTTTCCCACTTCTGCTCTAGAATTGGAAAGGGTTGTGGAAATCCTATGGGAGGAGTATGCTTGGGCTTGTTCCGATTGACAATTCGTGCACCCCCTCATGTGCTTCAAAAAATCATCCTTGAAGCGTTTCCAAGAAAATGTTTCTCTAATCTACATGTATGTTTCAAAGAGCCCTTCGTTCTCTGTAAGTGGCATGTCATGAATGGACTTTAAGATATCCTCCTTGAATGTAGATTTAGGGACCAAATATAACCTATATTTATAGAATATGACCTCATCTTCTACTCTATACATGTCATCTTGGATTAGTTTGTCCATTAACTCACAAGTAAACTTATTTTTGGAATATTCTATCAGGAGGTAGGCTTTCGAATCTCCAGTGATTTCACTTAGTGAACATGCGGTTGAGTTTTATGTTGCGCCATTAGGTTTTGAGCTAACAACTTTCTTATTCTTAGAGGGAAAAAAAAAATAATCACTATTCTCCCTAGTAACAGATTATCTTTTATTGGTGTTGAAATGTTTCATCAATTTCTTTCTTTAGCTCAAACAAAGAGGGTACAAATATACTTAAAATATTTTCAGTTAGTTTTTTATGGGTTAACATGTTTAGCTTGTGGTACCTCAATTCATTGGTTACTTCATTTTTTGATGTAAACATTGACCTTGTACCGAAGGAATACCCACCAAGGCTTAAATTTCTAGACAATTAACCTCTTTAACGAGTTGGAGATAATAATTTTCTCACTTGTCTAAGATTAGCTTGATTTTGCTTTATTAACCAAGAAGTCAATGAAGATGAAGTTGGACTTGAAATTCACCTTGTTGCAATTACTTTTTTTCTTTGTATCTTTAATTATTTATGTTTATTTCTTTCCTCCTCTTCCATCTCCTCCGTGGTTTTTTGTAATCCAAATTTAAATGTTGGTAATTGTTTTGCACATATTTGTGCTTTATCTAATGGACTTGACTTGGCTAGTTTTTCATTCCTATCATCCATTTGTGTTTCCCTTTTCTCCAAATCTTCATGCATGTCTTTCAATAATGATTCCTTTTATAATTTGTTTTCTCTTATTTGTTCCATTGCCTCAAAATCTAACTTCTCATTAGAAAACTTGCTTTCATCCTCAAGATTATTAAGGTTGCCATTAAAATGCACCTTGTCATCCATGTTAGTCTTCATTTCATAATACATCATTGGATCCCTCAATATACCAATGGATTTCATTTTAGAATCACATATAGAAACATGTATAACTCAGTAAGTTCATAGCTATCTGTGACTGCCAATTTTTTTCGTACACCATTGAAAGAAGTATTTGCTTGCTTTATTGATGGGAGCTCAGACTCAACGTTCATAAATTTCCTCCACTCATTATTGGTTTGATCTTATACTGTGGATTTTGTAGAACCCATGAATAATTTTCTCCTAAAATACTCTCACTACTCTTCTTTGAGTAGAGATAACCACTATGTCGGTTGATCATATGCTCAAACTTATCTCTAGCAAATGGGTCTGAATCTGCACCATGTAGAACCATTTTTCCTACTTCACTTGAAATAATTAAATCATCATATGTTATTGACATTTTTTGAACATAGGTTCCCTAACGCTCTTCAAATGGTATATTATCCAATAAAACATCTCCTTTATTCCCTTCAGGTAAAACTAATGAATATTTTCCCATCCCGTGTTCTTTTTACTAGGAGATTAGCTCTCAATTAAGAGTGACTACAATGGTTTTCCAATATTTTGAACCTAGACCATCTCTCTCAACCACAATCATGTATTCTTCCATTACAGGCTCTTGGTGGCTAGCCTATACTATTGCATGGGTCTCTTCGTTATGGTCATTCTCAACATTAGTTTGAGAGGATTCATTATCTCTCAGGAAACATTTCTGGAAAATGCTCCAACTTGCACTATCAACATCACTTACACCAACATCTGTGCTCAGATAATTTCCTATACTCTTCCCTTCACATTTTACCATTGTATCACTTATATTTTCAACGTGGCTTCTAGGATTTTTTTCAACTATTGTTCTTTTTGCCTCCCACAGTTGGTTCACAATTTCCTTTTTTCTTCGTCGCTTTTGTTAAAGGCCATACTCCAACCTGTTATATTTCCTTTGTGAAGCTTCTAGTGTAATATTCAAATGCCTTTTTATGGTTCCTTAAAGTGTGCAATAGTTCCTTGTTCACCTTATCTACCAATAGAAGTAATTTGTGTCGCAAAATTCCTTGAATAAGCCCTCCAAGCTGGCAGGGTAGACAACTCTAATATCATTGTGTTGTCTCTTAGGGGAAAATTACCCTTAGGGTTGAAAAGAGCACATGAAAATTAATATTCTAAACTTGTATCACAATATTTATTCATTTTTTGTAGATAGAGATAATATTTATGCTCAAAAAGTATAAATAAGATATTGTACTTCACCAAAACATTATACAAATAAGGCCAATTCAATAGTACATAATAGGTTACAAATCCACAACTCTTCCAATATCACATTAGATTTTAGATTCACAACTAATTTTGTTGCATCAGAAAATCCTTCTATAATAACACTATTGATCTCACCTTACAACCATCCTTAGTAATAGCACCTCAACTTCCAATGAGCAGCGAACTTATACTACTTTGTAGGATACGTTCACAGTCACAAACGATTTTGTGTTGCCTTAAGGAGAGGTCTCCAACCTCATTGTCACAGAGACAAGGGGATTCCACCCTCCATTCTACTCAAAACAATAATTCGATGCCTCCTCATTGCCACAATCAACTCTACCAGACTATGTTTGCTTCAGAGCCTGAGATCATGAGAAACTCAACTTAGGAACAACTCGCTACCATAGTATCACCTTAGAAATGGATCTATTGTCACAAAGATAATCCACTACCAATATAGTGCCTTAAAATTAATGAATTGCCACAAATTTGGCCTAAGAAACCCTAGTTTCTACAAGTTAAACCTTAGAAAACACTTGTTTCCATAGATTTAGTCTCATAAACCATCATTGTTATAGGTTAAGCCTCATAAAACACTTGTTATGGTAGATTTAGCCCCAAAACCCTTGCTACTATAGGTTAAGCCTCAAAAAACACTTGCTTCCATATATTTAGCCTAAAAAACCCTCCCTACTATAGGTTAAGCTTAGAAAACACTTGTTGTCACAGATTTAGCCTCAGAAACCCTCACTTGTACAAATTAAGCCTCAAAAAACACTTGCTACGATAGATTTAGCCTCAAAAACCTTCATTATGATAGATCAATCCTCAGATAAACCTTCATTGACATAGATTTAGCTTCAGGAATTATGTTAACAGAGTAAAGAGAAAGGTGGATTGGCTAGGGTGGAATCTTTCACCACTGAAACCAACTAAGGAAAAAGGGGTCTTAAAACCCTCTAAGAACCTCAACCCAAAATGATAAAGATCAACAATCCATGATAATAAAAAAGAATATCCTCGCTCATTTTTATAGATTTACTTTGGGGCTTTTCCCTCCTAATTTTAAATTTTGAGTGCCTCACAAGTTTCCCTCCATTTTCCCCAATTTTGACTTGCATTACAAGTTTCCCTCCATTTTCCCCAAATTCGACTTTCGTTACAAGTTTTCCTTAATTTACCCCAAATTTTCTATTGTTGTCCCAATAAAATTAAATAAGGGGTTTCCCCCTTTATAAATGATTACAACCTATGAGGTTATATAAGCTATGTCGTCCTCCATTGTAATTAAAATAGGACATTACAAAGAGAGCCCTCCCTTGGGGAGCTCACTTGGAAAATTTGTGAAAATGTAAAGTAAATGTGATTATAAGATCATGTGTTCAAATTCCCAGTTGATTCCTCATGGCCATGTGTAGCATGGTTCACCTAGTGGTAGTGGTCGAAATCGACCCAGCGTCACGTGAGTATGAGACTAGCCCAGTTGCCAATTCCTCTAGACATTAAAAATAATAATAAAGGTCTCATGAGAGATTTTGCAAACCTAAACATGATAGTAATATAGAATAATCAGGATAATTAAAGTGATGGTAAAGAAATTTTCCTATTTCATCCCCATTTATACATATGCTTTCAATAGTATAATAAGGTTTACCTCCACCAATGATTATTTTCTTGATGTTATGCTTCAAAAGTGTCTAGTTAATTTGAGTGACTTTAAATATTAGGACTCAAAGAGTCTACTTCAACTAAGGTTGGAATCTATCTAATTACTATTGTGGTTTTTGGTTGACTTTCCCTCCATCCATATATTCTAGGGAAGAGGGTGGATCTTTGGAATTCATATCTCACACCACAAGATATTATGAAATGTATATTTTTTTTGTATCTTTGCATGTTTCATGGCATAAAAACATGTCAGAAATATCTTACGAAATACATATTATTTGATTTCATTTTGTATTTGATCATTTTGATATCAAAGATCAAAATAAAAAGTGCTCATTGATGTATAGGATTTTTATTTTAATAATGGATTGGTTAAATATTTCATCATTTTTGCTATATCATATAGGCTTGTATCACTTTAAACTCACTAAATTTGGTGATTTATCCTCAAAAATAAATGTCATTTCCAATTTCTTTAATTGTGTGGTATCCGATATTCAATGTCAAATATTTTAATTAGAACAAATACATACACTAGATACTTCTAGTGTATTTATAAGAAGATAAAATTGAAAATATGTGAAGAAAGTAATTTTCTTTCTTTCCCTCCACAATTATAACTCTTAGTTTGTTATGTTCCTTAAAAGGATCATTTTAGACCCTAAATTTCCCCTAATGATTGACACTCTTATTCAAAGCATTTCTACCAAGTTGTCCATGTTTTTTCATTAATACATAATCCATTGATCTGTTGCATCTCGCTCATCCCATCTAGTGGATGTCATCATTTTGTTTTTAAGATTTGCAACTAGTATCCATTTATTCTATCATCTTAATTCTTGATTCTCCCTCATGTCCTCACCTTTCCTTTCTCTACATGGTCTCTAATACACCCTCAACATTAATCATCTCCTAGCATACACATTAATATTTGAAATATTTCATTTTTCTTAGTTCATGAGATGTCATGTGTCCTAGCACTACCTTATCCCATTTTTCCAAGTCCAAGTTAATAACATTTATACATTGTGTTGGTTTCTAGGAATCACCATTGCCCTATCTCTAACAAATATACCCCTATTGACACCAAGTAATTTACCCTAAGGGTTTGATTAGAGGCTTAATTCCTTGGTTACCAATTTTCACCATTAGTCATTTACCTTGTTTGTCACAATGGATTTCCATCATCAATCCTTGATTGCATGGTTCCTTTTGGTTTTCAACTTCAATACTTATTTGCATTGCATTATTTCATGCTCATACCTTGCTACTCATTGTTATTATTTGTGGGTTACGTAATAGTTGGCAAGGATTTTCATTATTGATTTCTAATCAGATGGTTTATTCCATGCTCAATCGCTTGTTGCATCATAGAGATCCATATTTGGTGGTAGCTATGCTCTAGAGCCAACTGAAAACCGATACACCTATGGTTCCTTTTAAACATTTGTTATGAGCCTCTAGTTTAAAATTACATAGAGTCAAGTCCCTACATGTTCTTAGCCTACTTTCAAGTAGGCCTCCTTTTCTCTAGTTCCTTGGCCCCTTAATGGAAATGTTACATCACACATTTTAGATGGAATCAATATTTATTTTTAGATGTATTCTAATCAATAAACATTGACCACAATTCAATATGATATATGTCTTAATTACTTCACAAGGCATGGCTCTGTTCTTGGGATAATTTTGACTTGATCATAGAGTAAAATATAATATTTATTAATAGGTTTATCGATGGTGGATTGCAATCCCATCGTATCCACCCATTATATTTAATATGATGTATTATGTTTTATGGTTAAAAAAAAACATTATCAAATACCTTGAATTGGTTGATGTTGTCTTAGGTTGGTTGGTTTGGCCTAGCTAACTTGATTTGGCTTGGCTTACTTAGTTTTGTCAATGATAAAATATATCTATTATGTGTTTATTTTTCTAATTAAGAGTTTTATGGGTAGATGTTTGTTTTATGTGCTTGTTTGTTTTCTATCTGAATTCATTTTTTGTTGTCTTCAATATTTCTCTCTTTATATTTTAACATGTGGTATAAGAATGGTTATTAGCTTCAAGGGGATACCTTTGTTGCCAAGGGTTCAATAATCATGGATTTGTGATAAACTTAGTTTTAGTGGTGGTGATTTTTGTGCTAGAAAATAATGGTGATCAGTTCAAAAATGGAGATCAAGAAATTTAATGGGCATAGTTTTAAGCTATGGAAGTTCAAGAAATAAGATTTGTTGGTAGAAAAGATCATTGAATTCACTATGGATCTAGGTAATGCACATATGAGAATGTTGAAACTATACTGGAAAATTTTGGATTAAAAAGAAAAGAGCATAATCTAGTTATATCCCTAAGATTTAGTATTATTGAATGATTCAGGACAAGCTACAATCAAGGCATTACAAGATAAGTTAGGGGATTTATATCAGTCCAAGTCCCTAGAAAACAAAATTTAATTGCAAAATAATTTGTGCAATTTGAAGATGAATGATGGAGACTAAATGGCAGAGCATCTAAATTCTTTCAATATTGTGGTAAGTTGGTTATTGTCCAATTTTCTTAATATTTTGATGAGGATGAGTGCATCAATTTACTATGTTCTTCAATAGGCATGTGGGATAGTCTAGATGTATCTATAGGGAGTAATGCAAGCACTTTAATTTTTTATGTTGTGGTCTCATCCTTGATACCAGAGGAAATGAGGTTACCTGATCTGTAAACTATTGTGGATATTCCACTGGATAGTTCGTCACAATAGACCTGATAATATTATATTAAAAATCTGAGATTCTACATTATTATAGTTTTATTAAACTTTAATATCTAGATTTAACTGTAATTAGTGCATGCATGCGAATGGAAATTATGCAAAAAATTAGAGAATTGAAAAATAAGCACACACACACACACAAGACACACGATATGCTCTTTGGGAAACCCTTTTAGGAGAAAACCTAGTTGGAATGTGAGGTCACTTCACTCTCTTTCTTTGTTTAGAAATATGGGTGTAGGTACAAAGAATTAATGTATGTGGCCCATGGGCTGCTACAGTGCACAAATCATCTCTATCTACTCTACCTCCTATCTCTTCTGACTATCTTTTCTCATTTATGGAACAAAATGTTCTCGAGAGAATGGAATGCCTCTTCCACCTAGTGGCCCAGTTATAATACAACCTGATAGCCTACTAATGGTTAATTTTGACTACATCAACTCTTAACTAGAGTTAAAATATAGACTTTTCTAGAGTATTTTACATCATAATCATGTGGCTATCCCCTTTTCCATGAATAATGGGGGTTGACACAGCATCCTACTGAACTATAGGTGTGAAAACAAGAAGGTCAAATTCTGAGTGGCATAACTTTTGAATATGGACTCTGATTGATGTGCTTATTGCACCGTTGGAAATATCTCTGTGTAGAATAGAATGAAATGATGTTGCTCTAAAGCAACAAAGTCTGACCCCCAAAAAATGTTGTTTGATGCCTCAAAACGTTCCCAAAAGGTTTCAAACTTCATTTTTCCAAATTGGGCCCCGCCGGTAAAAACAGTCCCGTGATTTGATTCCTCCACATTTTCCACTCCAAATGCATTGATATCGATGAAAAACAATATAATGATCCAATCCAGATCATTACCAATTTTCATCATCAGTTATTTACCTTGTTTGTAACAATGTATTTCCATCATTAATCCTTGATTGCATGGTTTCTTTTAGTTTTCAACTACAATACTTATTTGCATTACTTTATTTCATACTTATACCTTGTTTCCCATTGTCATTATTGGTGGGCTACTTAATTTTTGGAAAGGATTTTCATTATTGATTTCCAATAAAATGGTTTATGCCATGTTGAATCGCTTATTGCATCATAGAGATCCATATTTGGTGGTAGCTATGTTCTAGAGCCAATTAAAAACCATGTACAACTATGGTTCATTTTCAACATTTGTTATGAGCCTCTAGTTTAAGATTACATAGATTCAAGTCCCAACATGTTCTTAGCCTACTTTCGAGTAGGTCTCCTTTTCTCTATTTCCATGGCCCCCTTAGTGGAAATGTTCCATGACACATTTTAGATGGAAGCAATATTCCTTTTTAGATATCTTCTAATCAAGAACCATTGACCACAATTAAATATTGTATATGTCCTAATTTCTTCACAAGGCATCGGTATGTTGTTGGGTTAATATTGTCTTGATCATAGAGTAAAACATAATAGTTATTAATGGGTTTACCAATTGTGTATTACAAGCCCATGGTATATGCCCATTATATTTAATATGATGTAGTATATTAAATGGGATCATAACAACATTATCAAATGCCTTGAATTATTTGATGCTAGCTTATGTTGGTTGGTTTGGCCTAGCTAGCTTGATCTCACTTGGATTACTTGGTTTGTTCAATGATAATAGATATATATTATGTTTTATTTTTCTAGTTAAGAGTTTAAGGGGTAAATGTTTGTTTTATGTGCTTGTTTTTTTTCTATGTGCATTCATTTTTTGCTATTTTCAATCTTTCTCTCTTTATATTTTAAGATGTGGTATAAGAGTGGATATTAACTTCAAGGGGATACCTTTGTTTCCAAGGGTTCAATTATCATGTATTTTTGATCAAATGAGTTTGAGTGGTGGTGATTGTTGTGCTAGAAAATAATGGTGAGTAGTTCCAAAATAGAAATCAAGAAATTTAATGGGCATAGTTTTGAGCTATGGAAGCTCAAGAAAGAAGATATGTTGTTAGAAAAATATCATTGAATTCGCTATGGATCTAGGCACTGCACATATGAGAATGTTGAAAACAGACTGGAAAATTTTGGATTAAAAAGCAAAGAGAATAATCTAACAATATCTCTAATATTTAGTATTATTGAATGATTCATGACAAGCTACAATCAAGTAATTATAGGATAATTTAGGGGCTTTTTATCAATCCAAGTCCCTAGAAAACAATATTTTATTGCAAAATAATTTGTGCAACTTGAATATGAATGATGGAGACTTGATGATAGAGCATCTAAATTATTTTAATATTGTGGTAAGTCGGTTATTGTCTAATTATCTTAGGATTATGATGAGGATGAGTGCATCAATTTACTATTCTCTTCAATAGACATGTGGGATAGTTTAGCTATATCTAGAGGGAGTAATTCAACCACTTTAAGTTTTGATGATGTGGTCTCATCCAAGATACCAAAGGAAATGAGGTAGAAAAAAAATTGCAATTCAAGGCTTATATGTGTTATATGTAAAAGGATATTTCTTAGATAGAAATAAAAATAGGTCCTTATGTGGGATTCTAAATCTAATGGTAGATTTAAATATCCAAGAAAGCTTATAAATAACTACTGGAAATTTGGTAAAGAAGGAATTACAAGAAGAATTTTAAATCCAGAAGTATTGAGAGAGGGAAGGGATCTGATGATGCTCCTTCTACATAAGGAAAAGACTCCTTAAAGGAAGGAGGCGATGTGTACTTGAATTCTTCAAGAACACATGCAATTCATAATGTGTGATTGATCAACTCAAGTGCCTCTTTTCATATGAATCCCCATAGGGAATTATTTTACAACTATGAGAGGTATAAGGAATGTTATTTTTTTATTAGGATATGACTCAACAACTAGAATCACATGATGAGGAAAATATAAGTCGATGCTCAAGGATGGAAGGATAGAACACTCTTGGTGTTTTACACATTCCAAGGTTGGCTAGAAATTTGACATATGTTAGCAAGATGAATGATGTATATGTAAAGTATATGTTTAAAAGGGAAACTTGTAGGATGGTTCGATTAGAAATGGAGTTGTTGAAGGGAGTTCAAATTGGAACTCCATACAATTTTGGAAGAACCATCATTGATTGTTGTAATAGTGCAATTGTTCCTAAGAGTGTAAATAAAGAATAAAAAACCCATATTGTCCTTGAATAAAAGACAATGATATGGCATCAAGGATTAGGGCATATTGGAGAAAAGGGCCATCAAGAATCACAAGATAAATGTATGGTTGAAGGTATGTATGATTGAACCATAGATCTTGATTTATGTAAAAATTGCATTTATGGTAAATAAAATTCGGAAAGATTTTCATCAAGTTTTGCTTGACGAAAGGGAACTTTAGAGTTAGTACACAATGATGTAGTTGGACCTATGTCTATTCCGTCATTAGGTAAATATATGTACTATGTTTCATTCACATATTATTTATTGAATAATAAATGGATTTATTTCATCTAGAAGAAATATGATGTCTTTGGTAAATTTAAGCAATTCAAGGATCTTGTGGAGAGTCATATAGAGAACAAAATTAATGTGTGACATGGTTCCAAAGGATGTCTTTATTTTTTCCATTTGGGAATCTTTTTCTTTCAATAAATCATGTGCTCATTGTAATTAGTTATTAGGTGTTTATTTTCACTCTCAATATGCTCTCTTTTGTTAGCTTCTTGCATTCTTAAGAGAGCAATTTCCCCCTTTATATTGTTGACATCTTCTTCCACGCTAGAAATATTAGCCACCACTTTATCATGTGAAATCCTCTTCCATCTATGTGTTTCTACCTGGAATTCCTTACTTCAGTAATTAGTTGAGGCATTAGGTGTACAGGAAGCACTCTTCTTGATGTCTCTGCAACAAGAGGGTCATCCCTCGTTGGCTAGGAGAAGAAGGAAGGTGGCTTCCTTGGTGAAATTTTTTTTGCATATTTTCTTGGCTTCTATAGTTTTGGATGTTGTTCCTATAGGAGTACAAGTTGCCCCTATAGTTGGACAAGATGCTCCTATAGCTATATATGTTGCTTTTTTTTCTCATGCAATACTATTATCCTCTCCTATGGTATCTCAATTTCTTGTACATGTGGATTTGGAAGTCCTTGTATTTCTTCCTCCTGTAGCTCTTTTCCTTTGGGTCTTGGTGCCTCTTCTTTTGTGTTCGAAGTAGAAGAGGAAGGTTGAGGTGTAACATCCTTTGTTAAAAAGGCATGTAAAAAAATATAAGACCAAGGTCATGGGACATGTATTCCAAGTTGAATGGTGGGAAAAACATCCTAGTGGGTGTTCATTTGGTTTATTATGGCTAAAGGAAATTGGCAAAGGCAACGGAAAAGGATTTGGAAAGGCATGAGGCATTAATTAGCATTTTATTTATGAAAATAATGGAAAATTGGAGAAAAGGAAGGTGAAAGGTCACAGGTTGCATGTGAGGAGGAAAATGAAGGAAAATAATGGAAAATTGAAGAAAATAGAGGACTCATTAGTAAAAAGGCTTTTGAGGATCACTTGGTAACCTTTTATCACTTTTAACCTTTTATGAGTTTTAGCCTTTTGTTAATTCATTTTTGGATCTCTCTCTCTATTATCTCTCTCTCACTCTTGGACGCCTAGAGTTTTCTTGGAGCACTCTAGCATTGGATCAAGGAAAGCAAAGGAAGGACAAATAAGGAAAATATCAAGCAAGGAAGAGTGAGATCAAGTAGCTACAGTGATATTATTGGAAGTTATGGATTTTCATGTGTGATTTCCTTGCTATTTTTGGCATGCATGGTTATGTATGTGTGTTCTTGGTTCTCTTGTTGTCATGGGCATTAGTTTTTCCAAGTGTGACGGTGTTTTTTAGCCTTGCCTTGTCATTTCTGGATAGCCATGGTGTGATGGGGTTCCCATGTTTTGGTTGAGCTGGATTTCCAAATGGATTCAAAACGAAGTGAGGTGGTCTCTAAAAGAAAGAAAATGTGGCCTAGTGATCCCTAAATCGAACTATGGATTGTGGTAAAGCCTTGGCCTAGTAACTCCTCAATTCGACAATGGGTCACGGTAAATCCATATTTGTGTTACCTCAGTGGACTTAGGAATCCTCGACCAATGAATATCGATCTATATGGGAAAGCCTAGAAGTGGGTGCCCTCGATCAGGCCTAGGAATCCATGGCGAGTGAATGGCAGGATATATGGTAAATCCTAGAGGGTGGAATCTCGATTAGGCCTAAGGATCCTTAACCATTGTATGGTAGGATGTAGGGTAAATCCTAGAGACTAGGAGACAAGAAAATTCCTCATGATTTAGGTGGAGAAATCTGGTGGCATCCATGCTTGTTTAGGGCCTAGTGATCCAGTGTGGATTATGGTAAAGCCTAGTTATATTGATGAGGGTGAGGTGGATTAAACTCAGGAAGCCCTAGTTGATTTTGGTTATGAGTCCCACATTCATGCTTTAAGTATGGAATGGGGATGATTGGATGAAAGAAATATTTGGTTCAGCCAATCTATGGTTGGGTGGTACGTGTAACTCCAAAACCTATTTGGCTTATGCATTCATTAATAAGAGTTCATTCTCTTTAGTATTTCATGTGTAAAGTATTGGCTTATATGTGGATTATATGGTTGTTATCTCCATGTCATATTTATTGGTTACATGCTAGTTATGAGTATGTTTTATGACAGACTTGATGTATGGTTTCCATCATGTTTTGATTTGTAAATGAAGGAAGACTGAATATATTGTTAGAAAATTATATATTACGAAGCAATGGAACACATAAAATACTGTAGAAATATAAACACAGAAAATGCATAAAACAAGAGAGACACAGATATACGTGGTTCACCCAGTTTGGGCTACGTCCACGGAGAAACAACCAGTCCTTCCTTTTATATTATCTAGCAAACTAAAGAGATACAACCTACAGCAAATCCGTTGTAACACCCTCTTCACTCTCAATCTCCTCTCTCTTTCTCAATCAGAATACAAATCTACATAGACGCAATACAATTCCCTCATATATAGTGAGGGGTTGCCTTCTAGGGCAAAAAACCCTAAATTAAACATAACTTCTACTGTCAGATCTCCGCCTAATGAACGGCCTAGATTTACTAGAAATTACTATACTTTTACAAGCCAATTTCACATCTATTCTTAGCTTCAGGGGCGCTGCCCCTGAAACCCCTCGCTAAGGGGGGGGCTCCCCAAAGGTCACAGCCACCCCCCTTGGACCCCCCCTGCAACAAATATTTTTCAGGTGTCCCATTTCGAACTGGGGTCCAATGTGGCAATACCTTTGAATACAGAAGATAATCAGGCTCCACACCCAACAATCTACCACTAAGACTAATTATAGTAACTCCACCACTGCTTCATTTGCTAGACAATGACTCCTCTTTGGACCTGGTTGTTTCTCATCTTCTTCATCATACTTGAAGACCAATTGAAACTGAGCATATTCTCAGTTTCTCCCTAGTTACAACTTTTGTACATATCTGCAGGATTCTGGCTAGTGTGTATATTTTCTAGCTTCAACTATCCATCTTCCAACACTAATCGTATGAAATGGTACTTTAGTTGTATGTGTTTAGTCCTAGAATGAAATGCTGAGTTCTTTGCAAGATGAATGGCACTTTGGCTATCACTGTATAACGTGCCCATATCATGCTCCTTACCCAATTCACCCGTAAACCTTTGTAACCAAATCATTTCTTTACTAGCCTCTGTAGCAGCAACATACTCTACTTCTGTTGTTGAAAGTGTAACAACACTTTGGATTTTTGAAACCCAACTGATAGCTGTTCCACCTACAGTAAATACATATCTTGTAGTGCTCCTCCTGTTATCTCTGTCACCTGCCATATCTACATCAACATATCCCTGTAGAGAAATGTTTTAACCACCAAAGCATAATGCTTGATTTGTGGTACCTTTCAAATATCTGAGAATCCATTTCACTACCATCCAATGTTCCTTTCCTGGATTGTTCATGTACCTGCTTACAACTCCCACTGCATGTGCAATATCAGGCCTTATGCAGACCATTGCATACATTAAGCTTCCAACTGCTGATGCATATGGAACGTTAGACATATAATCCATGTCTTCTTGGGTCTTTGGGCACATTTCCTTACTAAGTTTGAAATGGCTAGCAAAAGGTGTACTAGATGGTTTTTCATTATGCATATTAAATCTTTTCAACACCTTTTGTATGTACTCATTTTGAGACAATGTTAATTTGTGATTTTTCCTATCTCTAATTATTCTCATACCAAGGATTTGTTTTGCAGCTCCCAAATCCTTCATTGCAAATGAATTCGCCAATTTTCTTTTGAGCACATTTATTTCCTGCATGTTAGACCCTGCAACAAGCATGTCATTCACATAAAATAACAATATAATATAGCTTCCATCATTTTGCTTTTTCAGATAAACACAATGATCAGAGTGACACCTAGTATAACCTTGTTCAGACATAAACTTGTCAAATTTTAGATACCACTGCCTTGGAGCCTGTTTTAAGCCATACAAGCTCTTCTTCAACCTGCACACTAGTTTTTTCTTCCCTTCCACATCATATCTTTGTGGTTGCTGCATATATATCTCTTCCTCCAAATCCCCATGGAGAAAGGTTGTCTTTACATCTAACTGCTCAAGATGCAAATCTTCAATTGCTACTAGACTTAAAATAGTTCTGATTGAAGTCATTTTAACAATAGGAGAAAATATTTCATCAAAATCAATACCTTTCTTCTGTGCAAACCCCTTCACCACAAGTCTAGCTTTGTACCTCTATTTTCCTCCATCTTCTTCCTTCAGCCTGTAAATCCATTTATTATGCAATGTAGTTTTACCTGCAAGAAACCTGACTAAGTCCCAAGTCTGGTTATGCATTAAGGAGTCCATCTCTTCTTCCATGGCTAGCTCCCACTCTTCCTGCTTTCAACCTGCATTGCTTCTTCATAACATTCGTGTTCACCAAAATCAGTCAACAATAAATAATATAATGAAGGAGAGTATCATTCAGGGGGTCTACTTATCCTGGTAGATCTTCTAACACCACTTTCAGGTGTTTGGGGTGCTTGTTGCTGTTGTGGTGGTTGATGTTGTTGTGGTTGTTGATTATTATCATTTTCAGCCACCTTTACTTTTTCAGTGATCTCATCAAGAACTGTGTATTCCTTGTTTTCCTTCTGTTTCTTTTCCTGCAACTGATTCTTATACAAGACCTTTTCATTGAATATTACATATCTGCTCCTAATGATTTTGTGATTTTCATAATCATATAAGCGATAACCAAAAGCATTAACACCATATCCAATAAAGGTACATTTCTTTGATTTTGCCTCAAGCTTTGTTTTATTTTCTTTATTAATATGGAAAAAGGCCTCACAACCAAAAGGCTTTAAAAAAGAGTAGTTTACCTTTTTAACTGTCCATGCTTCCTTTGGAACACCACCATCCAAGGAACTTGAAGGCCATCTGTTTATTAGATAAACATCAGTATCTACAGCATCTGCCCAAAATTGTAAAGGAAATCCTGCATGCAATCTCATGCACCTTGCATGCTCCATGATTGTTCTGTTCATCCTTTCTGACACACCATTTTCTTGTGGTGTTCTTGGAATTGTCCTCTCTCTGCAAATTCCATGCTCTGAACAGTACCTATCAAACTCGTTGCTGCAATATTCACCTCCATTGTCTCATCTGAGACACTTCAATTTCTTTCCTGTCTCAATCTCAACCAAATCTTTCCATTTCTTGAAAGTATTAAATACATCAGATTTATTCTTAATACAATAAATCCAAGTTTTTCTAGTTGCAGCATCAATAAAAGTAACATAATAAAGAGAGCCACCAAGAGATGATACCCGAGCAGGTCCCCATACATCTATATGCACAAGCTCTAATTTTTCGCTCTTCTTTTCTTTCCCAACTCTGAGAAATCTAACTCTCTTCTGTTTTCCATAAATGCAATTCTCACAGAAGTCCAAATCAACATTCTTCATACCCGGCAACAAATTCCTTGAGTGAAGTATCTTCATCCCCTTCTCACTCATGTTTCCGAGCCTATGATGCCATAATGCTGCATCTGCTCTTTTGGAAGTTAAAGCATTAACAGAGTTAGAAATACCATTGCATAAATACAATGTACCAACCTTTTCACCTTTTTATATTACCAGGGCTCCTTTGGTGACCTTCCAAGCTTTATTTGTGAAAGTTGTCACACAACCTTCACCGCCTAACTGCCCTATTGAAATCAGATTTTTCTCCAGATCTGGAACATGCCTTACCTCCTTTAGTAGCAATTGGTTTCCATTCTGCTATTTTACAAGAACCTTACCCATTCCAGCAATTTTATAGGGTTTATCATCACCCAAACGGACTTGTCCAAAATCTCCTTGAACATAGTCATGAAAATATTTCTTATCAGGTGTGGCATGGAATGAGGCCCCTGAATCTACCACCCAGGAATCAGTAATATTTTCGAAAGAAAGAACAAAGCATCTTGTAACACCTCACCTGTCACATTTGCTTCATGATTGTTTTCTTGCTGTGCATCTCCTTCTTTTCCCTTCCGAGATCTATAGTCTTTCTTTAGGTGTCCTTTATTTCTGCATTTCCAGCACACTATCCTCGATCTGGACTTGGATCTGCCTTTCCTTGATTTACTGCGATATCCTGAGCTCTTTCCTCTTTCCATTTTTCTTCCCCTAGACTCTGCACTTAAAGAATTACCTGATGTCTCATCAAAGATTTTTCGTCACATTTCCTTGCTAAGGATAGCACTGACAACATCATCAAACTTTAAAGTACTAGATCCAGAAACGGAGTTACTAATGGTCATTACTAAGCCATTCCAACTTTCTGACAATGAGCACAAGAATAACAGAGCTCTAACTTCATCATCAAAGTTTACCCCTACAAAACTTAACTGACTTGTAACAGTATTAAAATCATTTAAATGGTCTGAAATAGATCCACCTTCCGACATCTTCATATTAAATAATCGTTTCATAAGAAATACCTTGTTAGAGGCCGAGGGTTTTTCATATAGTTTCACCAATGCCTTAATCAAACCCTCTGTCATTGTTTCTTTCGAAATGTTGAAGGTGACCGACGCTGCGAGGCATAATCGTACTATTCCAAGTGCCTTTCTGTCAAGAAGTTTCCATTCTTCATCTGTCATATCCGTCGACATCTTTGTTTTTCTGCCCAGTGGTAGGTACAGATATTTCTGATACAGATAATCTTCCATCTGCATCTTCCACAGCGAGAAGTTTTGGCCGTTAAATTTCTCGACCCTAAACTTACCATCTTCCGCCATTGCTCCCACTCGAACGAGGAACCCTTCTTTCATGTGAGTTTATCAGCCAAATAGACCTTTGGCTCTGATACCAGTTGTTAGAAAATTATATATTATGGAGCAATGGAACACATAAAATATTGCAGAAATATAAACACAGAAAATGCATAAAACAAGAGACACAAATATACGTGGTTCACCCAGTTTGTGCTACGTCCACGGAGAAACAACTAGTCCTTCCTTTTATATTATCTAGCAAACTGAAGAGGTACAACCTACAACAGATCCGCTGTAACACCCTCTTCTCTCTCAATCTCCTCTCTCTTTCTCACTCAGAATACAAATCTAAATAGAATCAATACAATTCCCTCATATATAGTGAGGGGTTTCCTTCTAGGGCAAAACGACCTAAATTAAACATAACTTCTACCGTCAGATCTCCGCCTAATGAATGGCCTAGATTGACTAGAAATTACTATACTTTTACAAGGAAATTTTACATCTATTCTTAGCTTTGGGGGCGCTCCCCCCCGAAACACCCCGCTAAGAGGGGGCTCCCCAAAGGTCGCAACCGCCCCCCCCCCCCCTTGGGCCCCCCCTACAGCGAATATTTTTCAGGCGGTGTTACCACCCCATTTCGAACTGGGGTCCAATGTGGTGATACCTTTGAATACAGAAGATAATCAAGCTCCACACCCAACATATATGACCTAATAAATGATAATACAACTATTGTGATATGGCAACAATGCTTCTTTATGAATCTGAGATAAGTATGAGACCCCTATGCTCAGATATGTTGTTATGACATGTAGATTACATATTTGTGACATGTTTGATGAAATGCTTGTCATGGGAAGTAGGCCTCCAGTCAATTCATTAATCATGTATTTTCATTTGTATCATTTTTTTATGTTATTTTTCATTTCTGAAAGTTTCATGAAGTTTTGGGTAGTGTCTTGAGACCTAGCCCTGAAAAAGTGGCATAGAATCTGGAGTCTCTAGCTTAGGACTAACTTAAAAAGTCCCTAATGGTTGGCATGGCCTTGATGTGGGAGTGACTGGAGGGTCCCAGTCACATGCATGCCCATGTCATGGGAGCGACTGAGGTTCCAGGTTAGTAAAATTTCAATTTACCTCAGGGGTTGGTCACCTGCAAGAGTTGGTTGGCTTCTGAAGGTTTTGTAGCATGTGCAGAAGGTCAAATTGGTCATGTTTTGTTGGTTTCACTACCTTAACTATACATGACGAATTGAATCACATCGTAGTAGCCTCTTGTCACAAGTTTACCCTAGCAGACCGGTTAACTTGGGTCAATATGAGAGGAGGGTGTTACAGAGTGGTACTAGAGCGAGTTTCATTCTTTTTGGGTAGTGTCTGGTTTTCATTCTCTTTGAGTGATATCTGATACCACAGAGTGGTATCAGATCATGGTTCAACACTTGTACTGGATGGGTGGAATGTATTTTTTCATGCATACACGTCAGATGCATATGTGTTCTTTATGTTTGTGGACTATGTTCTTGTTGTGTATGCATGGTGGTGGTCATTGTTTCTATTGTGTTGTCATGTAGGAGTTGATGATGTTGTTGTTGGGATGTGTTTGTCATGAATGCATGTTGTTTGTATATGAATTTGTTATGCATGTCAATTTCTATATGTTGTTATGCATGCATTGTCATGGTTATAGTTATGCATGTATATTATTTCAAACATGAATTATGAGGTCATTTTATGTAGTTTGTGTCATCATGATGTTGTTGGTTGTTATGATGCTAATGTGTTGGTTGATATAGAGCAGGAGATGAAAATCATCAAAGTGAGGTTGCAGCACTGGACTTTGGGGTAAGAGAATATCGTCATATAGGTTTGTATGTTTGGCATGCATGTATGTGGTTAATGGTTGTTATAAGCATTAGGGTTACTTATATGCTTGTCATTCTATTGTTAATGTGGTTACACGTATGATAAATTCTAGTTGATCAGTTTAGTCATATGCACATGTGTCAGATAGTCATGAATGATAGTAACTTGTTGTTGTATGCATTGTGGTCATATGTCTGATGATTATGGTCATTGCAGTTGAGGTCTTGATGTTATTATGTTTTTTGCTAATTTGGATCGACCTATACAGATGATTATGATTATGACATTCAAGTATGAGTTAATATATTGTGATATTATGTCAAACTAATTTAGACTAACTCTGCATATGTGATTGTCATGCATGAATGGAAATTGTTTATGAGTTTACGATGTGAACATATTAGCTAGTTACTGTTATGTATATCATGACCTTATTTATGTTTGAGTTGAAATGTTGTGAATATTATATGATGTTAATCTAGATTGATTGTGCAAACAAGATAGCCTCCCATGAGATACATTAAGGTATGAGTTTTCTTATGTCGGCTATTTGGTGTTTGAGTGTTTTGTGTCTATTATGTCATATATCTATTGCTTGAATGTTTGATTAATTGCATGATATGAGTTTGTATCTATAATATTACATGAAGGAATGATCTTGTTTTGAGATGGTTGCACTAACACACATGTTCTTAGAACAATTTATATGTACTTAAGGGTAAGTGGGTGCTAGTTGTAGTATTATGACTGATGACTTTGAGTTGGTTATGATATGTTTGTTAGTCTTGGTAAAAGTTGATTTCAAATTAATAGATATGATGTCTTGATCCTTGGAACATGTGGATGACATGTGTAAACAGTTATTGGGCAACATGTTTGGTATTAGCATGACAAGGTAATAGTTGAATTGTTTATATAACTAACAGAGGGGTCATGCGACAGTACATAGTAAGACTTAATTGAAGCGAGGTAAAAAGTTAAAAGAAGGGAATTGAGTGAGGATTCCTTTGGCTATGTTTGCAAACCAAAATTCTGAATTTGAATACATGCAGTCTTCTTAACCTAGATTTCTTTCGACATTATGTGGATATATGTTATATTCCTAAACATGTATTTGACAGATATATTAGTTAGTTTCTAGTTATAGTTGGATTCGTCAAGAGAATTGGAATTCCTTGAGGAATGATATGTGTAGGTGCACAATGTGGCAACGTTCTTGGCACAACAAGGTAAGATAACTCTTATATTGTTATGTTTACTTATGCACTGACAGTTGTGTGTTTATGGTAGTATGATATAGGGGATTGCATGGAAAAAGAGACTACCATGAAATATTGAAGAAGGCTCAGGTTGAATTTCCCTTGGAGGCATTGGGAACCCATGGGGTTGAGTCATGGTGTTTGTTGGGAGTTTTGTGCCTTCAGTATTTTGTGATTTGTTTGAGCTTGATTTATGGGTTTTGATTGTGTCTAGTGAAAGGCCTTGCCACTTTGTTTGTGGTGTCGTGTTGTTATTGGTGTTTCATGGTTTTCTCCTTGTTTGTTTCTTGGTCTTTCCTTTATGTTTTTGAGATTTGTGGGAATCAGTTGGGAAGGAGGAAGTTAATGGAGCTTAGTGAAAGTTGTGTGATACTTGATAGGTAATGTAAGGCCCAGATAAATCTTGATGCATGAGTAAGGGCAGTTGAAGGAAAGAATGCGACGGTCAATTGGATTGGTTGGGTCCATTGTGGTAAATGGATGGTGGCAGTACAAACATGAGAAATGTAACAGAAAAGGTAAAGTAAATAGGTTTGAGGCATTAGATGCCTTGGCTATGTTGGGAACCATTGTTCTCAATGTTTTTCATGTTGTGAATGGATAAAGGGAGTTCTCTTAACCTTGACCTTATGATATTTTGTAATTATGCTCTGATCATGATTATGTTGATGTATATGTATATGTATATATATATATATATATATATATATATATATATATATATATATGTATGTATGTATGTATGTATGTATGTATGTATGTATGTCATTTTTTTACGGGATCATGATTGTTTTATGCTAATGTTTATATATATGTATGTATATATGTATCTATGTCACTGTCTGACAGGGTTGTCAGGGATCATTCTGTGGAGGAATGATTGCTTATGCAGGTGAAGTGCATAAAAGAGGTTCCTAGTCTTATAGGGAATCAAGTGGGAAGAGTAGCCTCGACAAATTTGTGAGATCAGTATCATGTGGATATGAGATGATATTATGTCTTTATACTATGCCTATGTTTACGTTATGGATATTTAATGCTAAGAGATACATCAGTGGAATGAAAACGGCGTGAACCGCAGCATGCTAGGATAAGCATGGATGGCAAAGAGACACTAGAAGCAAGGTTTTTTGATAGAGACAGTGTGGTTTTGGATGTGAAATTATACTATTGTGTATATGTTGTGCATATTGTATATTCAGTGATTGTACATATGGTGTTGAGTGCCTATGTACATATGGTGTTGTGTGCATGTTGGATATGTGGTGTTGTGTACATATGGTGCTATGTACATGTTGTATATATAGTGATATGTACATATGGTTGTGTGTGCATGTTTTACATGTGGTGCTATGTACATATGGTTTTGTGTGCATGATTTTACATGTGGTGTTGTGTGCATGTGGTGATGTGTACATGTGGTGTTGTGTACATGTCATCCATGTGGCGTTGTGTACATGTGGTGTTGTGTACATGTCATCCATGTGGCGTTGTGTACATGTGGTGTCATGTACATGTTGTGCATGTGGTGTTGTCTACATGTGGTATTGTGTGCACATTTTGTAGGGGGTGCAGTGTAAATGTGGTGTTGTGTACACGTTGTGCAAGTGGTGTCATGTACATGTGATGTTGCGCACACGTTGTGCAGGTTGTGTTGCGTACAGGTGGTACTATGTACATGTTGGACATATGTCACTGGTGTACAAGTGGTATTATGTGCATATCGTATATGTTGTGTTGTATGCCAGGTGTAGGTACATGTATGGTGTGGTGTTGTACATCAGGTATATATGTATGTGTTTTGTTGTACATCGGGTGTAGGTGTATGTATTATGTAGTGTTATATGTCGTGTGTGGATGTACATGTTGTGATGTACACTATGTTTATGTGTACATGATTGAAGAGAAGAAAAGGCACAAAGTGCTTTCTGGGTGTGGCAACTAACTTGGTGTGTGTACAGAAAGAACAAAGGTATAAGTAAGGATCAATTGAAGGATAAGTATCAGTATTTTATTTCATTTTTATCATGCATATGATCTATGATTCTGATTTATGATGGTTACATGTAATCTGTTATTCTAGTTTATGATGATTACATGCGATTCATGATTTTGGTCATGATTATTATTTTTTGAGCTAACTGGATGTGATATGTTTATTCATGATGATTTGATCAAACAAATAGTTTGACTTGTTGTAATAGGAAGTAAACAGAATTATAGGTGTACCTTGTTGACGAAATACCAATGAGGTATGATGTGAATTTATTTCAATTCATTTTGAATCTAATGGGAATTATGTACTTGGTACAGGAATGCATGAAAATTTCTTTTAAGGTGGTTGGAATTGGCTGCAAGAATTAGTAGTACCGGAAAAAGGAATTGAAACAGGAAGTAGTAAGCTAGTAAATCATTTCAAGAGCAAGGCCATTGTGGGGCACTGGTACCCAATAGTGTCCATTGATTTCCATGAGCATGCTATGGCTGGTATGATGGTTTTGAGGTAGGGATATGCTTTGGCTTTTGGACCTTTTGATGCGAGGAAACCTTGCTAAGGGAGGGGTCACCTGAGGGACTGTGTAGTAGAGAAGGGGATTCCCATGGAACTTGGAATGTGTGTGACTGCATGGAAGGGAGTGACCGGATATCCCGAGGGACTGTGTACCGTAAAAGGGAAGTTCATGGATGGATTTTTTTTTGTCATTAGCATTGCCAGATGGAATCAGATGCACATTGGGAGTGTGCCCTAGAACAATGAGCTGGTAATTGTTCACTAAGAGGACAAGTGGCATAGGATTGTAGCGTTGGATATTGGATGCAGCTTTGACTTTGACAGTGGATTCTAGACTTCCTAGGAAGGAAGTGAATCTTGGTATTACTCTGAGGGTGGAGGTGTGAGCCTCTAGATTCCATTGTTGCTGATACAGGAATCATACCCTTTTATTGCTAGTTGACCAAATGTGCATGTGGGTATATGTGTATATTATTGTAAATGCCATGTCGAGTTGGACTAACAGTATGGTTATTTTTTGGTTTAAGCAAATGTGTATAACTGTATATGTGGGTGATATTGTAAATACTATAATGAGTTGTGTTATAAAGCTATAGTAAACATTATGTTGGTCATGTTTCACCAGTGGTCATTGTAAATAATGCAACGTGTTGTGTTATAAAGGTCCAGGGGAAATATGTTTTTCTTTTCAGTAGTCTTGTTGGTTGTAGATGTCATAGAAAACTGAGGACATTGTTCCCCAAAGGGGGAGGGTTCTGTAACAACCCTGGTTAAAAATACATGTAAAAAAATATAAAACCAAGGTCATGGGACACATATTCCAAGATGAATGGTTGGAAAAACATTTTAACAGGTGTTCATTTTGTTTATTATGGCTAAATGAAATTGGCAAAGGCAATGGAAAATAGTTTGGAAAGGCATGAGGCATTAATTGGCATTTTATTTATGAAAATAATGGAAATTGGGAGAAACGGAAGGTGAAAGGTCACAGGTTGCATGTGAGGAGGAAAATGGAGGAAAGTAATGGAAATTTGAAGAAAATGGAGGAATCATTAATAAAAAGGCTTCTGAGGATCAATTGGTAACCTTTTCTGAGTTTTAACCTTTTGTTAGTTCAGTTTTGGATTTCTCTCTCTCTCACTCTTGGACACAGATTTTTCTTAGAGAACTATAACATTGGATCAAGGAAAGCAAGGAAGGACCAAGAAGGAAAATATCAATCAATAAAGAGCAAGATCAAGTAGCTACAACAGGATTATTTGTGGGTATCAATTTGCATGTGTGATTTCCTTGCTAGTTTTAGCATGCATGAATATGCATGTATGTTCTTGGTTCTCTTGTATTCATGGGCATGGGTTTTTCCAGGTGTGAAGGTGTTTTTTTAGTCTTTCCTTTCAATTTCTGAATAGCCATGGTGTGATGGGGTTCTCATGTTTTGGTTGAGCTAGATTGTCAAATGGATTTGAAACTGAGTGAGGTGGTCTCTGAAAGAAAGAACACATGACCTAGTGATCCTTGAATTGGACTGTGGATTACAGTAAAGCCTTGGCCTAGTAACCCCTAAACCAGACATTAGGTTCTAGTAAATTCAAATTTTGTGTTACCTTAGTGGGCCTAGGAATCCTTGACTGGTGAATGGCAGGATATAAGGTAAATCCTAGAGGTGGGTGCCCTCGATAAGGCCTAGAAATCCTTGGCCAATGAATGGCAGGATATATGGTAAATCCTGGAGGGTGGAGTCTCGATTAGTCATAGGGATCCTTGACTATTTAACGTGGGAAGTACAGTAAATCATAGAGACTAGGAGATAGGAAAATTCCTCAGGTTGTAGGTGGAGAAATCTAGTGGCATCCATGGTTGTTTAGGGCCTAGTGAACTAGTGTGGATTATGGTAAAGTTTGGTTCTATTTATGAGGGTGAGGTGGTTCAGCCTTGGGAAGCCCTGGTTGATTTTGGTTATGAGTCCCACAATCATTCTTGAAATATGGCATGGGATTGATTGGCTGAAAGAAAGGTTTGGTTCAGCCAATCTATGGTCGAGTAGTACATGGAAGTCCCAAACTTGGTTGGATTATGCATTCATTAATAAGAGTTCCTTCTCTTTCGTATTTCACGTGTAAATTCATTGGCTTGTATGTGGATTATATGGTTGTTATATCCATGTTATTTTTGTTGGTTTTATGTTGGTTATGAGTATTTTTTATGGCAGACGATATATGGTTTCCATCATGTTTTCATTTGTAAATGAAGGAATAACGAATATATGACCTAATAGATGATAATGCAACTATTATGATATGGAAAGAATGCTTCTTTATGAATCTCAAATAAGTATGAGACCCCTATGCTCATATTTGTTGTTATGACCTGTAGATTACATATTTGTGACATGTTTGACGAAATTCCTATCATGGCTAGTAGGGGTCCATCCAAGTCATTAATCAATTATTTTCATTAGTATCATTTTTTTGATGTTATTTTTCATTTCTTGAAGTTTCATGAAGTTTTGGGTAGTGTCCTGAGACCTAGCCCTAAAAGAGTGGCACATAATTTTGGGTCTCTAGCTCAGAACCAGCTAAAAAAGTCCCCAGACGCTAGCATGCCCTTGTTGTGGGAGAGACTAGAGGGTCCAAGTCAATTGCATTCCCATGTCATGGGAGCGAAAAAGGCTCTAGGTTAGTAAAATCTCAAGTTACCTCAGGGGTTGGTCACCTAGAAGAGTGGGTTGGATCCTGAAGGTTCTGTAGCATGTGTAGAAGGTCATATTGGTCATGTTTTGTCGGTTCCACTACCTTAACTGTACATGGGGAGTTGAATCACATCATAGTAGCCTCTCGTCACATGTTTACCCCAACGGTCTGGTTAACTTGGGTATATGTGGGAGGAGGGTGTTACATGAGGTTTCCCACTGAATGTAATTCCATTGCTCTTTCTCCTTATGTAGACAATATATTGGGCATGCCTACTCACCTTTGGGTTGGTACGGGTACATGAACTTAATAAGGTAGCTGTTATTTATTTTTTCTCTTCCTCCAAGGTGTTTATTTTCTATTGTATTAAAGGGCTATTTATTTCCTTCACTTTACTCTTTTTAGCTATGATATTCTTCATCATGTTGATCTCTTATTGGGCTTTTCTAAATGCATGCCTATCCATATCTACAAATTCAACCCAAGGGATTGGATGTTGTCGATCCTCTAGTGCATTTGGTATAATCAATTTGATCAAACTATGATGAGATAAATAATTGTGTTTACCCTCCTTTACCTTAATACTCATATCCTTCAAATATTTTAGGAGGAAAAATAGAATTCTTAGTAGTTCAGAGGCTCGAAGGTGGGCTTGGAATCTTAAATGATACAACAACCTAAACTAGTAAGCATAAACTATGCTTAATATTCCTTCATAAGAGATATATTTCAGCATGTGGTAGGCCACACCATCTGAAGGGTCAGGTGCCATGCTTTCTCTCCCATTCTTATCTTCATCATGTTTTACATTTTGTAAGAATTGAATCCCTTCTTGGTAGTGATGTCATCCTATATCTCCTCCTTGTTCCATTGTAGTACCTTAGGGAGAGTTGTGATTTTGTTTATTGAGTCCTCATTTATGTAAATGACTAACTTTGACTACAATAACAAATTCATACTCTTCATTTTTTTTAGGTTCATGGAAAACTCCATTTCCACCTCATCATCAAAATCTCTAAGTCTCTTAGAGAAACATAGCCATCAATAGTTCTCAAATATGGTGACAAATCTAGGATGTTGGTATATTATGCTAATATCAATGGTCCCTCTTCTATTAAAAATACCCCCCATTCTTCCTTCACATATTTCCTCTAGCAAGGTTTTGGAGATCAATTTTAGACCACACCTAGATGTTTTCTTCAAATAACTTCCGAATATTTTTTAAGGCTAAACAATTTGCTCTATCAATATGAAAATTTGGAGAGAAGGTGGTGTGATTGTGCAAGGAACAAGGTTTCCTTTTGTAGCACCTTTGTGACATTTTTTTTTTTTCATTGAAAAAAAGGCACAGTATTGAATTTATACATTCATCAAACCAAGCATCAAAATATGAAAAAAAAATTGGTGAGCCTTCTTACTCTTCACTCAAAATTTGACACAAAAAAAATTCTTATTTAGTTTGTGAGACTAATTAACCACAAAACAAGCTAAGCAATTATGTGGTAAAAAAATCATAGCTTATTTTGGGAACCAACCTCTTTAATATGTGTAGGAAGCTTGGTGAGATAACTTTGGAAGCATATTTTTTACCTTGAAGCAAACCCTTGTTGTGGTTCCTCTAGCAGTCTCTAAGCTTGTAGCTTCCTATAACAATTTATAAACCTATAGTTTCATATAGCACTCTTTAAACCTGTGAAAACTCCTGTAATTTTGTATGAAAATCATTGACGCGAGGCGACTACTATTTTTTTTATTTATCACTGACTTGGGAATGGAATATAACATGATGTTTAAGGTGTTAGGAATTGGAATCTGCGTTCAACACTTAGCCAACCCCTTTACCACTCCACTTTTAACACATTCACTAGTCATACTCCCACATTAACCATTTCATAATAAGAATACAACAACCACCTTTTTGAATAAGTCCAAGAGAAGAGCATGTTTGTCTCATTTTTCCCTCACACATGGGAATAAAATTTTTATAAAGGTGAGTGTTGACTGTTGGTTAGACTTTGGTTACTAGTCAGTTAGATTGCATGAACCATCCTATTTGAACTTTTTTTTGTTGGAAATAATACTGAGATAGGGGGTGAATCAGTATTTACAATTTAATAATCTTTCATTTCCCAAACAAATTTATATGCCCTACTTCAGTGAAGTGAACTTGTGTGTGCATTCTATTGTGATTAGAGAAACCAATGTATACCCATAGAACTTATGATTTAGTTAATTTATCATATGTTTATATTTAATCAGTGCATCAGTAACTTATTATACAGTAACTAAGTGTAGCAATAACATAATGAACCATCACACATAAGCAACACACAATAACACCAAGATTTAAGGTGGAAACCCAATGCGGGAGAAAAACCACCTATTGATGTCATCTCTGTCCTCTTTTAATATAAAGAAAATATGTTTAAGATCTTGTACTGGTGCATAATCATATCAGTACGTAGGGACCCACCTGCAGAAGGCTTCTATTGGAAGGGAGCTACAACCCCCTAGTTCTTGTACTAGTCGATGTGTTTACTAGTACGTAGGTGTCAGCCTACAGAAGGCTATGACCTTCTCTCTTCATCCAGGGACCACGCTTCATTAATTTTCAGATTGGATGTTCTTGGCACACAACAACACAATATGAAGGTCTCGTTTCATCAAATTTTCACACTAGACCCATCAGAACTTTGAAACTGAAATTGCATCAACCAACATTTAGTTAATCTAAATAGTCAAATCACTGTCACCATAACACTTTGTTGAACCTAGAAACCTACATCATCATTCAGAACCAGTTGCAACCTCAAAAATCACACATCAGAATGTATACGCTAATTTACAGAACTAAAGCTGTTATGAAACCAGCTCACAAAAAGATAGAAAAGAGAGATCCACGCCTTAGAATTCAGCCTCTTCAAGGGGGAAACCTCCTTTACATTACATAAATGACCAATTCTTGGATGATTCAAATGACAAAACCTCCTTTCTATATATAAGAGTCTAAGGAGTCACAATATAACCCAGTCGACCTAACAATAATAATATAAAGCCACAAAAATAACAATAGAGGGATTCTATGGGGCACAGTAATAACAATATGGGGACAATAGGGGCACAACAATATTAATAAGGGATACAAATACAATAGTAATGGGGTAATAACTAGTATTATAGGGACCCAACATGCCCCTCTCCTTCAAAAAAGTGTTGTCCTCAACGCTTCAGTAGTTCTGGATGCTTCTGTATAAGATTCTCATCCTCCCATGTGGAATCTTCAATGGATAAGTTCTTCCACTTGATAAGATACTCTGAAATTGATTGATTTCGTAACTATCGAGTTCTTGTTTCTATGACTGCTTCTGGTTCCAATATAATTTTTCCTTCCTCGTCAAGTTCTGGCAATATTTTTTGAACTGGGAGCTTGTCGCCTATAACCTTCTTTAAACATGGAACATGGAAAAATGGGTGCAATTGAGAAGCTGCAAGAAGCTCCAATTTGTATGCCATAGTACCAATCTTTTGCAACACCTTGTATGGACCATAATACTTTTGTGATAATTTATTATCCTTCTTAGCTTGCTTGAGGGACATTTGCTTATATGGTTGTAGCCGTAGGAATACCCAATCACCTACATCAAAACTTCTTTTGCTGCGATGTTGATCTGCATGTTGTTTCATTCTATTCTATGCCAACACGAGGTTATCCTTTAAGAGTTGGAGGACATGTTGTTGATGTCCGACGTGATGTTCCACTACTTGAACCTTAGAATTTTCTCTTAAATATGATGTGATGGATGGTGGCTGATATCCATAAAGTTCCATAAATGGGGTCATTTTTGTTGTTGTATGGAAAGAAGTGTTATACCACCATTTAGCCAGAGGCAACCATTTGACCCATTGTGTTTGTTTATCAGATACAAAGCAACGAAGATATCCTTCCAAACATTTGTTTACTATCTCAGTTTTCCCATCAGATTAAGGATGATAAGATGAGCTATGAGCTAACTGAGTACCAAGACAAGAAAATAATTCTGTCCAAAAATTTCCAATGAAAATGGGATCTCTGTCACTTACAATAATCTTTGGGTTTCCATGTAGCTTTTGCATTGTTTCCATAAATGCAATAGAACTGTACTCGCTTTAAATGGATGTGATAATGCACAAAAGTGTGCATACTTGGTAAGTCTATCAACTACCACCATGATGACACTCTTTCCCTCAGACTTGGGTAAACCTGTGATAAAATCCATTGAAACCTCCTCCTAACGTTGGCTTGGAATGGATAAAGGTTGTAATAGACCTGGTGTCTTAATTGTTTCAACTTTATTTTGTTGGAAAACCAAACATTCTGCCACAAACTTTTGAATATCTGATTTAAGGCCCTCCCAAAAAAATTCCTTCTTAACCCTGTGGTAAGTTTTTAAAAATCCCGAGTGCCCTCCTAAGGGAGAAGTGTGCAATTCCATAAGAATCTTTTGTTTTAGCTGGGAATTATTACAGAGGTATAAGCGATCTTTGTACCATAACGAATCATTTTTCCAGCTAAATGTATCAGACATACTGGAGTCTTGTTGTAACTTTCAAATAAGTGCCCACACTTCTTCGTCATTCTTCCATTCCTCCCTTGCTTCGTTTATCCAATTTGGTTGGATAATAGAAATGGCGCACAACAATGCTTCCACATCCTCATCCCTTCTTGAGAGTGCATCTGCCACCACATTTTGTTTCCCTTTTTTGTAGATGATTTCAAAGTCATAACCCAACATCTTTGTGACCCACTTTTGTTGCTCTTTAGAGGATAATCTTTGTTCTAAAAAGTATTTAAGGCTATCATGATCTGTTTTTACCTTGAAGTGTCTTCCCATTAGGTAGGGTCGCCATTTCTTAAGTGCATGGAGTATTGCCAACATTTCCTTCTCATAAATAGCTTTGTGTAAAAACTTTCCCTTCATTGGACGACTTTTGAAAGCAATGGGTCTTTCATCTTGCATTAAAACAACACCAATTCCATTTCCTGAAGCATCACATTCCACAATAAAGGTTTTTGTGAAGTCTGGTGTAGCTAAGACCGATGCTTGGCACATTGCCTCTTTAAGATGCTCGAAGGCCTTTGTTGCTTCTGGAGTCCATGAAAATTCATCTTTCTTCTATAATGTTGTTAGAGGTGCTGCTATTATCCCATAATTCTTAACAAACTTGCGATAATACCCTGTCAACCCGAGAAATCCTCACAAATGCTTTATGGATGTGGGGATTTTCCATTCCTTAATGGCTTTAATTTTGCTAGGGTCTACCTTAACTCCTTCATGAGATACAATATGACCCAGATATTCCACCTCTTGTACTCCAAAGAAACATTTGGATCTTTTTGCATATAATTGTTTCTCCTCCAATAATTGTAGCACCCTGTCAACATGTTCAACATGATCCTTCCAAGACTTGCTATAGATTAGTATATCATAAAAAAATAATAACACAAATTTTCTAAGGAATGGTTTGAAAATGGAATTCATCAAACCTTGAAATGTTGAAGGTGCATTGGTAAGGCCAAAAGGCATGACCAAAAATTCATAATGACCCTCATGAGTTATAAATGTTGTTTTTGGAATGTCTTCAGTATTCATTCTGATTTGATGATATCCTGAACGAAGTTCCAACTTGGTGAAGTAAATTGATCCATGCAATTCATCCAGTAATTCATCAATGACAGGAATGGGAAACTTATCTTTAATAGTGAGCTTGTTGAGCTCCCTATAATCCGGACACATGCACCATGATCCATCCTTCTTGTGCACCAATACTACTGGAGCAGAGAAAGAATTTTGACTCGGTTGAATTATACCATCCTCTAGCATTTCTACAACCATACGTTCAATTTCACTCTTTTGGGCATAGGGATATCTGTATGACCTGATGTTTGGAGGAACACTTCCTGGAATCAGATGAATAGCATGATCATGATCACGAATAGGTGGGATACCTTTGGGAGTCTCAATTACCTTGGAATGATTGCCCAAGACTTTTTGGAGATCTGGAGAAATAGATGATTCCAATGTGGAAACATCTAGCAAACATAATTGTGCAATTACACCTCTTTGTTCCTTTTTTAGAAGCTTTGTCATACCTTTAGAGCTGATTATCTTTCCCGATTTCCCTGCAATACCCCTTAATTCAACTTCCTTTCCTTCCATATAAAATTTCATGAAAAGTTCTTGAAAATTAAAAGCTATTGCATCCAAGGATTGTAGCCATTGAACTCCTAGTACAACATCAGCACCTTCCATTGGAATGGAAAGCATTGGGCTAGTCAATACATATTCTCCCATGGATAGCTTGATATTATGGCACTTTCCAAAGCAATTTATTGTTCCTCCATTTGCAACCATCACTTGACACTCTGGTGCTGGATATAAGAAGCAATTCAATTCTTTTGCTACCTTACAATGAATAAAATTGTGGGTACTTCTTGAATCAATCAACACTATTACCTTTTTCTTCTTGATTTGTCCTTCTATCTTGATGGTTTGAGGAGTGGTAATTCCCACCAATGCATTACAAGATATGGTCGGATTCATTTCTTCTTTATCTAGGCTTTTTTCCTGGAGTATATCCTCTTATTTTGACCTTTCTTGCTCCTTTTCTTCTTCCTCTTCACAATCTATGTAGAATAATTTCTTCTCAGAACACTTATGACCTTTAGTGTATTTGTTATCACAACTGTAACAAAGCCCTTTTGCTCTTTTTTCTTCCAATTGTTGTGGTGTCAACCTTATAGGTTATGGAAGACTAGGGGCAACAATACATCCATCTTTATAGTTGTGAGTGGTATGCTTCCTGGTTGCCATAATTTTTCTTTCCATTTTTCTTGCTAACCTGAATGCCTTTTCTAATGAATCAGGTTCCCAAAGGCGAACATCATGTTGGATATTATCCTTTAAAGTCCCTATGAACACATCAATCCTATGCTCCTTTGGAATGTTTTTTACTCTTATGTTCAATTTTTGGAACTCCTCAATGTGCTCCATTATTGAACACTTTTGTTTGAGACTTATCAATTGGATAAAAAAAGTGTTGCTTTTTGTATTCTCATAATGTGCTGTCAATTCTTTCGTAAAAATTGCCCAAGTGATAATTTGTTTACGAGAGAAAAGCAATTGATACCATACAAATTGATTTGGTTCCAAATATAAAGTTGCAATACGTACCTTTTGTGTGTTTTTCACATTATTGATATCGAAAAATTTCTCCATCTGTAATATCCATGTTGCGGTATCCTTGCCATCAAACTTCCTCATATCGATTTTTGGAATATGGTGGGTCTTCGATCCAACATTAAAGTCTATGGAATCATGATTAACATTTCTTTTGTTCTCATCGTGAGTTTCTTTTGCTACCCTTTCACCATTAGTGACCATTTCTTGTAGCAACTTATTCATATTTATCTTCAATTCTTCCATCTTATCATCCATGCCATCAATTTTAGCGTCCATGCCATTCATCTTAACTTCCATGCCATCCATCTTAGCTTCTATGCCTTTCTTTAAACAATCCATCTTAGCTTCTACACCTTTCTTTAAACCATCCATCTTAGCTTCTACATCTTTCCTTTAACCATCCATCTTAGATTCTGTTGCTTTTTGTGCAAGTGACACTTGTTGCACTTGGTCTCGTAATTTTGACATATCATGTTGCATTTCTTCCTCTTCTTCATAAGTCATGCTAGAGCTTTCAGGTTTCTTACTAGGTGTTTTCATTTTCTTTCCTCAGGGCATCAATTACCGATTCAAACTAATTTTTCAAACCAAGCTTATGCAAAAATTTAAAAAAAACTACACACCTTTTTTCACTTTGTAGAAGCTTGATATTGAATCTGATGTATCTCTGCAATTTCGGATCATCCAGTTCTGAAATTGTGATATGTAGTAGCCCTCTATGTCCTCTTTCCAATGCCACCAGTCTGATCCAAGTTGGATTCTCCAAGGAAGAGTTATGCACAATCTCCCAAGATGACCTGATTATAGACTAGTTCAGTAGAGCGAACTTGTACGACATGCCATGGGTCACTGTTTCAACCTTTGGATATGAAAAAGATATAAAAGAAACTACAGTCCATCCTCGTTTTGTAAATTCTTATGAAATTTCAATCCGATGCTCAGAGAGAAAGTTATGACGATTTTCCCCAGGTCACCTGTTTGGAATGTAATCCAGGAGTCTGCAAAAAGACCAATTTCCTCATATCATATCTCCGCAAATATAGCGCAAAAATCTCTGAAATTCGGACCCGAGATTCGGCATGATTTCTTCTAAAATGGGTTTTTTTTTTAGCTTCTGAAATGTCGCAGAAAAAAAGTTATAGCGAAAATTCCACGATGACCTATTTGGAGCAGCGAAACCCTAAAATCCAAAGCTCTGATACCAAATGTTATGAAACCAGCTCACAAAAAGATAGAAAAGAGAGATCCACGCCTTAGAATTCAGCCTCTTCGAGGGGGAAACCTCCTTTACATTAAATAAATGAGCAATTCTTGGATGATTCAAATGACAAAACCTCCTTTCTATATATAGGAGTCTAAGGAGTCACAATATAACCTAGCCGACCTAACAATAATAATATAAAGCCACAAAAATAACAATAGAGGGATTCTATGGGTCACAGTAATAACAATATGGGGACAACAGGGGCACATCAATATTAATGAGGGATACAACTACAATAGTAATGGGGTAATCACTAGTATTATAGGGACCCAACATTCTTGTACTAGTCGATGTGTTTACTAGTACATAGGCGTCAGCCTACAGAAGGCTACGACCTTCTCTCTTCATCCAGGGACCACATTTCATTAATTTTCAGATTGGATGTTCTTGGTACACAACAACACAATATGAAGGCCTCGTTTCATTAAATTTTCACACTGGACCCATCAGAACTTTGAAACTGAAATTGCATCAACCAACATTCAGTTAATCTAAATAGACAGATCATTGTCACCATAACACTTTGTTGAACCCAGAAACCTACATCATCATTCAGAACCAGTTGCAACCTCAAAAGTCACACATCAGAATGTATACGCTAATTTACAGAACTAAAGTTGTGTGTATACGCTACTTCATTTAACAAAACTTGTGTATACCTCCAAAACTACTGAATCATAAAATATTTTGAATCAAATATGTACTAACCAATAATATTCTGAACATCTACTGTCAATTTACAGAGCTCTAGATAGTCAATAGTAGAGATAACACTTCTCACTTAAACAGTCAATCATCAGACACAAAACTCCTTATGCATTCAGTTTTACATTCAGATATAAGAAGACTTCATTGGCAGACAACAGTAAAATAATAGCATTGATCACATAGATCATTCATTTCTGAAGTATAGGATTTTCTTTGCATATGCTACTTGGAAGAGTCAATCCTGCGTGTATATGCACCTTTACCAAGGCGAACCAGCATATAGATCTGCAAATATTAACTCACAACTTCGTTGCTATTCTAGACTTCATACATACCCAGATCATGACATTTAAAGAATAAAACATGTCTAAGCAATAAGATCTAGCCCAACCAATATTAGATCATTCAATGATAAGTCATTTCAGGTCTCATGATCCTGATCCAACATTGAATTCTTGGTGCACAAAATATTTTCAAATCATATCACAATCATAGCCCTTGCAACACAAAAATATACTTTAGATAAAAGTATACCAGAGAAACCCTTTCACTTCCGCTCCTCGCCCTTTGATCTTCTCCTCCTTATATAGTTTTGGCCTTCCTCAATACCTCGGACCAAAACAACACTTAGAGCTTTTGGTATTCTTGGATGGGATCAAATAACCATTACTCCACTCAATATTGTGGGCTAATACCATGGTATTGACCCTTGGTATTCTTTACTCTTGAATTTTCTTGATTTTCCAACTCATACACACTTTTCCTCTTGTGAAAGTGCATGCATATGTATACATTATTTTTGTTCCGTGAACATGCATGTATACACTTCTTTTCCAAGCTTAACTATACAACTTAAACTACCTGAAAACATCATTTTCCTTCAACTTCTTGATTTTGATCAATAGACCTTTGTTCCAACTTCCTGTTCTTTTGTACCATTGCCCTGTTACCTCTGAATTGACCTATTACACTACGAGTTTCATTTTATCAAATCTGAACTGACCTATGAGTGAGTTTCCATCAAGGACAACACTTGTATCATAATGCCAACAATATCCCCTTTTGGACTTGATGGAAACCAGATTTGTGTTTATTACTGCAAGCTATAAAACCTATTAGAGATATCAAGCAATCACCATAATACACTCTCCCCCTTTGTCATCAAGGGAAAAGGGTGGACCAAGATATTCTCCCCCTTTGAGATACACTAAATTGTCCATGCTCCCCCTGAGTACATGTAGATTCTACAAATATATGTTTCCAAAAGAATAACATGACTCTATAACTCAACTAAGTGAGTGTGACCTCCCTAAGACCAATGACTTACACATACATGAATCATCCAACCAAGTGGGGATACATCAAATTTGACTCATCCACCCAACCAAGTGGGGATATACCAATTGTTTATACATGACTGAAATAGAAATTATTACATCATCCCTCCCATGCGTAGTGGGGATACAAATTACATCACATTTCCAATAAGATTCATTCAAAAATAAACTATGACAGAAGGAGACATATAACACCCTAGATCTTATAGGACTTAGGCAACAATTGATATAAATATTTGAAACCATAGCTGAAGTCAACAACCATAATGGAAATAATGTAGAATGCTTTTGAAGGCTAAATCTCCCCCTAAACCTATGCTACCTATGCATTGTCAACAAATCATTCATCAAGGAATCTTCATCAGTCAGATAAAAATCAATGAAAAAAGCATATCAACAGACTGTAATCATCAATATTAGACTAAGCACCCATATCAGAGTCTGACCCACTATTTTTCTATTAGAAAAAAACATATACACTCCTGAAACCACATAAACTCACGTATATACGCATCTATCCTTCATGAAACCCGCGTATAGGAACCTTCCTTTGAAAAACTGGATTTAACAGCAGGATGATGCAGAAAATACTCCCAGCTTTTGTCTGAGATATTCAAATGTTTCTCTGGGAAGAAGTTTGGTGAATATATCAACAGCCTATTCTTTGGAGGGAACATACTCCAATTTAACCTTTTGTTCAAGCACTTTTTCTCATAGAAAATGGTATTTAATGGGTATGTTCTTGGTCTTTGAGTGCATGACTAGATTTTTTAAAACACTGATGGTACTTGTATTATCACATAGAATGGAGATGGGTGGAGTACATGTGATTTGAATGTCTTGCAATGTTTGCATCATCCAAAGTAGTTGTGTGCAGCAAGATGCAATAGCCATATATTTTGCTTCAGCTGTAGACAAGGCAATTGAACTTTGTTTTTTTTTTAACCAAGGCACTAATCGTGATCCCATATAGAATGCACCTCCACTAGTGATTTTTCTATCATCAACATTTACTGCCCAATCTACATCTGTATATGCATGAAGAGTAATATCTGTATCTTTAGGATACCATAGACCAAAGCCTTGAGTTCTTGAAGATATTTGAATATTCTTTTTACTGACAAAAGATGTGATTCCTTTGGATTTGCTTGGAACATTCCAACAATTCCTACTGCATGCATGATATCAAATCAGGTACCTGTCAGATAAAGTAAACTTCCAATCATAGATCTGTATGCTAGTTGGTTCACTGTAGGTGATTCTTCGTTAGAACTAAGACTGCATCCTATTACCATTGGAGTACATACTAGTTTAGAATCTCCATTCCGTACTTCTTTAGAATCTACTTGAGATATTTAGTTTGTGAAAGAAAAATACCATCTTTTGTTTGATGTACTTGTAGACCAAGAAAATAAGTAAGCTCACCAAGTAAGGACATTCAAATTCTTGCTACATAACCGAAGCAAAGTTCTGACTCATATTTTCTTCATTGCTACCAAAGATAATATCATCAACATAAACAACAATAATTAGCAGTTTATCATTTTCAATCTTTGTAGATAAGTTGTTGTCTACAAAACCTTTTGTGAAGCCTTGTTGTTGTAGATATTATTAGCTTCCTGTTGCAACAGGTGTTCATCTTTCATGATTGACATTTTTACATGCCAAACATGTCATACTTTGCATGCTGCAATGCTCCATATTTCCAGAAAGAGGTCAAAGAAGAGACCATGAAAGTGTGTCAGTCTAAGTGCCACTACTGTATTCCAATTTTGATGAATTAACCATTTTTGAAGAATTTTTGTTAAGGGAATTCCAAACAACCTAATCTTGGCTTCCCTAGGTTTCAATTTCTTGTTTTAGAATATAGAGAAACATTATCTGTCCAAACAGTTTAATCTTGGCAGATTCGTAGATAGGTAGAAAAACAAAGGAGCCCAACTGCTTAATCTAGGCCCTTGGAAGAAATAAGTATAGATTTAGATAGGAGGATAGCAAAAAGAAAAAAGGGATAATCAGGGTCTGCAAGTCCAAGTGCACCCATGCAAAAAGAAGAAAAAATGTTAGGTAAGTAGGCTGGGTAAGTAGTTTTGTGATTGCAGAATCATGCTGTGTGATACATTTCATCTTTTCAAGTGTGATATATATTCAGATCACAGGGCAAGGCAATTCCCCTTTGGAGGAGCTCAAGCGAGGCATGTCTAACTCCCCCTTCTTCTCATTCCCCAAATCACTCACTAACTTCCCTGAAGAGGTCAAGATCTGCTTGATACCTCTTAGTTTCATCATTTTCCATATCATTTGCCTTGGTAATGATTTGCTTTACTCAAGGAATGTTAATACTTCCTCTATGAATCATTTCCCCCACTATTAGCCTAAGATTCACATACTTAGTGCTTTCTTATCACTTGTCATTTTAACTACTAATTTTACTATGTAGCTCCCTATCTATCTCCCCTTCCCCTACTAAAACTATGTTAAATAAACTCCCCTATGTACATATTCCCATCCCTTGGAATTATAGCCATATTTATCAAGTCTGGGAAATAGTAGTCCGTCTGGGGCTCCTACTAACCCTTCCATGTCCTAACCTAGAGTTAGTCTGACATCTGGTCACCCTAACAACCATTTCCCCTAAGTCCTAACCCTACAACACTCATTTCCCGCCCTTATCCTAAGGTCACACATATAAATATACTTCCCCCGCTTGTATAAAACCCAAAACCGACATTTCTAATGTTTAAACCCCCCCCGCCGTATGAAAAATCAAATAAAAAAAACAGTGCGGGCCCCATCCCTAACCCCCCACCGCCTTGTCTGTCCCGTCGGCCATCAGATCTGGCGCGCCACAGATCAACGATGGGCGGGTCTTTCCGTGCCCCGACATGCTGAGGGTTAGCGCCCGGGAGATGGGTGGTTTTCCCGTCGTACTCCCGCCACGCGTCACCCTCTCGGCTGTGGCGGAGCCCCCTCCTCCAAAACCGCCTGCGCACAAAAGCGGTGTGCCCAAAATCGGATACCTCCTTCCCCCCTCCTACGTCAGCACCACGTCGTGCTGACATCATCATCCTGCGTCGGCCTCCTGCCACCGTGTCCTTGCCATGTAGTTGCCACCGTACTACCACGTCACCTCCTCCACCGTACCACCATGTCATCCGACCGTACTGCTGACGTCACCCTGCTAACGTCACCCTACCACGTCACCGCCGTACTGGGACCCACCGCTGACATCATGCTGACGTCACCGTCAAAAAGCGCGAAAGGCGCAAATCGCAGCCTAGAGAGCCCAGAATCAAAATCTGAGGCAATTTTTGATTCGCGATTAGCGCCGCGCCTAGCACTAATCACGCATCGCTAAGGAAAATAGGCCAAAATGGAAAGCCCTTTCGTGGCTCGGCCTCCAGCAGGCTCGAAAGGCGCAGAATGACCTGAATTTCTTCGCAGAGATTCAGGAAAGGGGAAAAGACAGTTTTTAAAGCAACAGAGGGCCGAACAATAGCCATGAAAGGTCGATGCAACAGTTTAAAGAGTATCAGAAGAGAGAAAGGCGCACATTCAGTGCCAAAGCATATCAAGGAAGCGACAAAGAGTATCAATCGAATGTTTTTAATGAAAAACTTTTATTCCCAATGCAGGTGAACATTGAATGACCTCCAACAAAGTCAAAGAAAACGGTGGAGCTTTAATCGAGGCTCTCCCATCACAGTTAATGCACCTCAGAACCACTCAAGAGCATGGATCAAAACCCAAAGCACAGTTATGGCTAAGTGATCAGCACAGAGCCATAAAGACGACACATTAACTCTTTTTTACAGCTGCCCCAGCGCAGCTCGAAGATATTTTGTTGCATTTATTTCAAATAGATGTTAGGTTAAAGACACTTATTATAGCAAATTTGTCTAAGATCTGATTAGTGTAGATATTTTACTTATAAAACAACCCTAATTCACTATCAAAAGGGTTGGTTGGTTGTATAGCTCCAAGAGAGACTCGCTCTGTATACCTGATGTTTTACTTAATCAGAGACTGCTGAAAAGCTTAGAGGAATGACTGTGTGCTGTGTATTAATGTTTTGAAGAGTTGAATGTGGAATTCTTGTGCTGCAACATGACTCAATAAATGTTTCTTACCTTTGTTTTCCATTGATGTACCGTCTAAAATAACAGAAAGAATGAATAGTTTAGAATTGGTTTAATTGCCCTCTCTGCTCAATTTCTGCTGTTTCTTTATGTTTTCATCTGAATTAGTAATGAATATGAATTCCCTGTGGCTCATATTTCCCCTAATTCACTCATGTTTGACAGTTATCTAGGGATTCTTCACTGCTCCTAGATAGAGCTCATTCACCCTCCCTCTGTTAAGCTGAACGAGAGATTCTTAACTGCCTCTCACTCCTTAGCCCTCATTCCATCCTTTTAGCTTGAATCGTTGTTTCATATGCAGCTAGCTTGCTCAATATTCCCTCTTGTGACCAAGAAAACAAACCAGTAGTCCTACTCCTTGACTCCACGCCCAATGGTTCTAAAACATTCATGCTATCCCTGCCTCTTTACTTGAAAGCATCATCCTTCCCACCAAAACTCAAACAAAACCCCTTGTACTCAATAACTAGCCTAAAATCATCATCAACAAAGCTAAATCTTAAAGAGAGAGCCTTCTCTGACTGCTGGTGGGTTAGCGCCTGCAGTCTAAAGATTGGTTTGTGGTTACCTCGGCCGTATCCTTTAAGGAGCTTTAAGGACAACTTGAGTGATAACATAATGGCGACTCAACTGGGGAACATCCTCAGTTAAATATCACAAATCAAGTTGGAAAGCTCCGCTAGGGACAACAATGAATTTTCCAATTACTACATATTCCTTAAAACTACAGATGGAGCCTGAATGTCAGCCAGGAAGCCTTTGAAATTGTTCTTGCTTTGCATTTACATGAGTAAACAAATGCTGCTTTAGTCAATCTTCATGCTAGTTTTAAGTTATAGATAGCTATTCCAAAATTTGATCAGTTCCTTGCTAATTCTAAAAACATTCACAGAAAATACCAAAACAAGTTCAGAATCTGGCTCCCAAAAGGAATTCACGGTATACAAGGTCAAATCCAGACCTAAACCCCCCAGCTATTTTTGAAAATCCCAATTTAATCCCAAGGAACCTCAGGAAGCTAGAGCAAAGAGAAGATTTTGCTGATAATAGTCCTGAAGTAGTTCAGCCAAGCTGTGTTCCAACCCCTGTCAAGGTTTTATTCCGTTCAACCCCCACTTCCCCTTGTTCATCATCCACCTCTCAAAGCACTCCTCCCACACCACCATTCACTGCACATACTACCACTATCACCGCTGTTGTCACAGCTATTCCAGCTGTCCCTGTTGTTCCTGTTGTTCCACTTATCCCTGTAAACATGGCCAATAGATATGCACCCCTGCAATTACCTTCTAATCCAGGGGCTATGCCTCAGGATTAACAAACTAAAATCACATATTTTGATGGAACTGGTTCTTGCACAGCCCTTCAGCATACCAAGAAGATGAAAGACTATTTTGAGAACTACAAGATAGATGACGATAGCATGAGAATGAAGATTTTCATCCAAAGTTTGACAGGTGATGTCAGAACTTGGTTTAGAGCACTCACAACCAATTCCATAGCAGACCCAGAAGATTTATACCAGTCATTTATCAACAGATGGGAGAAAAAGAAAGACCCTTTGCACATATTATCTGAATATGACACCATCAAAAGAGGCCCTCAAGAATCTGTCTTGGACTATTGTGCAAGATTTAATAATGTTTATAATGCAATACCACAGAACTTAAGACCCCCACCTAATCTTGCTTTGTATAAATTCCCTGATGATTTTGACACTGACATGGCTTATTAGTTAAGGGAAAGAGCCCCTCAAACCCTTGCAGACATGCAAAATGTTGCTGTTAGCGTAGAGGCAAATCTAATTGCCAAAAGAAACAGAGCTAGAACTGAGAGAAGAACCACCTTTAAAGAGGAACCCTCAGCCTTAGATCAAAAGCTGGATGCTATTATGAGTGGCATGCACAGGCTGGGAGACAGAATAGAGAGTGTTGAGAGGAAATCATCATGGGAAGGGCAACAACCTAATACCATAAGGAACCCAAATTTCCAGAAAACTCAGAATACAAATGCTGGTAGGTCTAGCCCAGACCATGATGTAAGGTCCCATTTTCATGAAAATTACGCTGAAGCATCTACATATAGTGAACAGACGGAAGATACTCACATGAACTTGGTGGATTTGAAGGCTGAACAACAAATTTTCCTAACCCAAGCAGACCAAGATGAGCATGACTTTAATCAATTTCAAACTAAATCTGGTGAATCTTTTGATTTTAAACAAGGTTATGATACTGCTGTGTATGAGGTCCACAAACAATATAAGCTGAGAACTAGGACCATTGACATTCCTGAACCTAGCAAACCAAAGGATGGCAAACATCCCAACAAGATTAAAGGCAAGGTTGTCATAACAGAACCAGCTGATATACCTGTCCCAAACCCGCATCAAGTGATTGTAGAGGACATAACAGAAATGCATCCTTCTAATGATCAGCCTCTGCCACCTCCTTCCTCGAAAGAAAATTTGAACAACGTTCCAAAAAGCCCTCCTAAAATTGAAAAACCTCAAGCAATTACTTCCCTTAACGCTGATAAACAAGACCAAATTGTTGATACTCCAATAGAAAAATGGAAACCTGCCTCTCAAAATACTAAAACCCAATCTGAAAAATCATTTGACTTAGAGGCAGAAATAGGTAAACTGAATATATCCATCCCTTTATCTGAACTTGCCAAACATGATGTGTATAGGCAACAAATTCAAAGATCACTTCAAATGCCAGAAGTCAAGGATGATGTGAATGTTCTTGATGATCAGCCTGAGCTGTTGTTCGGTCCAGAAGTTAATGGAAAATCAACATATGAATCTGTCTTACCCTTTTATGTCAGTTTACATATTCATGACAAAGTCTTTCACAATGCTATGTTTGACTCAGGTGCCTCACACAACCTTATGCCCAAAGCTGTAATGGAAAAGTTGAACCTTGATGTTACAAGACCCTACAAAGATCTATTCTCCTTTGACTCAAGTCAAGTCAAGTGTTTAGGCCTCATCAAAGACTTATGTGTCTCCTTAGTCCAATATCCCAACAAGACAATCCTCATGGATGTGGTGGTTACTAACATTCCACCAAAGTATGGCATGCTATTATCAAGATCTTGGGGGGAAAAACTCCAAGGATCCCTCCAATTAGACCTCTCTTATGCCACTATATCTGTCTTTGGGCAACCAAAGAGACTATATAGAGAAACACTGATGAAGTATGTGGTAACTAGTGAGGACAAGCCCCAAAATTTTCCTATTCACTCCATCCATTCTGATATGGATTCTTTTATTTTATTTAATGATGAAACAAATACTCTCACTGATGACAAGTCGTTGGCTTTAGAACTGAACACACACACCGATGAAGAATTGGTTGCCCATACTGATGAAACTGTCAAAATAATTAAGGCAACCAGCATACAAGAAAAACCTCCCCAAACAGAAATTTCAAATCTACCAATCCTAAAGTGACTGAAACTCTTGATACTAACCACAAGCAAGAAATCACATGGTTTTTAGAGTTTGATGGCTCCGTTAACAAGTTAGGAGCAGGGGCAGGTGTCTGGATTCACAATACACATAACAATCATGCAGAAGGCCATGCCTACAGACTAAATTTCAAATGTACCAATAATATGGCAGAGTATGAGGCTCTCCTTTTAGGCCTTAAACTGCTCAAAGCTCGAGGAGTTGCAAAAGTGTCTATTCTAGGTGACTCTGATTTAATCATACAAGAAATGAAAGGCAAATTTGTTACCAATGACAATAGAATGAGGGCCTATAGGACTGCTGCTACTAATATACTCAATGCATTCACTGAATCCAAGCTTGCCAAGATTTCAAGAGATCATAACATTCATGCACACAGCCTAGCCACTTTTGCTAGTACATGCAAGCCTCCCTTTGAGCCAAATCACCATTTCACTGCCGAAATAAAACATAGGCCTGCTATCCCAAATAATGTTAAAGATTGGCAAGTGTTTGAAAATGATGCCCAGATTAACAACTTCCTCACTCTTGAGCATGAGTTTTCAAATATTAACATTGACATGGATGCTATGACAAATGAACAACAGCAGACAAATGAAAATCAGCGGGCTGTAACAGCTGCAACAGCCAAACAAATGCTGAACCCAACTGTTTTTGAAAATGCAAACATAGAAGAGCTGAAACAAATGCATTTGGATGAAATAGCAGAAACAGAGGCCGAGATCGTTGATCTAAAAGATAACTTTCTCCTTTCTAGCCTCACTCCATTAGAAGATATGTTTGATGCTAATGATGTTCCTAAAAAGCCAAAAATACAGCCCCTAAACACTGTTATAGAAGAACACAACATTGGGACAGCAGACAAGCCCAAAATGATAAAACTATCTCAATCTTTGCCACCCGATCAAAAACCCAAATATGTTGATTTTTTCAAAGAATTCCAAGATGTATTTGCTTGGAGTTATGAGGACTTGAAGTCCTATGACACCTCAGTGATCCAACACACCATTCCCTTAAAACCAAACCAAAAACCCTTCAAACAAAAACTGAGGAGAATTAATCCTATGCTCCTTCCTTTGATTGAAAAGGAAGTAAAAAGAATGTTTGAAGCAAGTATCATAGCACCCATCAGATTCTCTAAATGGGTATCCAATCTTGTTCCCACAAGAAAAAAGACAGGTGAGATTAGGCTATGTGTAGACCTAAGAAATTTAAACCAAGTCTCCCTAAAAGACCACTATCCCTTGCCAAAAATGGACCACATTCTACACAGAGTAGTGGGGTCATCTAGAATCTCTTTGCTAGATGGCTTTTCAGGTTTCAATCAAATACTGGTTCACCCGGATGACCAAGACAAGACAGCCTTTACCACACCGTGGGGAACATTTAAGTATGTGAAGATGCCTTTCAGACTTAAAAACGCTGGTGCTACCTTTCAAAGGGCAATGGATATTGCATTTGCCAAGGAAATACATTATTTCCTAGTTGTCTTCCTTGATGACTTAACCCCTTTCTCCAAATCTGATCAAGAGCACCTCAAACACCTAAGGAAAATATTCATGACATGTAGGAAATATGGCATTTCCTTGAACCCCAAGAAGTCCCTCTTTGGCCTTGAAGAAGACAAACTCCTTGGCCATATCATCTCAAAAGACGGTATTAGAATAGATCCTGAAAGGATCCAAGCCATTTTGCAAATCCCATATCCAAGAAACATAAAAGAGTTGCAAGCATTCCTTGGAAAGATCAATTTCCTAAGGAGATTTATCCCAAATCTAGCCGAGCTGATAAGACTGTTAAGCAACATGTTAAAAAAAGATGCTAAGGTAAAATGGTCTCTTGAGACCAAGCAAGCCTTTGAGAGTATCAAAACTGCCTTAACCCAAGCCCCTGCCCTCACAAGTCTACAATTTGACAAAGATTTTATCATTTTCTCTTTTTCATCTGATCACACCATAGCCGCTGTCCTTTTGCAAAAGGATGATCAAGGAGCTGAAAAGCCAATTGCATTTTTCAGCCGAGCCTTAAGAGATGCCCCTTTGAAATACCAAATCATGGAGAAGCAGGCCTATGCCTTTGTTAAAGAAATCAAAGATTTCCGAGTTTACATTTTATATTCACATGTGATTGCCTATGTGCCAAATGTTGTTGTAAAAGACATATTAACCCAAGAGGAGTTAGAGGGCAAAAGAAGCAAGTGGATTGCTAACATCCTTGAGTATGACATAGAAATAAAACCAACCAAGCTCATAAAGGGACAAGGTTTAGCCAAACTGATGTCCAAAACAAACTTTCAAGCCTTAGACATTAACCAATTGGACAATGAACAGGAGCTGGTGACTCCATAGATCAGTGAAACCTTTTTGCAATCCCCATGGTATGCTGATATATGCTTTGTATTGTTAAACCTGTTTGCTCCCCCAGGATTGTCTAGAACTAAGAAAAGATTTTTAAAAATGAAGGCTTCAAAGTTTTGTGTCATAGATGGTGCATTATTTTGAAAAAATCATGAAGGTATATTGCTTAATTGTTTAACCATGAATGAAACTAACAATGTCATGAAAGAATTCCATGCAGGGGACTGTGGAGGACATCTATATTGGAAGTCCACTGCTGATAAAATTTTAAAGGCTGGTTTCTATTGGCCCTCTTTATTTGCAGATGTAAAGAAGCTTGCTATCTCATGTCATAAATGCCAAATCTTTGAGGGCAAAAGAAAGCTGTTACCCTTGCCCCTTAAGCCCATCTCAACTGAGAAACCTTTTCAACAATGGGGTCTTGACTTCATTGGAGAAATCCACCCCTCTTCCTCAGGCCAGCACAAGTGGATTTTAACAGCCACCGACTATTTCACTAAATGGATTGAAGCCATCCCATGCAGACAAGCCAATGACTCCATTATTATATAATTCCTTGAGTGCAATATCCTTTCTAGATTTGGCTGCCCTGAGAAGATTATCACTGACAACGCTGCTGCTTTCAAATCCAAAAAGATGATCAATTTTTGCCATAAATTTCACATTACCTTGGGCCACTCCACAGCCTATTACCCCCAAGGTAATGGCTTGGCTGAGTCATCTAACAAGAGCCTGATTAATATTATCAAGAAGGTCTTAGAAGAAAACAAGAAGAATTGGCATAAAAATCTCACAAATGCCCTATGGGCAGACAAACTTTCAACAAAGAAATCCATTGGGATGAGCTCTTATGAGCTAATGTATGGAATGGAGGCCAGGTTTCCATCTTCTTTGGGCATCCCTACCATCAAACTGTTACAAGAGATCTAAGCAGAACCAAATAATATTCAAAGAAGAATCAATCAGACCATTCATCTTCAGCAAACCAGAGAGCAAGTTTATAACAGAGCTCAAATTTTGCAAGAGAAACTCAAAAAGATGTTTGATAAGAGAGCTAAGGCTGAGGATTTTTGTGTTGGCAACAAAGTTCTAAGCTGGGATTTACGAACAGAGGACAAGGGCAAACATGCAAAATTTGATTTTTTATGGAAATGGCCATTTTTTATTTCTGTTGTTCAGGGAAATAACACATATTTCCTCAAATCTGTAGAGGGCAGCACTGCTGAAGAAGGCCCTGTTATTGGTTGAATGCTAAAACATTACCATGATCCCTTTTAAGGGATACAATGTAGCTCTTTATATATCTCTTTGTACATTGATATTTGTATATATCAGCTCTTTGTTTTATTTTTGTATAAACAGTCTAATTGGCAGAGGAGCAGCAACAAAGTTTGTGAAGACACAGGCAATGCAAGTGCTCCATTTTTTAAAAAGCTTTGTCTCTGCATTAATCTTAGCAAAACAGCAATAGTAGCGCTGTCATATCACAACAATTCATGGTAAAAGGAAACTGTTTGCATCTTGCAGTCTTCAGTCCAACAGTATTAATAAGAGAGGAGCATTTTTTAGTTTCACATTAGCAACTGTTTCTAGCTCAAGGCTAAGGGAGATACATCAGTTTTGATCCATGTTTTGGTTCTATTTCAAGGGCAATGCTCAAGCAACATTGTATATAATATCAAGCATGCAGAAGAAAGCAGGCAGTGCTATGTATTTCACAATATTTCAGTTGAGGAGAGGGCTGCTCATATTTCAAAGTTTCACACTTTTAGCAGCCAGCACAAGGAAATTTTTCAGTCCACAGCAACAATAGAAGATCAAGGCAGTTTGACCTGTTGTTCTTGGCTTTTCACAAGGAAAAGCCATCCCCAAGTGGAGCCACTGTTAGCCTCCTGTTGCAACAGGTGTTCATCTTTCATGATTGACATTTTTACATGCCAAATATGTCATACTTTGCATGCTGCAATGCTCCATATTTCCAAAAAGAGGTCAAAGAAGAGACCATGAAAGTGTGCCAGTCTAAGTGCCACTACTGTATTCCAATTTTGATGAATTACCCATTTTTGAAGAATTTTTGTTAAGGGAAGCCCAAACAGCCTAATCTTGGCTTCCCTAGGTTTCAATTTCTTGTTTTAGAATATAGAGAATCATTATCTGTCCAAACAGTTTAATCTTGGCAGATTCGTAGATAGGTAGAAAGACAAAGGAGCCCAACTGCTTAATCTGGGCCCTTGGAAGAAATAAGTATAGATTTAGATAGGAGGACAGCAAAAAGAAAAAAGAGATAATCAGGGTCTGCAAGTCCAAGTGCACCCATGCAAAAAGAAGAAAAAATGTTAGGTAAGTAGGCTGGGTAAGTAGTTTTGTGGTTGCAGAATCATGCTGTGTGATACATTTCATCTTTTCAAGTGTGATATCTATTCAGATCACAGGGCAAGGCAATTTCCCTTTGGAGGAGCTCAAGCGAGGCATGTCTAACTCCCTCAAATCACTCACTAACTTCCCCGAAGAGGTCAAGATCTGCTTGATACCTCTTAGTTTCATCATTTTCCATATCATTTGCCTTCGTAAAGATCTGCTTTACTCAAGGAATGTTAATACTTCCTCTATGAATCATTTCCCCCCCTATTAGCGTAAGATTCACATACTTACCGCTTTCTTATCACTTGTCATATTAACTACTAATTTTACTATGTAGCTCCCTATCTATCTCCCCTTCCCCTACTAAAACTATGTTAAATAAACTCCTCTATATATATATATTCTCATCCCTTGGCATTATAGTCATATTTATCAAGTCCGAGAAATAGTAGTCCGTCTGGGGCTCTGTTGATGCCTCGAAAATCACTGCAACAACATTGGGGGATAACCACCCGGTCCGGACCTTAAAGCAGCTCCTTTTCCGTTTGGTGTGGTGGCTCCGACTGGTTTAACTAGGTCCAGTTACCTTCTCCCTATTGCTATTGGTTTATGATGTATCTTTACCTACCAATAGACAGGGATATCAGATCACTTCTTCTTGCTGATCAGGAAAGAGAATGACCCTCAAGCTGATTTGGGTTCAGCCAAGCCACAACTAAAATTTTTCCTCTTTGAGGAGAGGACTTAAAAGAATGTAGAATTTACTATAAATGCAAGCTTATTTTATGATGCAAGCAAAAGAAACTAATCTAAATCCCATCTTAATTAGGCAGATATAGATCTAACCCAACTAAGAGCAAGATAATTAAAGTATTGGGATTTAAATATGTCTTGTTCATAGTGAATATCAAGTTAATGAAGTAGTTCAATTAACTGATATTATGGTTACCAAAACACATCCTATTGAGACCTCTTAACTGAAATAATAAACCAACAACATTTAGGAAGTAGTTCACAAAAAAGATATTAATTATCAAATCAGTAAATCCGATAATTGAATAATGATATGTGGAAATAGTTCACAACACATTACCATTCAATAAATCGGTTTTATAAAACAGATTTCTGAGTAAGTAGTTACTCAAAAATGAGAAATTAATCCATAAAAACAAAGATACATAATAACAAGATTGAGACAAATTACTCATATTGACAATAGTGCACAAACATGAATAAAATGACACATTCCTGTCACCATAAAAATAAAACTGATATTTGAAATAGTAGTATTAGAAATACCAATTTTTGCATCCATCTCTCTGTCCCTGGTTTCCAACAGCTCTTTACATTGCTTGAACTTCTACTTTCAAAGCTAAAGTCACAATAGTGCAAACTTTGCCCTTCATGTATAATTCAAGATACAAATGGAAAATCCTCAATAATCCCCAGATCTGAGATTTTCTCTCCTCTCTCCTACAACTCTAAATTCCTATTACGGTAGTGCTTTTAGAAGTCTAGAATTGCAGAGGAGAACAGTCCTTCATTACATTCTGCAATCTGTTATTTATAATATTTGTGAAGGAATTCTGGAGAGGAGAGTTTGTTGATGAGAAATCTGCCAAATACAATTTTATTTGTTCAAAATTCCAATCTTTAATTGTTGGAGCATTCTCATTGATTGAAATCATTTTCTCCATATCTCTTCTACCATTTTCCTGCAAGAAGAAATCAAAATAAATTAAAATGCACCAATAAAATCAAAATGGCATCCAATCAAATTCTTTTTAAATAAATAATTGAAAATAAAATATAAGCTCTCTATTGATGCCTGGGATGATTTAATTAGCCAAAAATATCATTGACAAGTGAATCTGCAATTAGAAGAGGATTGGACAAATGAAAATAAAACTCAGAAAATTGATTTTGTTTTCAAAATTCGGAGCTTGATTTTCTGCCTGATTTTTGATCCAATAAATGACTAAATCTATTAGTGAAATCTCCTCAGAAATATTCTCCTTGATTTTATCTTTCCAATGAGCCGTCCTAGGCCTCATTTGGCCAAGTATTACTCAATCTATAAGCCTCTAAAGTTGATGGATCAAATCTGACATAAATCTGGAAATTCTGTTGCTGGGTTAAAAATCAGAAATTTTAATTAAAAATCTAATTCTAAATTAGAATTCTAATTAATTCTAATTTAATTATTAATTATGAACAAAATTAATAAATTATGCATTAATTAATATCTAAATAACTAAAATATTAACTATTTATAAACTAATTAATATTGATCTAAATAATATTTAAATTTTAATTAAATTAATTAAATATCACATATTATTAATTAATTTAATTAACATAATATATTACATATAAAATATTAATATATAAACGAATATTAAAAAAATATATTTACACTTACCCCCATTACCTTTATTCGCTCCATTTGTTTTAACTCATTTCAAATGAGTTTTGAAAATAAAACATGACATAAGCTTTTAGCTAATGCCCCTTTGCTCAATGCTTATTGCCGATCGGGAAAGGGAGGTATTGGAGAACGGGGTATAAGAGTTATCGGGGTTTGATAAAATTGTGACATATGAAAACTCCCGATGCGATATTCAAATTTTTAATGATCGACGATCGGGGATATAAAGTGTTGAGGCTTGTTAAAATGTGTCAAGTCAAAATTCTCGATGCGATCTCCCGATTGCGAAATAAGTTATATATATATATATATATATATATATATATATACTTTTTATATATTAAATTTTAATTTAATTAAATTAAGATTTAATATCATTTTTTATTTTGATTTTATTTTAATGAAATTTAGTTAAGTTGTGAAATTATCTAAACTACAACCACTTGAATGTTTGGGTTTTTGAGATTAGGATTTGATTTGGAAATTGGAGTGAATTTCTTAAATCCTGATGCTTAATAATTTGGCTGTATAAGTAAAAAAAAAATTAAAAATGTTAGTAAGAACTAGCTAGAGGTTAATATTTAAAATAAATGCGTTATTGATCTAATTTATTTACAAAATGCAATACTCTACATTTTATGCATTTTAATCCAGGCTAAATAAATGACGAGACTTGAAAGGAGTACCATTTTCAAACTGATTGACCAAATGAGGCGAAACAAGTGTCAATGGGAAGCTTATAAAAAATCGATTTTAGCAAAGCAATCAAAACAAGAATCCAAAGAAAATGAAAAATTAATGAAAGCGTAGGGTAATCAACTAAATAAAAATCCAAAAAGGTGTTTAGCCAAAAATTTTATAGAAAAGGGTCCCCATTATTTGAGTTGAGCAAATCAATAATGGGGGGGTTGTGTTTTCACCACAACGATGGCGACACACGGGAGAAGAACCAGTTATCTCTGTTTGATATGAATGAGATTTTCATAAGATTAAAGTAAAAATAATTAAAGAAGAGAGAATTATGCTTGAAATGCTTGACTAGGTTCATTAGTCTGAATAAAAGCAAGAATCATCTAACTGTAATTTTTCTTAAAACTCCTCATAAATTAAAATATTTCAAAGTTCTATATCAGTGATTAATTAGTTGAACAGATAAAGCAGCGGTCACTTTACAGCTTAGCTTTTAAAATATACTCATTTGTCACAGATAGAGCCACTGCTACTAGGAAACATCTATAGTCTCGACAGGGTTACCTTTTAATCATCCATGATTCAGAATCCCATCTCTTCAAGAATTATTGACCTAGAGATAATCCATTTATATATGTTTCTTTTTTTATTTTTATTTTATTTTTTATTTTTATTTTTTAAGTAAATCTTAAAAGCCATTGTCCTGGTATGGTAGCCAGATAGTTGACAATGCCATTCACTGGTTAAAATTGGACTGAACACGCTGGTTCGTGATGAGACCCCTTGCCTTATAATTGTTTGCAATCATAAGCCATTACCCTGGTTTTTTTAGCAGTGTTGGTAATGTCAGCCTATTTTTCCCCTATGATTATGGTAAGCAGGCTCATGATGAGATCTCTTATCTTTTAAGTTTAAATATATTTCTCGATTATACTCTATAAAGTGTCTCTACTTGGTTAAAAATAACTTTTCTTGACTGATAATAGAACTTAGAAAAATCTTAATAAAATATTGAAATCTCAAAATAATTACAATTTCGATGAAAAAGAATCTCTCCAGATTTTATGATACTTTGCCAACTTCTCTTGATTGATAATCTCTTCCTTAAGTATGTCTACCTTTATAATAAGAAAATCAAACTTTACTGAGAGATTTAAGAAAAAGCTAATAGGTAACTATTAACAATTTTTTTCCATGCATGCTGACCATAGTTAGGTAACAAGAAGGCCTTCCATATAAATAATGGCAAAGTCACCAAAATCAAAATTGAAATCCTAAGGAAAATAATTCTTATGCTAAAATGAGAAAGAAATTGATAAACAAAAATAAAAACAAAGAAATCTTAAAAATGGAAAAGAAAATCCCAGTTTCGAAAGATAAACTCAAACAAGAATGTTTATACCAATGTCTCAACAATATGAAGAAAAAGAAAGTAATCGCGTAATCATTTCTTCTTATGTCAAGATTTAGAAAAATCATACCTTGCAGGGTTTTAAATGCTTTAGGCTTTTTGGATAGCAGTGACGATTAAAATTCAGCCACAATGAAAACTTTCTGTCTGATATTATTCTTCTTGTTTCAAAGCATCATCTTAATCATTTTCTAATAAAAGGAATGCTTAAAGAAACAAACTAAAGGTTCAGAAACTTCCTGGTATAGCTGTTTTGACAAAGATTATCGCTACTTGTTGAAATAAAGCCAGGAGAAGAGTATGGACTTCGAAAATATGATCTGGCGGAGGATTGGAAGCTTCAAATAGAGAACTGCAAAACAGATTTTTTATATCAGAAAAACAAAACTGAAACTAAAGTAACGAATTAATGAAAGTGGGTACATGAATCTTAACATTGGATAATTGCTTTTGATCTTACCTGAAAGGTATCAGTTTCTCCAAGCTAGCTGACTTCTTATTTTAATTAACAATTAAAAACATGAAGAAGTCAAACTAACCAAAATCTTGTAACCCAAAATCATTATTTATTTTATTTACACTAAAGCAAGCAGTAAAATGTAAAAATGGAATGCTTAGTGCTCAAGGGAATTGAAATTAAAAGAAATGCATCAGAAATGAGAATGAGAAATTACAGTAACGAATGTTTCTCAAAATATTATAAGTTTCATATAAATTCCATGATTTTATAAATTGTCCAGAATCAAGACCAAATCCAAGATAATAAAATTTAAATATGAAGATAGAGAGGTCTTGAATTCCATTTTAATTATGGAATTATATATTTAAAACTAAAATGTATGAGAAATTGAAATGATTTGAATATGCTGCAAATTTTTCATTAACCGCTTTTTACCACAGTGGTTACCCAAGCTTGTTTTTAAAATAACACAATTCTTTATCGGATGATTCGCATCACGTCTCTTCACCATGCTTGAATTTTAATTTGCAAGACTTAACTTTTGTTGCTATGCCATATATCGATTGAATATTAATGGCTCAAAGGCATGCATTAGAAGCTATCGCATCGGAGATTGCAATGGCAAATTGCCAATAAAAACATGTGCAATGATATGAAGCAATTGCATCATTAAAGAAATATTATATCGGGGATCGGAGAATATTTACATTGTGCTTCCCATATCGCAAGACGCACATCGTAGATTCAGATAAGTGACGTGAGCATAAAAAATGTGATGAAACGATTGCAATATTGGCGATGCGATAGATGATGTAGCTAATCGGCAATCGGTAAACTTTGGGTACCCGATGTAACACAATATGATTACTGCGATGCCGATATGTGATGAAGAGCGGACCCGATAACTTTTTATGATGGGATTTTAATAACATATCAGATCCGAGACATCCGCCCTTTTAAAGTTATTATGCTACCATTATTGCGATTAAACAGACGCGATATTTTTTAAACTTGATTTGAATTTCATATCAGGTCCGAAATTATGTGGTCATCGCAATATTTGTAAAGTCGATTATCAGAGATCGGAGATTCATGATAATGGAAATATACTTCAACTGCAAAGCTCCGATATGCAAAATGCGATATGGCATATGAGTAAGATAATACATCGGAGGTCTTTGATGAACAATTTGTTATGAAAAGAAATGCTAAGAACTACTTCCGATGAAACCTTATGATGCGAATGGTCTTATGATATTCCTTGAAATTTCAATTGGGTTTTTTAAGTGAATAAAAGCAAAGTTAAAAAATGTTTAAATTCTAATGAATCAAAAGTAAAATTTCCCTGAACCTGTTGCAAATTTGAAATGGGTTTACTGCTTACTTCAAGTTTTTGAAAACAAATGAAAACCTGTAAATAAAATAAAACACGAATCAAAAATAAACTAAAAAAAAGAGAAACTAATAAGAGATGAGGACGAACTTGTAAATGCGTACCTGGAAGGAAATTGTCTACAGATTTTACCTCATAAATCTTCAAATTCTTCCTTTGGTTTATCAAAAAAAAAAATCGTTTAAAATCATCTCATTATTTATTCTAAATCTAAGTGTGCAATCAGCCTAAATAAAATATGTTTATTCATGTTCAGGAAATGTAAAATTTACCAGAAATAAATATAAAAATAGGCTCCCCTTTTGAATTGAAACAACAATTTATTATCTCTGCTTATTCTGAATAACTTGAGAAGAATCTGTATTGTTATAGTGATTGTTCAATAATACCTTTAGTAAATAATATGATGCGTTTTGTAGCATCAAATAATAAACTAAAGATCAGAATGGGATAAAGCCACTATTGTGAAAAAATATCAAAACAGATTTGAAGGTGTGCATACAGCAGAATGGACATCCTTAACAAATTTCGAGGAATATGAATTTCATATGATTACCGCAAAAGATTAGACTGACTACTAATGATTGAGTCAGAATTAAGCTTATCATAGACAGTCATACATTTCATGGGATAATGAGATCATGAAGCTCTTATATCCTCAACCTTTATCATATAAATTCCAAAAGAAAATCTTAGAAGGAAATCTCGAAATGAAGAAAAGTGGCTTTGAGGCGATCGATGCCAAGTGCAACTTCAATTGAATTTAATCAAGACATTATTCAAAATAAGCAGAGTAGAGGTATTGCTGCAAGAAAATTAAAAAGGAAAGCAAGAATTAAAACTTTCTGATAAGGAGAAAATGTTTCAGTGAACATGCATGAGAAGGCTGATTGCTTTGTTTTATTTTTTAATCTACAAAACTATTAAAACAAATTAATTATACAAAACAAACTAACTAAATTAATTACACTCCTATTCTAACCATATACATGAAAATGACTAGGTATAGTCATATTTCCAGTGTAGCCATTTTCTCATTTTTATTCCCGCATATATGTACAAGTTCAAATGTTAGTAATAAAAATAGAAATCTTGTTGAACTACGAAAATTAAATATGAAATTAGAATGCACGGTTATTGTTATTGTTAGTAACTTATTTAAAATCTCTTTCTCTTGAATTTTCTTTTCCAATTGAATACCAATTGGATCATAGAAATCTGGATGGATCTCTATTAATAATTGGGAAATGTTCAAAGGAAGAGATAACATGCCAGATTGTGAAGATGAGTTTTTAGATTCTTTGGCCTGAAAAAAATTGTTAGTGTTATGTACAAATATTAACTTATTGACAATCTTCTTTGAGGGAAGAATTTCCAAATATTTTTCAAATGGGTTAATGAAAAAGGGATGGAAGTCTTTCAAATAAAATGGAAAATTATTAATTAAATTGGATTGCTGGCCAGATTGTAAAAATACATTCTTTCGTTGATATTGCATTTGAGAAGATAGAAGCTTTTGATAAGCAATGAACATCGATTGGCATTGAAATATTAATATCTTTTGATGCTCATGATTATAATATGAAACTTCAATTTCCCAATTGGGCAATGCATCAATTGAGTGTTTGATAATAAAGTGTTCAATATGCCAGTGAAAAGTGTGAAAAATTTGAAAAATAAAATTTAAAACTAAATCTGATTTTATACAAGATAAGTGAGGAAACAAAAATAAACTGAAATCATTATTTGTACAACTAATGTTACAGCATAATTGGGATTGTTTTGAAATAATTTCCTTTTCAAAAGGATTGGTCAGAATTACGGAATTTGAATAATTTCGAATTCCAACTTGTGAACTAGAAAACGAATTATGATTATGAGTAGGGATGAGAGTTTGATCATGATATGAATCATAAATTGGGATGTTTCCTCGAATAGTGAAATCATGAAGATAATTTGCTGCTCTAAAATGAGGATTAGTTGGGATAATTCCTAAATTGAAGCGTTCCTCATTCACAGATGTTATTTGAATTTTCTCATGAGAATTCTCTTGAGAGGAATAGAAATCGACATCCTCAATGTTATAGTAATTATCATAAATGACTTCACAATTTTATCTAGAATTCCCTTCAATATCATCAAATATATCCAAACAAGGAGGAACAAGAATTTCATGTTCATTAATGGCAAAAGAATGATCATTAATTGCTTCTCTATCTTGATAAAAACTTAATGGTAATTCATTTAAATCAGCCTCTGTAATACCAAGAGGGGAAAAATTACCATCATTAAAAATATCAGGATAAAGGGAAAAATGTGAACCTGAAACAATGTATTTAAAAGTGTCTCTATTTGAGAACTCTTGTGCATTATGCTCATTGTAAATTTCAGATTGCAGATCATTCCTTTGCGTGCTCATGCTTTCTTGAAGAAGGCTGCTTTTTTGCTCATCATGGAAAAATTCAGAAATTTGTACAACAGTTTGCATTTTATTATTTACTTTGATTGTTGCTTGTACTTGTTGATTTGCGATCTGATTTTCTGAATTGACCGCAGAGTAATTTTCAGATTCCAAGGTAGTTCTTTCTCCAAAATTGCTGTTGTTGTTTTCTTGCATTTGATTATAAATATTTTCCAAGCTTTGTGAAACTACTTCATCACAATTTATTTGCACATCCAAATTGGGATTCTCATTTATATTGTAATGGGATGGAACAAAGCTTGAATTAATTTCATATGGATTGGGAATGGGTGGAAGAGAACAAATATATTCAAACCAATCTAATGATTCTTCTTCCATAGGTTTATCTTCGTCTTTAAATCTTAAGTAATTCAAATGAAATCGAATATTAAAATCATTAACAGACTCATTTTTAAACCTTCGTAGATATTCAATTTCTTCACATACCTGTTCATAATCATAGCCGTCAAATTTACAAATGAAAATTATAACAAATTGATCCCAGCTGTGGATTGAAGCAACTGGAAGAGTTCTACACCAGTTTCTGGCTTTTGCCGTAAATGTGAGAGTAAATATTCTGCATAAGATGCCTTCATCAATTCCTTGAAAATCGTAATTTGAAACATTTTGAATAAATTGAAAGACATGGTTAAAAGCAGAAGAATTTCTCTTACCATTGAACTTTACCTGAGACAAGAGTCTTACCACTTCGGGTGGAGTATTGGAAGATGCACGTCCATGGATACAACTCCAAATTGGAAGTTTAAGAGGAGCCATCACAATAAATAAAATATTAAAATTGAAAAGGCTCCAATAGACAAAAAATCTCAGGCCCTCCTTCTAGCGCCAAAAATGTTGATGCCTCGAAAATCGTTGCAACAACATTGGGGGATAACCACCCGGTCCGGACCTTAAAGCAGCTCCTTTTCCATTTGGTATAGTGGCTCCGACTAGTTTAACTAGGTCCAGTTACCTTCTCTCTATTGCTAGTGGTTTATGATGTATCTTTATCTACCAATAGACAGGGATATCAGATCACTTCTTCTTGCTGATCAGGAAAGAGAATGACCCTTAAGCTAATTTGGGTTCAGCCAAGCCACAACTAAAATTTTGTCTCTTTGAGGAGAGGACTTAAAATAATGTAGAATTTACTATAAATGCAAGTTTATTTTATGATGCAAGCAAAAGAAACTAATCTAAATCCTATCTTAATTAGGTAGATATAGGACTAACCCAACTAAGAGCAAGATAATTAAAGTATTGGGATTTAAATATGTCTTTTTTATAATGAATATCAAGTTAATGAAGTAGTTCAATTAACTGATATTATGGTTACCAAAACACATCCTATTGAGACCTCTTAACTGAAATAATAAACCAACAACATTTAGGAAGTAGTTCACAAAAAAGATATTAATTATCAAATCAGTAAATCCGATAATTGAATAATGATATGTGGAAATAGTTCACAACACATTACCATTCAATAAATTAGTTTTATAAAACATATTTCTGAGTAAGTAGTTACTCAAAAATGAGAAATTAATCCATAAAAACAGAGATACATAATAACAAGATTGAGACAAATTACCCATATTGACAATAGTGCACAAACATGAATAAAATGACACATTCCTGTCACCATAAAAATAAAACTGATATTTGAAATAGTAGTATTAGAAATACCAATTTTTTGCATCCATCTCTCTGTCCCTGGTCTCCAACAGCTCTTTACATTGCTTGAACTTCTACTTTCAAAGCTAAAGTCACAATAGTGCAAACTTTGCCTTTCATGTATAATTCAAGATACAAAGGGAAAATCCTCAATAATCCCCAAATCTGAGATTTTCTCTCCTCTCTCCTACAACTCTAAATTCCTATTACAGTAGTGCTTTTAGAAGTCTAGAATTGCAGAGGAGAGCAGCCCTTCATTACATTCTGCAATCTGTTATTTATAATATTTGTGAAGGAATTCTGGAGAGGAGAGTTTGTTGAAGAGAAATCTGCCAAATACAATTTTATTTGTTCAAAATTCCAATCTTTATTTGTTGGAGCATTCTCATTGATTGAAATCTTTTTCTCCATATCTCCTCTACTGTTTTCCTGCAAGAAGAAATCAAAATAAATTAAAATACACCAATAAAATCAAAATGGCATCCAATCAAATTATTTTTAAATAAATAATTGAAAATAAAATATAAGCTATCTATTGATGCCTGAGATGATTTAATTGGCTAAGAATATCATTGACAAGTGAATCTGCAATTAGAAGAGGATTGGACAAATGAAAATAAAACTCAGAAAATTGATTTTGTTTTCAAAATTCGGAGCTTGATTTTCTGCCTGATTTTTGAGCCAATAAATGACTAAATCTATTAGTGAAATCTCCTCAGAAATATTCTCCTTGATTTTATCTTTCCAATGAGTCGTCCTAGGCCTCATTTGGCCAAGTATAACTCAATCTATAAGCCTCCAAAGTTGATGGATCAAATCTGGCATAAATCTGGAAATTCTGTTGCTGGGTTAAAAATCAGAAATTTTAATTAAAAATCTAATTCTAAATTAGAATTCTAATTTAATTATTAATTATGAACGAAATTAATAAATTATGTATTAATTAATATCTAAATAACTAAAATATTAACTATTTATAAACTAATTAATATTGATCTAAATAATATTTAAATTTTAATTAAATTAATTAAATATCACATATTATTAATTAATTTAATTAACATAATATATTACATATAAAATATTAATATAAACTAATATTAAAAAATATATCTACACTTACCCCCATTACCTTTATTCGCTCCATTCGTTTTAACTCATTTCAAATGAGTTTTGAAAATAAAACATGACATAAGCTTTTAGTTAATGCCCCTTTGCTCAATGCTTATCACCGATCGGGGAAGGGAGGTATCGGAGATCGAGGTATAAGAGTTATCGGGGTTCAATAAAATTGTGACATATGAAAACTCCCGATGCGATATTCAAATTTTTAATGATCGGCGATCGGGGATATGAAGTGTCGGAGCTTTTTAAAATGTGTCAAGTTAAAACTCCCGATGCGATCTCCCGATTGCAAAATAGTTTTTTATATATATATTTTTATATATTAAATTTTAATTTAATTAAATTAATTATATATTAATTTAATTAAATTAAATTAAGATTTAATATCATTTTTTATTTTGATTTTATTTTAATAAAATTTAGTTAAGTTGTGAAATTATCTAAACTACAGCCACTTGAATGTTTGGGTTTTTGAGATTAGGATTTGATTTAGAAATTGGAGTGAATTTCTTAAATCCTGATGCTTAATAATTTGGCTGTATAAATAAAAAAATAAATTAAAAATGTTAGTAAGAACTAGCTAGGGGTTAATATTTAAAATAAATGCATTATTGAGCTAATTTATTTACAAAATGCAATATTCTACATTTTATGCATTTTAACCCAGGCTAAATAAATGACGAGACTTGAAAGGAGTACCATTTTCAAACTGATTGACCAAATGAGGCGAAACAAGCGTCAATGAGAAGCTTATAAAAAATTGATTTTAACAAAGCAATCAAAACAAGAATCCAAAGAAAATGAAAAATTAATGAAAACGTAGTGTATTCAACTAAATAAAAATCCAAAAAGGTGTTTAGCCAAAAATTTTATAGAAAGGGTTCCCATTATTTGAGTTGAGCAAATCAATAATGGGGGGTTGTGTTTTCACCACAACAGGCTCCTACTAACCCTTCCATGTCCTAACCTGGAGTTAGTCTGACATTTGGTCACCCTAACAACCATTTCCCCTAAGTCCTAACCCTACAACACTCATTTCCTGCCCTTATCCTAAGGTCACGCATATAAATATATTTCCCCCGCTTGTATAAAACCCAAAACCCACATTTCTAATGTTTAAACCCCCCCGCCGTATGAAAAAACAAATAAAAAAAACAGAGCGGGCCTCGTCCCTAACCCCCCGCCGCCTTGTCTGTCCCGTCAGCCGTCAGATCTGGCGCGCCATAGATCAACGGTGGGCGGGTCTTTCCGTGCCCCGACATGCTGAGGGTTAGCGCCCGGGAGATGGACGGTTTTCCCGTCGTACTCTCGCCACGCGTCACCCTCTCGGTTGTGGCGGAACCCCCTCCTCCGAAACCGCCTGCGCACAAAAGCGGTGCACCCGAAACCGGATACTGCCTTCCCCCCTCCTACGTCAGCGCCACGTCATGCTGACGTCATCATCCTACGTCGGCCTCCTGCCACCGTGTCCTTGCCACGTAGCTGCCACCGTACTACCACGTCACCTCCTCCACCGTACCACCACGTCATCCGGCGGTATTGCTGACATCACCTTGCCACGTCACTGCCATACTAGGACCCACCACTGACGTCATGCTGACATCACCGTCAAAAAGCGCGAAAGGCGCAAATCGCAGCCTAGAGATCCCGGAATCAAAATCTGAGGCAGTTTTTAATGCGCGATTAGCGCCGCGCCTAGCGCTAATCGTGCATCGCTAAGGGAAATAGGCCAAAATGGAAAGCCCTTTCGTGGCTCGGCCTTCAGCAGGCCCGAAAGGCACATAATGACCTGAATTTCTTCGCAGAGATTCAGGAAAGACGCAAAGACAATTTTTAAAGCAACAGAGGGCCGAACAACAGCCATGAAAGGTCGATGCAACAGTTTAAAGGGTATCAGAAGAGAGAAAGGTGCACATTCAGTGCCAAAGCATATCAAGGAAACGGCAAAGAGTATCAGTCGAATGTTTTTAATGAAAAACTTTTATTCCCAATGCAGGTGAACATTGAATGACCTCCAACAAAGTCAAAGAAAATGGTGGAGATTTAATCGAGGCTCTCTCATCACAGTTAATGCACCTCAGAACCAATCAAGAGCATGGATCAAAACCCAAAGCACAGTTATGGCTAAGTGATCAGCACAGAGCCATAAAGACGACACATTAACTCTTTTTTACAGCTGCCCCAGCGCAGCTCGAAGATATTTTGTTGCATTTATTTCAAATAGATGTTAGGTTAAAGACACTTATTACAGCAGATCTGTCTGAGATCTGATTAGTGTAGATATTTTACTTATAAAACAACCCTAATTCACTATAAAAAGGGTTGGTTGGTTGTATAGCTCCAAGAGAGACTCGCTCTATATACCTGATGTTTTACTTAATCAGAGACTGCTGAAAAGCTTGGAGGAATGACTATGTGCTGTGTATTAATGTTTTGAAGAGTTGAATGTGGAATTCTTGTGCTGCAACATGACTCAATAAGTGTTTCTTACCTTTGTTTTCCATTGATGTACCGTCTAAAATAGCAGAAAGAATGAATAGTTTAGAATTGGTTTAATTGCCCTCTCTGCTCAATTTCTGTTGTTTCTTTATGTTTTCATCTGAATTAGTAATGAATATGAATTCCCTGTGGCTCATATTTCCCCTAATTCACTCATGTTTGATAGTTATCTTGGGATTCTTCACTGCTCCTAGATAGAGCTCATTCACCCTCCCTCTGTTAAGCTGAACGAGAGATTCTTAACTGCCTCTCACTCCTTAGCCCTCTTTCCATCCTTTTAGCTTGAATCGTTGTTTCATATGTAGCTAGCTTGCTCCATGTTCCCTCTTGTGACCAAGAAAATGCACCAACAGTTCTACTCCTTGATTCCACGCCCAATGGTTCTAAAACTTTCATGCTATCCCTGCCTCTTTACTTGAAAGCATCATCCTTCCCACCAAAACTCAAACAAAACCCCTTGTACTCAATAACTAGCCTAAAATCATCATCAACAAAGCTAAATCCTAAAGAGAGAACCCTCTCTGACTGCTGGTGGGCTAGCACCTGCAGTCCAAAGATTGGTTTGTGGTTACCTCGGCCGTATCCTTTAAGGAGCTTTAAGGACAACCTGAGTGATAACAGATATTTGTCAAGACGATAATACCAGGCCCTTGGAGCTTGTTTCAGACCATATAGAGCCCTTTTGAGCTTAAATACAAGATTTGCATCATTTCCTAGAATGAATCCTTCTGGTTGCTCAATATAAAATTCTTCTCATAAATCTCCATTAAGAAAAGTTGATTTTACATCCATTTGATATACTTTGAATTTTCGAAAACTTGAAAGAGAAAGAAACATTCTTATGGTTTCAATTCTGGAAACAGGTGCAAAAGTTTCTTTAAAGTTTATGCCTTCTTTTTTAGCATACCCTTTACAAACAAGTCCCGCTTTGTTTCTAATAACTTCTCCATTTTCATTCAACTTATTCTTAAATATCCATTTTGTTCCTATAACATTTTTATCATGAGGTCTAGGAACTGATTCCCAAGTATCATTCTTTTCAATTTGGTCAAGTTCTTCATCCATGGACTTAACCCAACATTCATATTTGCTAGCTTCATTTACATTCAGTGATTCTATGGAGGATAGTAATGCTAGATAATTGGAGGTTCCTGTAAGAGTTCTTCTTGTCTGTACTCCAGACCCTTTTTCTCCTAGAATTTGAGATTATGGATGATTCTTTTGAACATACCTGGATGGAGTCTTTTCCTTGTATGTTGTATCTTCTTCTAATTCTTCATTATTTTCTTCCTCTATATCATTTTGATTGGATACGGGAAAGCATTCATCGTCTTCATCATTTTCATATTCTTTTGCTGATTTCATCTGTTCCGGATTTCTACACGCTTCATTAATTACTACATCAATGCATTCAAAAAAATATTGAAGTCTTTTATTATAACATTTGTATCCTTTACTTCTGGCTGAATAACCAAGAAGAATTCCTTCATCTGCTCTGGGTTCAAACTTACCAAGTTTTTCATCAGTCCTTTTGATGAAACATTTTCTTCCAAAAACTCTAAAGTTTTTTACAGTATGAGGCTTACCATACCAAAGTTCATATGGAGTTTGATCACTATTTACACGAACATTAGCTTTGTTGAGAATAGTCACGATAGTAAATGCAGCTTCACCCTAGAAGGTGGAAGGAGTTCCAAATTTGTCAAGCATAGCTCGAGCCATTTGTTGAAATTTTCTGTTCATTCTTTCTACTACGCGATTTTGTTGAGGATTTCTAGCAACAGAGAATTGCCTTTTTATTCCATGTTGTTCACAAAAATCAAAGAATTCATCTGATATGAATTCCCCCCCTCGATCAGATCTAATTCATTTTCAACTAAAGCTTTGAAGGCTTTAAACTTTTCAAATGCTTCATATTTATGCTTTAGTAGACCTATCCAAAACATTCTAAAAAAATCATCAATGAATAAAATAAAGTATTCTTCTCCATGAGGTGACTTTTTCCTTGTTGGTCCACATAAATCAGTATGGATGAGTTCAAGAGGCCTACTTGTTGATCCTTCTTTTTCACTGAAATGAGATCTAGTTTGTTTACCGACTTGACATGGTTTTCATATGGTATTTTTTTGGATGATGATATCTGGAAGATCACAGATCGCCTTGAGGCTGCAAGCTTTTCTTATTTGAGAAAAGCTTAGATGTCCCAATCTTCTGTGCCATAACCCATTTTCATTTGCTTTTCTTAGGTAGCATTGATTTTTTCCTCCTTTGAGTATGTATAAATTGTTTGGAGTTCTTGTACCTTTGATTACGATCTTTCTTGTATCAAGCTCACAAACCACACATCCATTTGATCAAAACTCAAATTCATTTCCTTGATCACACATTTGATTGACACTCAACAAGTTATGTTTTAAACCATCAACATACATGACATTTCCAGCTTTAACCATTTCTTTCAAATAAATAGAATCTTTACCTTTAATGATGGTTGGTGTTTCATTTCCAAAGGAGACATTCTTTTCCTTTTCTAAGGCATTATATGAATGAAGTTTCTCTTTATCACTTGTCATGTGTTTGGAGCATCCGCTGTCAATGTACCAATGATTCTTTTGTCCTCCTGCAAATAGAGCTATGCCACATCTTTCTGATTGAAATTCCTTCTTTCCCCATACTTTGGAATTTGATGATGTTTTCTCTTTTTGAAGTGTTGTCCAAAATTCTCTCCTGCATTCAAATTCATCATGACATAAGTTATTACAAAACGAACATTCAATTTCATCTTCAAGAGGAGAAAAGTTATTATAGGAACTTTTCTTGATTCCTATTATGCTCCTTTGATTTCGTGTTTCTCTAGTCATGATAATTTTGTAAGCAACGCATTGAGCAGCCTTATGCCCAAAGTTATGGCATGAAAAACATTGTCCATTAAAGAAGTTTTTGTGATCATATAATATTTTGGCATTGTTTACCTATTGGTTGATGCTTCTATTGATGTTCATCCTTGGAGTAAATTGAGCATGATTTACCTGATAAGCACTTTTAGGCTTTTTCTGATGATCGACATATTTTTCATTGATCTTTGCTGCATCAAGATAGCTTCTGGTGGAGGCTGACGACTTTTGTGATGGGGGATGATTCTTCAGTATATCCAAGACTTGTATTTAAAAGAGGGGAACGCTGAACTTTGGTGATTTCATTTAAATTTTTTGATCCTTTAGAAAATGTAAGATTAAGAGATTTTGTCTTCTCAAGTTCTTTTCTTAAACCCACAACTTCACATTCTAGTTTTTCATTGTGCTTTTCTCTTTCAGTGAGTTGTTGTGTCAATGTGTCTATGATCATATTCTTTTCTTCCAAACAGATTTTGAGTTTTGTGATTTCTTCAAGAAAGTCTTCATCTTCTAAGGCATCCAATAAATCATCATTGTCATAAGCCATGAGTAGTTTATAATCTTGTTCAGTTTTATCTTCGTCACTATTAGATAATCCATCACTATCTTCATGGGTATAGAAACTTCTTCTATTGACAACCTGTTTTCTATTGCCTTTTGTATATTCCTTTCCTTTTTCATATTTATCTTTATGAGGATATTTGGCTGCATAATGGCCGACTCTACCACAAGCAAAGCATTTAAATTGTATCTTACCTCTGAATCTTTCGGAACCCCGTTGAAGCTTCTTGACAAAGTTTACCTCATCTTCTTCTTCTGAAACATATCTCGATTCGTTGTGTTCTTCCTTTTCTTTTCCCTTTGTTGAAGCTTTGAAAGCAGCTTCTCCCATATCTAATGGACCTCCTTTCCTCATTTCAAAGGCAGTTAGAATTCCATGAAGTTGAACCATGGTAATAGATTGAAGATCTTGCTTTTCTTCTATGGCAGATACTTTTGACTCAAATTTAGAAGTCAAAGATATCAAAAATTTCTCTACTAAAGTAGCCTCCTTTATCTCTTCACCCAGATTATTCATACAATTAACAATATCATCTACACATAAAAATTAGCCAGCAATACTTTCATCATTATGCATCTTAAGAGTTTCATACTGAATTCTGAGAGTTTGAAGCTTAACATGTTTTACCTAGGAGTCTCCTTTGTAGCTATGAATGATTTTTTCCTGTATCTCTTTGGTTGTCTTGAGTTGCATGACTTTGACAAATTCTGATTTTGAAAAATTTCCCAATAAAGTATTGACTGCTTTGGCATTAGTTTTGTATAACTTCTTACTTACTGTATATGTAGGTATTGCTGTAGGAAATTGATGTCCTCACTCCACAATTTCCCAAACATCAGCTCCAAGCAATTGAATATAGGCTTTGGTTATTATTTTCCAATATACTAAGTTGTTTCCATTGAAGATTGGTGGTCTGATAGATCCCATGCCTTCATGATTGTTCATCTTGAAAGATCTCCCTTCAAGTGATCAAGCTTCTTCTAAAGGACCTGCTCTAATACCAATTGTTGGAAATAATACTGAGAGGGGGGGGGGGGTGAATAAATATTTGCAATTTAATAATATTTCATTTCCCAAACATATTTATATATGCTACTTCAGTGAAGTGAACTTGCGTGTGCACGCTCCTATGATTAGAGAAACCAACGTATACCCAGAGAACTTATGATTTAGTCAATTTATCATGTGTTGATCTTTAATCAGTGCATCAATAACTTATTATACAATAACTAAGTGCAGTAATAACATAATGAACCATCACACATAAGCAACACACAAGAACACTAAGATTTAAGGCGAAAACCCAATGCGGGAGAAAAACCACCTATTGTTGTCGTCTCTGTCTTCTTTTAATATAAAGAAAATATGTTTACAATCTTGTACTGGTGTAGACTCATAGCAGTATGCAAGCACCCATTTGTAGAAGGCCACAACCTTCTCTCGTTTTCCAGCTTCTACTAGAAGGGAGCTATAACCCCCTAGCTCTTGTACTAGCCGATGTGTTTAGTAGTATGTAGGCACTGACCTATAGAAGGCTATGACCTTCTCTCTTCTTCCAAGGACCACGTTTCATTAATTTTCGGACTGGATGCTCCTAGTACACAACAACACAATATGAAGTCCTCATTTCATCAAATTTTCACGTAAGACCCATCAAAACTTTGAAACTCAAATTGCATCAACCAATATTCAGTTAATCTAAACAATCAGATCACTATCACCAGAACATTGTGTTGAACCTAGAAACCTGCATCATCATTCAGAACTAGCTGCAACCTCAAAAATCATACATTAGAATTTATATGCTACTTTACAGAACTAAACCTGTGTGTATACACTACTTCCTTTAGCAAAACATTCATATACCTCCAAAACTACTGAATCATAAAAACTTATGAATCAAATCTCTACTAAACAGTAATATTCTGAACATCTACTATCAATTTACAAAGCTTTAGACAGTAGTAGAGATAACCCTTCTCGCTTAAACAATCAATCAATCAGACTCAAAACTCCTTATGCATTCAATTTTACATTCAGATCTAAGAAGACTTCATTGACAGACAATAGTAAAACAGTAGCACTGATCAGATAGATCAGTCATTTCTGAAGAATAGGATTTTCTTTGCATACGGTACTTGGAAGAGTTGAACCTATGTGTATACACGCCTTTACCGAGGCAAACCAACGTATAGATCTGCAAATATTAACTCACAACTTCGCTGCTATTCTAGACTTCATATATACCTTGATCATCACATTTAAAGAATAAAACATGTGTAAACAATCAGATCTAGCCCAACCAATATCAGATCATTCAATGATAAGTCATTTCAGGTTTCATGATCATGATCCAACATTGAATTATCGGTGAAAAAAAAATCAGATCATATCACAATCATATCCCCTACAACACAAAATATACTTCAAATAGAAGTATTCTTGAGAAACCCTTTCACTTTTGCTCTTGCCCTTTGATCTTCTCCTCCTTATATAGTTTTTTCCTTCCTCAATACCTCAGACAAAAACAACACTTAGAGCCTGTAGTATTCTTAGATGGGATCAAATAACCATTACTCCCCTCAATATTGTGGGCAAATACCATGGTATTGACCCTTGGTATTCTTTACTCTTGAATTTTCTTGATTTTCCAGCCCATACGCGCTTTTCCTCTTGTGAAAGTGTGTGCATACGTATATGCTCTTTTTGTTCCATGAACATGTGTGTATACATTTCTTTTTTAAGCTTAACTTGCGTATACAGCTTAAACTATATGAAAATATCATTTTCCTTCAAATTCTTGATTCTGATCAATAGACCTTTGTTCCAACTTCATGTTCTTTTGTACCACTACCCTATTACCTCTAAATTGACCGGTTACACTACGAGTTTCCTTTTATCAAATATGAACTAACATGTGAGTGAGTTTCCATCAAGGACAACACCTGTATCATAATGCCAACATGTTTCACACAAAATGTAATTTTCACTACACTCCAAATGAATTCATACAGAGATTTCATGAGTTCCATATCTCATGGTTACCTTTTAGATGCTTGATGTTGATACAATCCATTGCATATGTTTCAAGTGTTTATTGTAGTTTGTATCTTATTCTATAATAGTCTATAATGGATCCTATATCTTCTTATGAATTCTTCATTAGTTCTCGAAGGGTATTTTTGGATTTTTTGAGCTACTAAAGAATGCATTCCCCTCGAACGGTTGTCTATGTGCTAAACAAGTTGGGCCTATAGGGTTTATGAAACCTGCTACAGGACATTGTAGTCTCTTGTAGAAGCACAAAGGTCATTCATTCTTAGTGGATAAGTCTCCTCAAATGGTATATGTGGCTTGATAATTCATGGGAATGGAGGAAATTTCATAGTGAAAATTTTGATTCTGATTATGATGAAAAATTGGAAGAAGTGGGTTGCTACATGGTGGAATGGGTTGAGAAAAATGAAAGCAACTCATTTATGAGGCTTGGTTATGGAAATGTCAATTATCATGATCCTTATAATTCTCTTCCTTGTACTAGATGATCAAATAAACTTATATCTGTAGCCTCTTTTAGAGACTAGTCTTTCTTATAATAGCTCTAGACTTTCCTATAGCATTTCAGGAAAGTTGTAGAAAACGTATGAAAATTGGATGATATGAGATGGATGATGTTGGGGTTGATGTAAAGGAGTGGAAAATGGTGCAAGGATGTCAATTGGGTCATCCTTGAAGAAAGTGTGTTGGTGACTTGGAATGGGGTGTAATATTGTCCCTTTTGGTTAACATAATTGCAATGTCTTCACTTGTTCAAAGACAATTGTAATTGCACAGAAACCAATGTGAGAGATCAAAAATATTTTTTTATCCTTTTTTTCTATCTTTTTTATTTTTTTTGTTTTTTAATTTTCTCCCTTTTCTCTTTTTTTGGGTTCAATGGATTCCTTATGGATTTTTTCAACTAGTGAACCTGCTTTAAGTGCCTCAAAAGAGGTTTTCACCTAGAGCTTTGTTCTATTTACATTTTCTTGAAACCTGTTGAATACCTCATCAAATTTTTCAGCTAATGACCCTGTCTCAAGTGCCTTAAATGAGGTTTTCACTAGAGATCATTTTTTTTCTTTTTTTTTTCTTTTTTTTAAATAGGAACTAGATGGATTTGGAGCTCTAGTGCTCTCAATCACATTTAGTTCCTTTCTTATTGACACTATGAATTCATCCCTTGAAAGGGGATTCTTGTAAACCTTTAGACTATAACCATTTACTAATAGTGGTATTTTTTCCTCATGTATAGTTCTAATTTTGATAGATCCATTACCATAACATTTCTCCACCAAGTAAGCTCCCAACCATTTGGTCATGATTTTTCCTTTGAATTCCTTAAACCTGGAGTCATACAAGATATCCCAATCACTCTCTTGGAAGGCTCTAGTTCTAATGTATTTATCATGCCAATTTGTTTCTTTGTAGTTGGACTACTTCAATATGTAACATGGCTTACGTCATGTTATAATCCAAGTAATTTAGCTATTTTATCCTATCAACCTATGCCTTGTTCAAATCCATGTCCAGCTCAGTGGACTTCCTCAAAATGTTATACTCAAACTCAACTGGTAACAAATATTTATTTCCATAAACCAGCTTATAGGGGGGTTTTAAAGTAGCATTGTAGGTCCAAGTGGCTTCAATAATCTATCTACTCCTTCTTAATATCACTAATTACCTTAGTAAGAGTGTTTTCACATGCTCTATTAGTGACCTGTACCTGCACATTTACTTGCAGGTAATAAGGAGTGGAATTTTGGTGGAAAATGTGATGTTGCTTAATTATCCCCTCAATAAGGTTAGAAGTAAATTGGGATCCTTGGTCTATTACTAACTCTCTTGAAAAACCAAACTTGTATAAAATATTATCTCTTAAGAGCTCATCTACCTTTTTCTTTGTGGTTGCCTTTACTTCTTTCACTTCAGCCTGTTTATTTAGGTAATCAGTGCATACAATGATGTACTTTTCTTGTCCAAATGGGGGACTAATAGGACCAATGAATTCCATGCCTCGTTTCTCAAATGGATCAAAATCCACTTGAGATTGAAGGGGGATTTCATCTTTCCAAGCAGGCTTCTCCATTCTCTAGAATTCATCACATCATGTTGTGTATCTTTCTACATCTTTATGAAGAGTTGGAAAAAAGTATCCTATTTGTAAAATATTGTAGGTTGTCTTTTTTGCAGCGAAATGAACTCCACGGGGTCCATCATGACAAGATGAGAGGATATCATAGATTTCATCCTCCCTCACACATCTTCTTAAAATTTGATCCAAACCCAACTTGAAGAGGCTTCCCCTATTGGAAAATGTAAATAGGTTTGGTCTTCATAATTATCATTGTAATTGTATCATCTTGTTTTTCATGAAAAAAGAAAAAAAGAAGAAAATTAATTTATTATTATTATTATTATTTCATTAGTTAAGCATGTTCTTAATCCTTCTAGGGTTTACTAATTCAAAATAATATTTTTCATGAGTCAAGCTATCGTACTTAAGTCAAGTCCCATTTGGACCTTTTAAAGAAATAAGGAAAAAAAATTATTTGAGTCAAAATAGTCAGTTTTGTCCCCACAAGCCTCCAAGTCGGCCTTGCCTGGACAAGTCAACCATGGAAGAGACCTATTCAACCTCCTAGATGTGTATAAATATAGTGCAACCTAGCCTCATTTGGATCATTATCATCAAATTCCATTTTAGTACCAAGAAGAGAGAGAAATTAGTGAGAAAGTCAAGCAAGAAGAGTGAAAGTCAAGGGAGAGAAAATTCAGAGACATGTACAAATATTTTTCCCTAATTTATGTCACATGTGTGAAGGTTCAAATATGTTGCAAGGGTTGAAAAAATTCAGAAGTTTTGCAGGTCCGAAAATCAGATTTTGACCAAGATTTGAAGAGCTTTGACCATTATTGACTTGTTTGGATTTGACTTGGTTGAGGAAGGTTTTAAGGAGGGTTGGGTTGGGCCTTGTGGGAGGTCCTGGTAATGGTTTTTTGGTCCTATATTTCTCACTTTGATCTTATTCTATAAGAAGAGAATATTTTTTGGGTTTTCCCCCTTGTGGATCTTTCCCTGGCTTGGAGCCTATATCTTGTGTTCATTCTCTTTTGTGATATTCATGGTTTATGTTTGGGTAATTCTTTGATGAAGAGAACATAATAAAAATAAGCCAACATATATTCACAAGCAATTATCAAGTAAGAGAAATCAAACCTAATTATCTACACTAGTGATTTCTCAACATGGTATTAAAGCTAATGTGAGGAGAAGGAATATTAAAGATCACTCTTGTTGGCATAAGTGGAAGACATTTATGTAACACCCTCCTACCACATCTACCCAAGCAACCAACCAACCGGGGTAAACATGTGATAAGAGGCCACTATGATATGACTCAACCTCCTAATTAATGTTAAGGAAGTGGAACCAATGAAAACACACCATACAGCCATTAATCATTAGTTATAGAACCCTCGGGAACCAATTCAATACTTTAGACAGCTTGCCTTGGGGTCCCACTAAGCTTTTGAACAATTTAAGGCTCAATCGCTCCCATGCTATAGGCATGAGTGTGACCAGCAACCCAAAGTCGCTCTCATAGGCTTACCTGCCAGCGACTAGAGACCAAATTTGTCAGTGCTATGCTAGCGAATTTGGGATTTGAGCTACTTTTTCAAGCCCAGAGCCCAGGTCATTGCCCAGAATTGAACCATTTCTTTACCATATTCTGAATTAAGCGGTTTTAAGGTCGTTCCTACAAGGGTTTCTTTTGGCGTGGTCATATCATTAAAATAACATGGAAATGATAGTACTAAAGAAAATACTTGTTCAAGACCTTTACTGGACCCCTACTATCCATGACAGGCATTTCGTCAAACATATTGCAAATGTGCAATCGACAGGTTTAATTAACAGTTCTAAACATAAGGGTCTCATACTTAGCTGAGAATCACTAAGAACCATTGATGCCTCAACACATCAATTGCCATTCCATCCATTAGGTCATAGACACTTTGATCATTCAATTACAATTAAAAACATGATGAGAGCCACACGTGGTTGTTGTCATAAAACATATACATAACCAACATAATAGGGACAAAATTATCCATGAAATCATAGCCATATACACAATCTATAATCCATCAAAATTCTCATATAAATACAACAAGAAATAACCTTTCATTGATGATGCAAAATCAAAATCCGAGATGGGACTTCCACATTCCACCCAACCATAGAATGGTTGAGCCAACTCTCTCTTCAGACATTAACCCTTGTCCCATATTCCAAGCATGAATGTGGGATTTCATAGAACACATCAATCAAAAACCATCCAGCGCTTCCAAAGGCCATCCACCTCAACCCATATAACAATGAATCCACCTCACAGTCAGACATCACAAAACCATCATCAGATCAGTCTCTATCCTAGCCATCCAGGGCTTTAGAGGTTTTGTTCCAACCAAGGCTTCAGGACTAGTAACTCAACCCATAGCTGTCACTAGATTCCAGAGTATTTGTCCAACCAAGGCTCTAGGACTAGTAATTCAACCCACCAAGGACTCTAGGGCGTTTTTCCAACCAAGGCTATGGGAAATAGTAACTCAACCCAAGCTAAGGAAACATGAGAACCAACCAAAAACAAACAACGAAAGTAAACCCACAATCACCATGGCTATCCAGGAAATGGCAAGGCTAGGAAATCCACTGTTAATCCAAGAAATCCTCCATGTCAATGATATATCACAACCAAGAAACCACATGCATATGCCACACATGCCAAAACTAGTGAAGGAAACATACATGCAACTCAATACCGACGAGAAAATATGATGTAGTTGTTGATCCCAATGCCTTCTTGTGCTTCCTTACTCTTCCTTTTCCTTCTTGCTCCAAAAATCCAAGTATGCCACACCCACCAAGAGTGCTCCAAGGAAATTCTAACTCCCCAAGAGTATGAGATGGAGAGAGAATAATGAGAGAGTTCTGAAACTGAACTGATAAAAGGTTACCAACTGATCCTTAGAAGCCTTTTTATGAATGAGGCCTCTATTTTCTTCATTTTCCATTATTTTCCTTCAATTTCCTCCTCACATGAAACCTCTAACATTTCACCTCCATTTTCTCCTAATTTCCATTATTTTCATATATAATTGTGCTAAAATGCCATTTTACCTTTCCAAAGCCTTAGCCATTTCCTTTGCCAATTTCCTTAGCCGAAAACAACCACAAGTGGTCCCCATCACTAGGATTTTGCCCAACATTCAGCTTAGAATAAGTGTCCCATCATCTGTGGTTATTATTTTGCCTTTATTTACTTTTATTACATGGAATTTTCACCATGGTTGTTACAGAACCCTCCCCCTTGGGGGAACACTGTCCTCGTTTTCAACAACACCTATCACCACAAAATTGTTGTAAGAAAAACATATTGTTGATGGAGCTTTATAACTTAGCTCGATGAAGTATTTAAAATGATCACCCTTCTGAAGGCAAACCAACATAATAACATGACATCATAACAACATACTACATAGTGGAGCTTTATAACACATCTCGTGACGATATTTACATCCATATACATACGTACATAAATCAACACCATCAAAACATATACCACAAACCAGACCAAAACACCAAGCCAAAAATACTTTGCCTCAGTTGGAAAAAAAGGAAGGATACATAGCCCGCATCTAATTAGCCATCTCCCATGTAGCTTCATTAGGCCCAAAGTGATTCCACTACACCTTAACTTGCTCGATTGCTCAGTTCCAGAGCATGACCACATTCTTCTGCAATATACACTGAGGCTGCGGCTGGAATTCTCCATCTGGTTCCACCTACAATATAGACCTATCAATCACATGATCAACATCCTTAACACACTTCTTAAGCAAAGATATATGGAATACATCGTGGACTTTCACTATCAAAGGCAGTGCAACTCGATAGACTACTGGCCCAATCCTCTCAATGATACTGAAGGGTCCAAAAAACCGTGGTGCCAGCTTAGCACATGATCCAATCCATAAATAACTCTTCTTCGGTTTGATGTGCAAGTACACCTATTCTCCAAACTATAACTCCTTAAACAACCTATTCGGATCTGCATAGCTCTTATGCCTATCCTGTGCTGCCTTTAGATTCCTTTTGATCACCTGTATTTCCTATTCCATTTCTGCCAACATATTTGGTTCAATCAACACCCTACCAACTAGATCACTCCAACTGATGGGAGTGTTACAACTTCACCCATATAATTCCTCAAGAGGACTCACCTTCAATGACACTTGATAATCATTGTTGCACGTGAACTCTACCAAGGGGAGACACTCTTCCCACTTTCGTTGTTGATGCATCATATACATCATCAAAATGTCCTCCAATATCCTGTTGACCCTCTCTGTCTTTCCATCTATTTGCAAATGATAAGTTGTAATGAAGGCCAACTCTGTGCCCAAACTTGCAAACAACTCCTTCCAAAACTTGGAAGTGAAATTTGCATCCCTATCTAACACAATCTTCTTAGGAACACCATTCAGTGTAACCACATCTTGGATGAATAAATGTGCTAAATCGCTAGCTGAGAATGTAGACTTAACTGGAATGAAGTGTGCTACCTTTGTCAACCTATCTACAATAACCATGATGGAATCATGTTGTCTCACTGCCTTTGGAAACCCTGTGATGAAGTACATGGAAATGACCTCCCATTTCCATTATAGAATCACAATCAACTATAATAGTCCACCTAGATGCTTACATTATGAATTCACTCGCTAACAATCGAAACATCTAGCCACAAACTCTATTACATCCCTCTTCAAATTAGGACAATAATAATTTTTCTTCATTGTAGTTAATGTCTTCTGATAACCTGGGTGACCTGAATAAGGTTTCACTTGAAACTCACTCAAGCTCACCTTCTTGAGCTCATTGTTATCCGATACATATATCATGTCTCGGAACCTAACCATCCCATCTGTTGTAAGACAATGATTCATACTATGTGCTCCTGTGCCTGTACCTATACCTGTACTGCCACTTGTACTTGTACCACTACATGTACATGTACTTGCACATGTACCTCTACCAGCATCCTGCTGCAACCTGTGCACAATCTCCATATACCTAACATCCTTCTGACCTACCTGCAAGGTCCTATCTTGTAATTCTGTCCCATAGGAGCTCATAGCTCCCAAGTGATTTACCTGTACCCGTCTCCTGAGATCATATTCCACCCTATTCTCTTTACCTTTGATGTACCTAATCTCGAAATAAAACTCATTGATCATGGCCAACCATCTAGCCTACCTTGTGGTTAAATTCAGCTAGTCAAACAAATACCTCAATCCAATATGATCACTCATAAATACAAACCTTATGCCAAGAAGATAGTGTCTCCACATCTTCAATGCATGTATGATCATTGCTAACTCAAGATCATGCATCAGGTAGTCCTTATCGTGCTTGTTTAGTTTCTAGGACTCATAACATACCACTTGTCCATCCTGCATAAGAAGTCCACCAAGTCCTCTCTTACAAGCATCTGTTCATACTACAAATTATTTGTCTAGATTTGAAATCTGTAGTACCGATGCATGCATCAACAACTGCTTAATTTGTTCAAATCTAGCCTCACACTCCTCTGGCCATTCAAACTTCTTACCTTTCCTTTACAATGATGTAATAGGATAAGAAATGTGTGAGAAGTTCTTGATGAACCTCCTACAATATCCTGCCAAACCTATGAAGTACCTCACCTCATCCACATTCTTAGGAGCTACCCACTCCATGATGGCCCTTATCTTCTTTGGATCAACTTCAATGCCCTCCTTGGAGATAACATGCCCCAAGTAGTGTACCTCAATCTGAAAGAAACTACACTTGTTGAGTTTAGCATACAACTGATGCTCTCTCAACAACCTCAACAATACTGCTAAATGCTTAGCACGCTCTTCCTCATTTTTAGAATATACTAGTATATCATCAATGGACACAATAAAAAACTTATCCAAATATGGGCGCAACACACTATTCATCAAACACATAAATGTAGCTAGAGCATTAGTTAAGCCAAATGGAACAACAACAAACTCATAATGCTCGTACCTAGTCCTGAATGCGGTCTTGTAAATGTACTCCTCTTTGATGCATACCTGATGGTATACGAATCTCAAATCAATCTGCGAGAACATTGTTGCTCCCTTTAGTTTATCGAATAAGTCATCAATCCTCAACAATGGATACATGTTCTTTATGGTGACTTTGTTCAACTACCTGTAGTCAATGCATAATCTAAGGGTACCATCTTTCTTCTTCACGAACAATACTGGTGCGACCCAAGGTGATACACGCGGCCTAATGTACCCCTTTTCCAACATTTCCTCAAGTCACAACTTTAACTCAACCAACTCAAGTGTGCTCATCCTGTAAGGTGCTTTTGATGCTGGAGTTTCCCTTGGCACTAACTCAATAGAAAATTCTACCTCCCTGTGAGGTGGCAACTGTGTAATTTCCTTAGTAAATACATCCTTGAATTTTTGTAAAACTGGGTACCGGCTCAACACATTTATATCCTCAACTTCCTTACCCTTATCACTAGAAATGTGCATTGTGAATAACTTCCACCCCTTCCCGCGGCTATGCTTTTCTTGCATAGTTTTCACCATCCTAACTGATGTGGCTTTCTTCTTTCCCTGTAAGACTCTTGGTTCTCCATTATCATAAACACACTTAATGGCTTTGTCATAACAATCTACCTTGGTTCTATGAAGATACAACCAATCCATGCCCAACAACAAAATGTATGAACCCAATAGTAATACATTCAAATGTGTTGTGGTAGTCATACCATTCAAGTCAAATGCACAAGCTCTTACCCAATGATGAACTCATTTCTTTGTACATGTGGCCAACTTCACTAACCAAGATTTTTCATGCAATTCCTTACCCAAACCACACTTATCCACCAATTCAGGACTAACGTAGCTATAATTAGATCTAGTGTCAATCAAAATAGAAATAACTTGATCACAAAGCTTACCATCCATTTCAATGATAGATTCTTGATGCTCTGCCTGTTTGTTATCCAATGCTGCATAGATATGTGGAATACTCTGACCAACAACTCCAACAATTTGTGCCACCTACGCACTGTATATCTTAGGCCTACCACTCGGGTACTGTGGACAGTCTCTCCTGCAATGATCTCCTCCATAAATCCAACACCACACATGCTCCTTATTTTGTTCCTCAGATCGGTGTCCCTATCTTCTCTCTAATGCATTGAAACTCTTAGTTGGTTTGAAATTCTCCTTGTTACTTGTATCCTGAGGCCTTGCTCTCTTTCTATCCCATTTTCCTTTGTTCTTTTCATTACCTTTCCAGTCTGGCTTAGTCTCAGTTCTGTGCTTCGATTGTTCATAGCAATGCCTTAGCTTCCGAATGGCCTCCTCCAATGATCTAGGATCATCAAACTCAATTGTATATTTAAATGAAACCGGTAACCCACTACTAAAACTTTGGATATTGGCCTTTCCTCTGTGAGATAAGGCACATACCTCAGTAACTCCAAGAACCTGCTAGTGTACTCATCATCTGTCATAGATCCCATCTTTAGCTCATAAAATTCCTTTACCCTATCATCAAAGTATCTTTCTGACAAATACTTCTTCTTGAATAGTCACTCAAACTCACTCCAAGTCAAATATTCCTCATGAATACATATGACATTCTTCACATCTTCCCACCAAATGTCTGCTTTACCTTTGAGACTGAATGTAGCCACTCAAGCTTTCTAAATAGTCATGCAACCAGAAGAATTTCCTCATGCCAAGAAACCATGCCTTTTCATCATGTTGTTTCTTCATCTCTCCATAAAATGTTGGTGGCTTTGCTTTCTTAAACTCATATGAAAAATATCCCATATCAAACTTCCTAGAAGAATGATGGCGATGAAAATCATGATGCCTATTTGAATTAGAACTAGAATCATTCATGTGCCTATTCCCTCTCCTATTCGAAGTGTCCAACAATCTGTCATCCCTCATCGTGTCATCTCTATCTAATCTGTGACTACCATGTGACTGACTACCATATGCCCCATTAGTTCTATCCTCCTTCTCATAGTTGATCCGACATGGTCCCTATCCTTGCAAATCTGACAAAATTTCAAGTATTACTGCATTTTCCTCTACTTGTTTCTCATGTGCGTGTATGATTCTATCATTATTTGCCTTACAACTTCTTATTTCTTCCTTTAAGCTTCTTAGTGTAATTGCCAAATCAAAAGAATTCCCAACACCATACTACTCTTCGAATTCATAGGGAGAGTCTTTGTAGTCAACCATATTGTTAGCCATTTGATATTTCTTCCTACAAGGTGTATCATGTCATCTAAACCAAATAACAATAAACCAACATACCTTAGTATAGCTCGGGGAGGATACCTTGTCTTCAAGATCAACAAATCAGAGTGATACATGTATAACATAATTATGACATCATATATGAATATAAAACATAAGAATATGACCATGCAATTGTCATTCTAGTTAGGGTCTATCATCAATGCATGACCTTAACAACAACACACACCACTACCTCATGCATGAAAACCACCATCATTACGTCACTATACACTTGACCACATGCAAACATGAACATGCATAGGTGATGCATAATCATCCACACATATGATCAAGCATGAATCAACAATTCTTGAAATAAAACCTACAAGAATGATACATGAAACCAAGCATACAAGAATGTAACCAAACATGAAATAATGTAACCAAGAATACTACAACGATACATGTAAGCGACATAAATTGATGTGTAACTAGTCATACACTCACAATGATGCATTTCAAAATAACACCTCAAATTTCACATGACAACATCACTACAACCATGAACAACATCATGCAAATGCAACAAGCATATGGAATGCAAGGGTGAGAGACAAACATTCAAATGACATGCATTCATGACCCAACACATAGCCCATCAAGTTTGAGGGGTGAACCATGCTCTGATACCACTCTGTAACACCATCATCCCACATCTACCCAAGCAACTAGCAAGTCGGGGTAAACATGCAACGAGAGGAAACTATGAGATGATTCGACCTCCTAAGTCATGTTAAGGAAGTGGAACCGATGGAAACACAACATACATACATTAATCATCAGCTACAGGACCCTCGGGAACCAATCCAATACTTTAGACAGCTTTCCTTGGGGTCCCACTAAGCTTTTGGAAAATTTAAGGCTCAGTCACTCCCATTCTATAGGCAGGAGTGTGACCAGCAACCCAAAGTCACTCTCGCAAGCTTGCGTGCTAGTGACTAGAGACCAAAATTGTCAGTGATATGCCAACGACTGTGGGATTTGAGCCACTTTTTCAGGATGAGAGCCCAGGTCTATGCCCAAAATTGAACCATCTCTTTAGATCAATAAAATAACATGGAAATGGAAGTACTAAAGAAAATACTTGTTCAAGACCTTGACTGGACCCCTACTAGCCATGATAGACATTTTGTCAAACATATTGCAAATGTGTAATCTATAGGTGTAATTAACAGTTCTGAGCATAAGGGTCTCATACTTAGTTGAGAATCTCTAAGAACCATTAATGCTTCAACACATCAACTTCCATTCCATCCATTAGGTCATAGATACATTGATCATTCAATTACAAGTAAAATCATGATGAGAGCCACATATGGCTACTATCATAAAACACGTGCATAACCAACACAATAGGAACAAAATTATCCATGAAATCATAGCCATATACACCACATATAATCCATCAAAATTCTCATAGAAATACAAGGAGAAATAACCTTTCATTAATGATGCAAAATACAAACCCTAGATGGGACTTCCACGTTCCACCCAACCATAGAATGGCTGAGCCAAGTCTCTCTTCATCCATTCACCCTCATGCCATATTCCAAGCATGAATGTAGGATCTCATAGAACACATCACACAAAAACCATCTAGGGCTTCCAGAGGCCATCCACCTCAACCCATCAAACAATGATTCCACCTCACAGTCAGACATCATCAAATTGGTCTCCATCCAAGCCTTCCAGGGCTTCCATATATTTTGTTCCAACTAAGGTTTCTAGGACTAATAACTCAACCCAAAGCTACTGTCAAGATTCTAGAGTGTTTGTCCAACCAAGGCTTCCAAGACTAGTAACTCAACACACCAAGGGCTTCCAAAGTGTTTGTCCAACTAAGGCTTCAAGGACTACTAACTCAACCCACCAAGGGCTCCAGAGTGTTCATCCAACCAAGGCTACAGGACTAGTAACTCAACCCAAGTTGTTACAGGGCTCCAGAACATTTGTACAACCAAGGCCACGGAACTAGTAACTCAACTCAAGCTAAGGAAACATGAGAACCAACAAAAAAAAAAACAATGAAAGTAAACCCACAATCACCATCACTATCTAGGAAATGGCAAGGCTAGGCAATCCACTGTCAATCCAGGCAATCGTCCATGCCAATGACAGATCACAACCAAGAAACCACATGCATGTGCCATTCATGCCAAAACTAGTGAAGGAAACATACATGAAACTCGGTACCTACAAGAAAAATTTGATGTAGTTGTTGATCTTGATGCCCCCTTGCGCTTTACTTCTCTTCCTTTGTGTTCTTGCTTCAAAAATCCAAGTATGCCACACCCACCAAGAGTGCTCCAAGAAAAATCTAAGTCTCCAAGAGTATGAGAGAGAGAGAGAGAATATGAGAGAGCTCCAAAATTGAACTGACAAAAGGTTACCAACTAATCCTCGAATGCCTTTTCATGAATGAGGCCTCTATTTTCTTCATTTTTCATTATTTTCCTTCAATTTTCTCCTCACATGCAACCTGTGACCCCTTTTCTCCTAATTTACATTATTTTCATAAATAATTGTCCAAAATGCCATTTTGCCTTTCCAAAGCCTTAGCCATTGCCTTTGCTAATTTCCTTAGCCAGAAACAATCACAAGTGATCCCCATCACTAGGATTCTACCCAACATTCAGCTTGGAATAAGTGCCCCATCACTAGGATTCTTCCCAATATTCAGTTTGGAATAAGTGCCCCATCATCCATGGTTATTATTTGTCCTTTATTTACTTTTATTACATGGAATTTTCACCAAGGTTGTTACAATTTATACAACAACCATCCTAGCTACTTTAGGAGGACATCATTTTCAAAGGGCATAAGGAAGAAGACTCAAATACCATCATTCATCTTGAAGGAAGACTACTACATTAACTATCCATCTCTCTCTCTATCATTGAAGGCTCTTGGTTACTCATCATCATTTTGAAGAAGATCATCATCTTACCAATCTCTCTCTCTTGGAATCTCTTTGATCATCACTCATTTTGAAAAACATCTCTATAGAAGACTTCACTCAAGAAGCATCAAGATTCTTGGGAACATCATCTACACTCTTGGAAGCATCATCATTCATCATTGAAGCAACTTGAAGTCATCACCTAAGGATATCTATGAAGACTCTTGGAATCTTAGGAGCATCAAGACATTTGAAGGAATCATCTTCATTCTAGCATATCACTCTTTTGACAAGTAAGTACTTTATTTCACTTCATGTCTCAAAGTAAGTACTTTATTTTTCCTTTATTTACTTTTATTACATGGAATTTTCACCAGGGTTGTTACAATTTATTAAAAAATTATCCTGGCTACTTTAGGAGGACATCATTTTCAAAGGGCATAAGGAAGAAGACTCAAATACCATCATTCATATTTAAGTAAGACTACTACATCAACTATCCATCTCTTTCTCTATTATTGAAGGCTCTTGGTTACTCATCATCATTTTGAATAAGATCATCATCTTACCAATATCTCTCTTGGAATCTCCTATGATCATCACTCATTTTGAAACACATCTCTATAGAAGACGTCACTTAAGAAGCATCAAGATTCTTGGGAACATCATCTAAACTATCGGAAACATCAACATTCATCATTGGATCAACTTGAAGTCATCACCTAAGGATATATTTAAAGACTCTTGGAATCTTGGGAGCATCAATACATTTGAAGGAATCATCTTCATTCAAGCATCTCACTCTTTTGACAAGTAAGTACTTTATTTCACTTCATGTCTCAACCTTCAAATCAAATGACTTCATCTTGTAATGAAGGCAACAAACTCGATGGGTCATCAAAATTTCAAGCATTGAAGAAGAGAATTGATTTGGTGCTCATAGAAAATGAAGTCATGGATCACATTTTAGGAAAAGATATAGAACCAGATAATAATAATACTCAAGAATTGGCAAAGTACAAAACAGGAGAAGTGAGGGCTCAAATAATTCTCATTGAGTCCATCAAAGACCATCTTATCCCCTTTGTTGCAGATTTGGGCACATCTAAAAGGAATGTATGACAAATTGGTAAAACTATATGTTGTCAGTACCATAGGTTAGAAAATATATTTGAGGAATCAACTTTACAAAACAAGGTTGTCGAAATATAAAGACTTGGTCTCATATCTTATAAAAATCTCACAATTGAAATATCAACTATAAGGGCTTGGAGAAGTCATATCTTATTGTGAATTAACTACTTGTGTACTCAATTCTCTACCCTCAAAATGGAATATTTTTGTGACCAACATCTATTTAATAAAGGATATACCAAACTTCGATGAGCTATGGAATTTATGTATTCTAGAAGAAACAAGATTGAAATCAGAGGATGACACCAAACCTAACAATGAAAATTCTCAAGCTTTTGTTGCTAGATCAAAGAAGAAGTTTGAAAATTTTGGAAGATTTGAACCTCGTCGAAAGTACAACAACAACAATAACAATCAGCCTTATGGAAGACAAGACATGTCCAAGTCCAATGCTTTGGGTGCAATGAATATGGACACTTTAAAAGGGATTATCCCAAGGATCCTCAAAATAGGAAGAACAATAAGAGGAAGGAAAGAAGTGGAGCTCACATTGCTAAAGAAAGTGAAGAACCTGAAAATAAATTGAATAATGAAGATCATAAGGATCTCTATTATTGAATAACTCCACCACTTCCAAGTCTACTAGCAATTTTTTTCTCCTTTATTATAAGATGGAATTTGGAATATCATATGCATATACATTTATAGAAGCGTCTTGGATTTTGCAAGTTGTGGCATCATGATAATAGGCATAACACATTGGAAGAGTTAGAGTCTACATAGTCAATTATGTTTTATTCAAAGCAGCCATCTAAACAACTAGCAAGGGCAAGGATAAAAGGATTTGGATCATCTAGCACTTCACAGTTCATGTAGCAACGTCATTGTATCATGATGATCTAGAAGTTCTCATTTAGGAAAAAAGAGACTATAAGGATATACTATAGAAACAAATCCATTAAGCATGTTCAAGGAAAATATGCAACATCATAGAAGGTTCCTTAGTGTATGAAAGAATCATAGTAACATGGCAAGAGTATATTCCACTAGAAGATTATGGAAGCAGCATCGAAAGAAGTATAGAAGTTTGAAGGTATAAAGATAGTTGAGTTGTTTCATGAAGGTATAATTGGAGAATTTCTCATCTTAAGGAAGGATTATCATTATATACATCATCTTCAAGGAAAGTTAAAGAGGTAGTTCGTTGAAAATATGAAAGGAAGAGGTATGCATATCTTTAGAAAAGGGTTCTTCAGTAAACAATAGATTCATATCTTCAAATAATATTCAACAGCAAGATGCAGAACTATACTTGGAAACATTAGCATAATATGTTTTGATTAGTTTGGAAAGTCGAGACTCTTCCATATGGTTATTCGATATATATTAGCATGAGATATGGGAAGAACACCTGGTGATATTGATCAACATCTAATATGGTCTCTTGAAGAACCTAAGGAAGATAGTAATTATAATTTCAGAGCATGATAGAAGCATGAAGTGGATTGAAGGAATATGTAGTCTAAAATTTGAAGTAGCTTCACTTGTTTTGACACTCTGATGATGAGAAAATATGTTTAGGATATGGTATGGCTTCCAAGAAGAATACATGGCAGAAGTGTGTACATTATAAATACATGAAAGGCAACAATTTGGTATAGGAAGTCATGAGATATTTTTTTGATAACTTGATGGAATGATGGATTCAATGATGATTTAAGAGAAGTTCACTTTCCCTAGATGGAGAGAGGGAGCTATAATTAAGCTCTACATTGATTGGTTTAACAATATACTTTTTATGACATAGATACTACAAATAATGGTTAATGGAAAGTGATATAAAAGGTTGATTTGAAGAACCTTGCCACAAATATAGATTGAGAAAGAGTTTGGCTCCCTAAAATAATTAACATCTAGGAAGGTCAAATCTCAAATATGATGTGATGCAAGATAGGAGCCTGTTGAGGACCCTAAAATCGGGTCAACATCAAGGGGGATACCCACCCGGTCCGGAACCTGGTTTGTGGCTCCTTGCCCGTTTGGTGTAGCGGGTCCGACTGGGGATAATGGGACCAGCTTCCCAATCTAAAGGATGTGTGTGTGTGTAGATTTTGATGATGCTAATCTAGAGGTAATTTTAAGCTAATTTAATTCTAAACTCTAAACTGACTCTATGCTACTGTAATCTAACAAAAACAGCACATCTAATCTATACTAACCCAGGGTAGAATTCTTTCATCATGCGATCTAAAAAGATTTCATACAATAACTGGTAATAAAGATCATTTAGCTATCATAAGAATATAAATCAATTAAGATAAACCATTCTGCATAAGAAGTTAGGCAAAACAGTTGTGAACAACATATCGCATGATAAGTTATTCATATGTCAAGCATAAATAAATGACTCCACCGTACAAAAGTGCCAAATGGTAACCCACACATTCATACATTAACATATAAACAACTCAGCTGTATATCACTCTAAGAATATAAGCAGAAATTAATCAAGAGATAAAAGTACCATTTATGACTGATTTCACTCACAAACTTCAAGCAATAACGATTTATCTCTACTTACTTATAACATCTACTAAGAGTACAGAAGTGCAACATCAGTAGCAGACATTAAAATGCAAACATAAATAAATCTCGATCCATCCATTCATCAAAAACCCCCTCCGAGGGTGCAAAAGTGCATGTTCTGAGGACAAGTTTTTTGACAAATTTCCGGACCCTTCTCCAAATGCCATGAGAAGGGTTAAATACTACTAACTAACTAATCTTAATTACACAAATTTAGGAAATGGCTTCAAATGACCGCCCTTTTACTAAAACAAATTTATTTCTAAAAATTGAATCTAATTTCTAACCGTTTCTGTATCTGCTCCTTAGTGCTGTAAGAAATGCAAGGTTCGCCTGGAAAGAGTCGTCTGGTTGTCTTTTTCTTTTGTTCGAGCGATAAAAGTAGAAATAACAAAAGCTGGCACCTCTTTCTGACAAACTAGAAGATATTTTCGAAAATCTTCCTCTGGCTGGGTGTATTTGCTGTGTGTATACTTAGTATAACCCAGATTTCTTTCAAACTGATTGTTCTGTTGCTATTTCGGTTTCCGACCGTGCGAATGACTCAATGAGTTAAGGATTTCGTTACCTGAACAATCTTCCGTATTGAAAATTGCTTCCGTTCTTTGTTCCAGGCTTTTCTGGAGCATCCTCCCTCTTTAGCGTTTTTCTTTTTTCTTTACCCAGTCTGAGCTTCAGGATCTTTTGCAAACATGCTGCTTTTGTGCGCCTTTGACTCTGAGTCTTGGATAGTCTATTTTCATCAGTGTCTGTTGAGTGATACTCTGGAATCCGCGGTCCTGCTGCATGCGGCATCCATTTGCAAAGGCATCTCCTCTCTATTCTTCTAGTATTGGCGCTTTCCCCTTTTCCTTAGATGTTTCCTGCATATAGATTTATATTAGTTGCTGCCTTACAGTTTACGCAAAGGAAAAGAGAAATGACGAAAAGATTGACATGAAAGCTTTAAGTTCTAATGAATGCATAATCATGACACTCATAATGACTTGACTCTTCGAAAAACGCAACACGGTCATCCTTGGATACTCAGGCGTACAATCATTAATTTCCCTTAAGGTGCGCGCTCAATTTTTGGTTTACAGATCATGCCGAGGAAACTTTGCGATGAGTGGTTTCTACGATTCGCATCGCAGCATCTAGGATTGTGATGTCGAGAGGTGTCATCGCAACAATTGATAGTCTCATTCATCGCAGATCGCAAATCGCAAGATCGCAGTTTGTAAGATCGCAGATCGCAAATCGCAAGATCGCATTTTTCATTTGATCACTGTGCGCTGCTTATGTGACGTTGCGATATGCGACGTCGCATATCGGCCGTCGGCGATTCCTTAGGTTTTTCTTTTAAGGGCGCTTTCAAAATATGCGATGCGATGAATTTCACATCGCTTCTTTGCAGCTTATTTATGCGCATAGGAAAACGCTTCACTCTCTCTTTGCGATGCGATATAGCTTTTAGGGAGTTAAATACAAAAATTTTGATAAAAATATTTTTGGGATTTTTTGTTAACGGTCCCCCTTTGCTTGATGTTATTGCTAATACCAAACAAAGAGGGGGGTTGTTAGTGACCACAACAGAGCCCTACAACTACAACTATATCTCCATTGAAGAATAGGTAGTTGATGATTGAGACAAGCTAAGGATTGTGGTTGTGTCTCTTTCGTTGAGAGGGAGTAAGGATCTCCTACCTGGTTGAGAGGGAGTGATGATGGACACCATATTCTCTATGTGTCATGCACTAGACCAGGACTAACAATCGTAATTCTACTGAAGGCACTGGTGGGGAGAATAGAGGATTGGATAAGTATAAGGTACTAATACTCCTTGAGGATTTGGAATCCAAGATAGGAAGTAGTCCCATGGACCGATACTCTTTGTTATCACTCTAAAATTTCCCAAGAGTTGTTATCTTATGTCAAAAGAAATATTAGAGGTAACCAAAAACCTACTTTTTAGATCAGGATCTAGCCTTCCTAATGCTCAAAGAGGGCTCTCTCTTTATGATTTAACTTTGTTGAATTAATTGATTTTAGGCTAGTTATTTAAGCTTTTGACTGGGTTTTGATTTTGATTTGGTGGTGGAATCACTAAATTAGATGGATAGAGGGATGTCCTTTACCATTGGGCTATGGGGTCAAATGTCAAGAAAATAGGATTGAATCAAGTTCTAAAGATAGTGTTTACGAGGCAAGGTAGCTGAGTAAATTCAGATCTTTTAGGCTAGAAGGTGAAGTGGTTTTCAATCGGGGTCAAGGAGCAGTTAAGGGTTCCTCAAACTGCATAATCAGGGAAATGATAGAGGTCAATCAAAACTAGCGAGCAATGAAGGATTCCCTACTCTGGATATCAGAAGAAAACATTAAAATGAATAATTGTTCAGGACAAGGTTAAACAGATTCTGTAATAATATTCCATTTATTTCATTCAATTTAGATAACATGTAAGTATGTGAAACACTTAAGTAGATAACAATTTGAAAAATAGAAAATACTTCAATGAATCATGTAATGCAATGCCTTTATTACTCAATCCAATCTGTTGACTTGAAAAATGGTACAATGAACCCTTAGGTTTCAGATCAATACAACTATAGAAATTTTAAGCAATCCACCCTCTATACTTCGAATTATGAAGTATTTATACAAAAAACTTATTACAAAATATCCCAAACTGCTTTAGGAATTATTCAAGGAAAAAGAAAAATCTTCATGCAAGAAGATAGAGATAGATATGTAATTGTTGTAAGTTGTCCCTATTTATTTGGCTTTGCTATCAGATCTTTTTCTTCTTTTTCTCCATTTTTGTTTGTCTTCCACGCTAACTGTTCTTTTACTTTGCCTTTTGACTAATACTCTTTCATCTGATACTTTTTTACTTAGTTGATCTGTTGCTTTTCTTTCACTGCTCTATAAACATTGTTTACCTCGCATTTTCATAATAAATCTTTTAACTTTTCCCAAGTCTCTGGTAATTTAATATTTACCATTCTCCTGTAGACTTCATCAGCGTTTGTGTGCTTTGCAAAGGTGGGCTTGTTTACAAAAATATGTTTTACCTCATGCTAGAAGTAAAAGAGGTTCTCAAAAGTCTTGTACAGAATCTTTCTTATATGCATCCCTTTCATAGAGGAACTATTGGCTTGGTCCCTTGCCACTTCTAATTTTCTTGTTATAGTCTTCATGTGGCATTAACTTATCATTTATTACCAATGGATTTGGCAGACCTTTCTGCCTCAAAGAATCAAATTTGACCATGAACCTGGCTATAGCTAGCTCCATGGTTTGGCATTTGTCTTCAAGCTGCATCATCAAGTTCCCCTTGGTGATTACTTTCTTCACCTCTAGTATAGTGTCAGTCCTGTGAGCTATGTCAAGTTCTTGCAATTCATATTTATTCTTTGAGTTAAGGAATTGGATTATTCTTGAGGCTTCTTCTGGCATATTTCCAAGTTTGGCCTTAACTCTTTGAATTCTTCACTAGCCTCTTTGACTAAATCATTTTGTTCAAAGATAACCTGTATAGATGGCCAAATATCATTGATAGAGTCAATGATATTGGCCCATAGCTGCTCTTTTACTTGGGCAAGTGGCTCCTTCAATGTTAATTCTTTTTTAAAGTTCTTTATCCTCTCAGTCAACCTATTTCACTTTTGTACTTCATTTTATGCATAATTTGAGCTAGTTTCTTCTCATCCTCTAGACTTCTTATATTTTCTTTAACTCTACTTATTTTAGTGGTCTTAATGGACATGTGCTCCATGGATTTGACCAGTTTACTTGCTTCATCACTTGGATGAGTTGTTGTTGATGTTGAACCTATTCCTAATGTAGTTTTTGTTGCAGTTGGAAGTGTTGTAGTTAGTGGAGTTGTTGGGGCCAATGAAGCTACCAAAGTTGAAGGAACTGTTGTAGTAACTGTAGGGATAGAAGTGGAAGTAGATGTCTCAAGGCTGGTTTGTTTTAGATGTATTAAACTATCCAATTGATTCTCCATTTCTTTCAATTGAGCACTTAATTGAAGAATGAGATCCATCTTTTCATCCTGCTGGGTTTGGCTTTCTAGGACCTCCTTGGTCTACAGATGTTTAGAAGGAGGCAAATTCAGTTGTTTCTTGAAAGCAACAATATCCTCAATTTTCTTCTTTATTAGTTTTTCTGCAGCCTTGATATCATTTCGATTATATCCAATTTCAATTACCAAGTCTTCCAATGACTTGATTATGTTATACTTGGCCTGTGAAGATGCCTTCTCTAGCTTAAACTGTGATGTGATGTTATCTAGAGAACTTTGTAGCTTGTGCACACTCATTTCTTTGTTAGTCATTGTAGAGTAAATCATTTCACTTTCCTGCTTATGGAATTCAGTTTGATCAATAGGGTGAGCAGCCCTGGCCAAAACTTCAAACTCTATCTTCCTGTAGTCTGTTGATGATCTAGGCTGTTGGACTGTAGGCTGCATAAAGGTCATTTGCATTTTACCAATTTTAATGTCAAAGGTTGACATTAATCTATTCTGATTGGCAGGTGTCTGTTTGAAGTACTGGGCATATGTTTTAGCCTTTAATGCCTCATTCCTAAACTTGATTTCTTTGTACTTCTCTTTTATATATTTCTCTTTATCCACTAGTTTGCTGGATGAAGAGACTTCAATACTAAGTTGTTTTTCAATAATTTGAGTATTTGAGGTAGAAGGTTGATGAGTTTCCTCTGAAACTACTGGACCTTTACTCTTTTCAACCATTGTGTCAATATTAATGATTTCAACTGTCTCAATGGTGTCCTCTTGCTCAATTACAGGATTAATCTTGGGCTTCTTCCTGTAACTGATTTCAAACCTATCATCTGTAGTATCCATTCCAGAGCTAGAACCTTCTTCCCTGGTTCTTTTTACATTTCTGTCCTGCATGGCTGGAGTCTGTAGAATGGGACTAATACCCATTTGTTCCTGTAGGGTTGGAACCTGTAGAAAGGAACTAGTATCTATCTGCTTTTCCACATATAATAAGGTATTTTCCACATCTATTAAGGTATTTTCCAACCACTCTGACTGGTTGGCATATCTTTCAATATCTGGCCTGGACTCATGCATAAAAGGGATTAATTTGAACTTGAGTCCTAACTTGTTTATGACTCCATTAGGGTCACACTACCACATAAAAATGTTGTTGAACTTCATTTGCTGTAAAATTTTCTCTGCTTCTTGTCTAGCTTCCCTATTATTACAAATAAAAGGGCCCAATTGGTTTTTGATCTTGAACTGTGTTTTCTTCTTAGCTGAAAGAAAATTGACCTCATCTGAGTTTATGATCTGTCTGAAATACTCTAATGCAAATATCCTCATGGGGAGGTATTTGGGCAACTTGCAGGAACTGAGATGGCATTCATATATCCTGATTTCTGTGCGGTCCTAGAATAGATACCAGTCTCCCACTCTATTGCTTTTAGACAACTGTAAAACTCTCTTAATCTCATCATTGATCCTAGGTTGATTGCTACTAGTTAGCATGTTTACAACTGGATGAACAAAGGAATCAATGAACTCTATAACTAAAAATAGTGGAATATCTTTGGATTAATAGTGTCCAAAAGATGACAGATCTTGGATGGCCTTTAGTGTCTAACTTTTGGATGCTGACTAGAAACTTATTTGGCTGAAAATATAGGAACATGTGAAACAATACTGAAGAGTATTTGAATACTCTTTCATTTGATAATCTGAGAAACTACTCATGGATTTTGTCTGCAAAGAACTAAGAAAAGTTAAAATTTGTAGCTAGAGGCTTGCCTAGGCAAAAAATAGAAAGGAAAGCTAGTATAGCCTCATCTACATGCTCATCAGTGGTGTATCCTAGAATACAAGAGAGCATGGTTATAATTTGTCTGCCTCTCTCAGAGAAAATGGTGGCAGCATTTGGAGGACTATTTGTAGGAGTATGAGACTCTTCTATGATGAAAGTATAAAATATTTGAGCTCTCCTGGGAAGGTCCAGCTTTGTGTAGAGTTCAAGTAAGGTTTCAATGGAAAGTGGGGTCTCATTTGGGTTTGGCTGGATCTGTAACATTTGATTTATTGACTCTGAAGTAATGGTGAATAAAATATGTTTGTTAGGAGAGACTATGGCTCTTTGACTTGGGACATAGCAAGCTTGGCAGAAGTGGATGATTTGTGGGAATAGGTATACCTGTGGGAACAAGTATTTAGACAAATTTGATTCCCATAGGTGAATGACATCATTCTGGTTCAACAATTTATCTTTACTCCAGCAGTGGATTTTCAGTAAATGGCTAGGGGAAACAGTGTCTTTAATTTGAAAATCTATGTCGGCCAATGGGAGGTGGTCAATATCCAGGTGAGGGGTTTGCAGGGGTCTTACATCCAGAGTTCTTTGGGAAGCCATAATTACTTTTTCTCTGGCTTTAGGAGTAAGGTCAGAAGCTCTAGAACAGTGGGAGGGTAATTACAGTCTGTAGAGAAGGGCTTTTGGATGCACAGTAAGGCTTTCTTTAGTCTAGCAAGGTTTTTTAATTAACTTAATTAATTAACCTTTTGATAATTACTGTGCATAGCTTAAATTACAGGTTCGTTCTGGTTCTTTCAAGAATACCTAGAAAATGATGATTTGGTGTGTAGACAGGGTTCTGTGGTAGCAGTAGAGGTTTCTGAGGCTTCAATTATCTATTTAATGCTTCAATTTGGTGTCTGCAGTGTCTTGTAGTTGCAGAAGGTGGTTGAAATGGTTTCTTATAGGTTCAAGGTTTCAGAATTGGTTAACAGAGGTTTTTTGTAGTGAAAATGAATGAAAGGGGGATTTTTCGGCTTATTAACTGACAACAGTTACATTTTGGCGTGAAATTTGGTAAATGAACAATGGGTAGTTTTGTTTTACGTGGGGAGGCAGTTTTAGGCCATATCACACTGCTTTTGGCTGGAGGGTGGTATTTTTCGCGAGCACGTGATATAACCTGGTGCTGCCATGTAGCAAAACAGTGCTTGGCCAAAATTGCGAATCTCGCATGCTTTTGGACCTTTAACTGTCATATGATGAAACTGAGCGAACTGGATATGTGTTGTTGGATCTGGATGTGGGAGATTGGAAGGCTATCGCGCGACGAAGTGGCACGGATGGAGTTGGGATGTGGTTGGTAGGGCTCGGGGTTAAATAATATGACGAGTTTAGTACTTTCTAAGGTTTACTGAGGGTTGGGAAATTATAGTGGGGGTTTAAATATATAAAGCAAGACTTTAGGAAATAACTTAGGATAAAGGGTTTAGTGGGTTTTTAAGGGAAAAAAGGGAAATTAATAAGGGGGGAATGTATTATTTGTGATGGGAATTGGTTTCACACTAGGGAAAGGGTTTTACAAGGGGAAATTAAGAAGGAAGGGGTTCGGGACAACATTAGGGGAAGAAAAGTAATGAAGAGATAATGAGGGGAAATTAATAAACTAAGTTTCACACTAGGGAAAGGGTTTTTACAAGGGGAAATTAAGAAGGAATGGGTTCGGGACAACATTAGGGGAAGAAAAGTAATGAAGAGATAATGAGGGGAAATTAATAAACTAAGTATGTGGGGTTCTAGTGAAATGAGGGGAAATTAGTAAATAAGCTTTAGTGAATGTCCTTTCTCTTTGACAATTCCTCCTGCACATGAAACATAGGTTTAAGCATGATGAAGGTGATTTTGACTTAGCAACCTTGTGCACTTCCAAAACTTCTTATACCTACCCTTTATTTGCCCTATCATTTTCTCTTCATCCATTAGGTGCATTTAAGCTTGTTGACCCTTTATTTATTTTTCTTTGATAAGTAAACTATCTAATTCTAACCTTATAACTTCCAATGGCTCAGATTAAACTGATGAGCTCATTATTATTCTCTACCTAACTATTGATCTACCAATATTAAATAGTTTGGCTAGATCGTTCATCTCTATCTGTCAACCTGAAATTTAAAGCATGAATGAATCAAGATTAAACTATTTGACCATCATGGATTATGGCATTTTTGACAAGCTGCACACAATATTATTTTGCAAAGTAAAGTAAAAAGGAGTGGCATTTGAATTTGCACACTTTCATGATCTATTCTTATCTCTTTTTTGGGTTCATATTTTATATCTTTTTCTTTCTTTTGGTCCTTTGATTATTCTTTTAGGACTTCACCCTCTTTACATTTTTTTATTTTTAATATGGGAAAACATTTTGCAGAAAGCAAAAGTATGTACAATATTACAAGACTAATCATAGTGAATTCAAAATTATGAATCCTATTATTATAGGACCCTAACAGTGGCTCCACATGGGGATGGAATTTCTTGGTGAAATGTCAAGAACTTTAAGATCAGTAGCCTTTGAAATTTTTATTGTGGTTTCCATGTAACTGCTTCTTTGTAATCTTCTTTATTCATACATGTGATGCTACACCTTTCAAAGCTTAGGCCTTCTCTTCGGGCTTCAACCCCAAAAGATAATCATCCAATCCAATCTAAACTTTGCAATGTTATATACAATGAGAAAAGTAAACAAATGAACTAATGTTAATCTGAGGACAAGTAATGCTTCAACATTCTACCATTGATTGGTCCACCTGGTAGATCTGTTCCATCTAATTGTCTCAAGAAAAATGCATTGTTACCTATGTAACCATAAATTATATAAGGGCCTTGCCATAGGAAATCAAATTTACCACGTTTACCATTTTCTTCTCTTCTAGAATCCCATTTGAGTACTTTATCACCTATGTAAAAATCATCAGCTTTGGTTTTCTTGTCAAAAAGATTTTTGATTTTATCCTGGATCACTTATGATTTGACATAGACTTCTTCTCTGGTTTTCTTCAAATGTATTGTCTTATTTATCCTCCTTTGGATATCATTGGACTCTACTTGTAGTTCTTGAATCATTTTCATCACTGGTACTCCTAAAGAGGATGGAAAAACAACATCCATTCCATATATAGTTGGTAAGGAGATGTACCAATGGATTTTTTGGTAGTTAGTCTATCTACCCATAAGGCATTAACCAAATTTTTGTTCCAGGTCTTCTTATTGTCTTCTAACAGTTTCTTGATGATATTAACAAGGATTTTGTTTGAGGATTCTACAAGTCCATTACCTTGAGGGTAATAGGCAGTTGAATGGCCAAGGGTAATGTGATATCTGTTACAAAAGTATACCATTTTCTTGGATTTGAAAGTAGTTGCATTATCAGTAATGATATTTTGTGGGCATCCAAGCCTAGATAGGATGTTGTTCTCAAGGAATGAAATGATGACAGAGTCTGTGGCTTGTCTAGAAGGGATGGATTGTCTCCATTTATTAAAGTAGTCAGTGGTTGTCAAAATCCATTTATGCTGGGCTAAGGAGGATGGGTGAATTTCCCCAATGAAGTCCAAACCTCATTTTTTAAAAGGAATTTTTGTGGAGATGGGTTTGAGAGGTAATGCTAAGAGTTTATTTTGCCTTCAAATATTTGGCACTTGTGACAGGAGGTCACATATTTCTTTACATCTGCAAAAAGGGTGGGCCAATAAAAACTTCAAAAACCTACCCTTAAAATATTATCAGCAGTTGTTTTCCAGTATAGGTGTCCTCCACAATCTCCTACATGAAATTATTGCATAAATTTGCCAGCTTCATCTTATAATAAACAATTCAATAAAATTCCACCATTATCTTTCCAAAATAAAGCATTGTCTATGATACAATATTTCATTGATTTCATTTTCAAAAATCTACCTTTAGTTCTAGATAAACCAAGAGGATCTTGTAGGTTTAGTAAAACAAATATGATATCTGCATACCACGGTGAATATATGAAAGCTTCACTGATCTGTGCAATCGCCATCTCTTCCTGATCATCTAGGGCACCAATGAAATTTATATCTAAGGCCTGACAGTTTGATTTAGCCACGAGTTTAGCTAAACCTTGGCCTTTGATAAGTTTTGTAGGCTTTATTTCAAAGTCATATTCCAAAATAGTGGCAATTCATTTGCATCTCTTCCCTTCTAGCCCATTCTATGTTAAAATGTCCTTTACTACTGAATTTGGTACATAGCAATGACGTGTGAGTATAAAATGTACACTTTTGAAATATTTAATAGCCTTTACTAAAGCAAGTGCTTGTTTTTCCATTATGTTGTACTTTAGTGTAGCATCTCTCAAAAATTTGTTGAAAAATGCAATAGGTTGCTCATAACCTTAATCATTCTTTTGCAACAAGACTGCTGCAATAGTACATTTTGAAGCAAAAGAAAAAATTATAAAGTCTTTTTTGAAATCAGGACTTATGAGGACAGGTGTTTTAGTAAGGGCTTCTTTGATTACCTCAAAATACTGCTTAGCCTCTACTGTCCACTTAAGTGTTGAATATTTCTTTAACATGTTATTTAATTCTCTAATTAGCTCTGCTAAGTTAGAAATGAATCTTCTAAGAAAAAATATTTTGCCTAAGAATGATTGTAATTCCTTAATGTTTCTAGGATGAGTGATGTCTAAGATTTCCCCTATTCTAGCTGGATCTATTCTAATTCCATTTTTTGATATTATGTGTCCCAAGATTTTACCTTCTTCTAGCCCAAAGAGTGTCTTTTTAGGATTCAAGGAAATACCAAATTTTCTACATTTAATAAAAAACTCTTCTTACGTGATCTAGATGTTCATTATCTGATTTGGAAAACACTTTGATGTCATCTTGGTAAAAAACTAGAAAGACGTGGATTTCTTTTGCAAAAGCTATGTCTGTTTCTCTTTGGAATGTTTCTCCAACATTCATTAATCCAAAAGGAATCTTTAAATACATGTAAGTACCCCAGGGAGTGGTAAATGTAGTCTTTTCCTGATCCTCTGGTTGAACTAAGATTTGGTTGTACCCGGAGAATCCATAAAACAATGAAAGTCTGGATGACCCTACTACCCTTTGGAGAATGTGGTCCATTTTAGGGAGGGGATAGTTATCTTTTAGTAATACTTTGTTCAAGTTTCTGAAATCAACACAGAGTCTAATTTCTCATGTTTTCTTTCTTGTGGTGACTAAATTAGAGACCTAATATGAATATCTAATTAGTGCTATGATTTATGCATCATACATCCTTTTTACTTCTTTTTTAATTAATGGCATAAGAACTAGATTAATTATCCTAAGCTTTTGTTTAAAGGGTTTTGGATCTTCTTTGATGGGTACCTTATGTTGAATAATGTTGGTATCATAAGACTTGAGGTATTCATAACTCCAGGCAAAGACATCTTGAAATTCTTTAAACAAACTTATGTATTTTAGCTTTTCATCTGGAGGTAATGCTTTGGATATTTTAATAAGCTTAGGTTTTTCTTCTATTCCTATGTTACATTCTTCTACGTCTGATATTAAAGGCTCCATTTTTGGTTTTTTGGCTACAACATTTGAATCAAGAAAATCTTCTAATGGGACTAATCCCTTAGGAAAAAAGCTATTTTTAGGTTTTAAAATCTCATAATCATCATTGATTATTTCTTCTATTTCTACTTTTTCTAAGTTAGCTATTTCTACTTTAGTGAATTTATTGGGTTTATCTACATCTAAAGAATTTATATCTATCTCACTATTTATGATGTCATCTATTGTGCAATCAGTATCTATGTTACAGTTTTGGAACTCTCCCTCAGCATTCATGAAATCATAAATTTGAGAATCTTGTGAAAAAATTTGCTAATATTTGAGATTATCAGGTATAACAAGTCTGTGTCTTACTTCTACAATGTACCGGTGGTTGGGCTGAAAAGGTAATTTGCAAGTGCTAGCAAAAGTAGCCAAACTGTGAGCTTGCATGTTCTGTTTCCTAGGAATAGCAACAAAATTAGTTTCAAGAAGTTCCTTAATCAGATCTAGAATAATCTCTAAGTATTGGCTAAGTCTAGGATTATTCATAGAATATTCTCCTTTAATTGTTTTTATGATCAATTCTGAGTCTCCCATGATAGAAACTCTCTTGACTCCAAGTTTTCTTACAATTTGTGATCCTAAGATTAAAGCTTCATACTCTTCCATGTTGTTTGTGCATTTAATGTTTAATGTAAAGGCATGACCTTTAGAATGATTATTTTCCATGTTATGAATCCAAACTCGTGCACCTACTCCTAACCTATTTACAGAGCCATCAAAATCTAAATTCCATAGAGACTCATGTGTTATGTTTTCACTATCATGTGCTTTGTATTTTTCTTATATAGTTGTGATTTCGTTTTTGCCATTGTCTGAATTATACAAGATAAATGAGTCCATCTCAAAATGCATGGAGTATATAGGTTAATTCTGTGGTTTTTTTGCACTACTTACCATGTATTTCATCAAGGCTTCTCTGTAAATCTTTCTTTGCTGACCAAATATAGATATGGTAACCTATGACATGTCTAATTGTAGAGATCCCTGCAATTTTTCTCTCCATGAATGAGATAATAGCATTTCATACTTGGGTGGGATATCAGCAAATACTATGTCCATAACAATACTCTTTGCTAGGCATTGGACTAGAGTTACACACAAATCTTTAATCAGGCCAAGGCATTTGAATTGACTAGAATAAAAGGAAAATAGGTCCTTGTAGGGTCTGGTGATATATAAGTTTAATCTTTCCATGATTGCTTTAGGCATTAGGTTATGGGATGCCCCTAAATCTAGCATAACATTATGTAAGATTTTATCATGAACATTTAAGCTAATGTAGAATGGAGGGATACCCCCTTGTTGATGTTTACCATTTACTTATGGACCAAATAATAACTTAGGTTGATCATCATTAAGGTTTACAACATCTTCGCCTTCACCTATGTTTAGTGTTTCAGTGATTTGTGCTTTGTAAGATTCATTTTTCACTAGCTCTGTCAAAGGAACTGATATTTTCAATTTGGCTATCTCAGTCTTAATGTTGAATGGCAATTGAGTTTTGCCTAATTGTATGAGATCTTCCTTAGCAATTGTGGTATGTGTACTTTTGTCTTCTTTATCAGCACTTGGTAACTCAGTTTGTGTACCAACAGTTTTGTTTTGAATTTTCTCATTTGGAATAGTTGGAGAAACAAGTATAGTTTGAGTTTCAGCTGAAGTTATGTCTACAATTTTTGGGTTGGAAGTCTCCTAAGTTCCTCTAGGGAGAATTTGTAGAACTTTGGTCACAGGAGCTTTTGCTATTTTTTTAGTTTGGGTTTGGACTGATTTCTTAGTGGGAACTTCTATATTCTTTTTGCTTCTAAGGCTATATTGTTTATGAACTTCATAGATAGCAGATTCATAGCCTTGTTTGTAGTCAAAGGACTCTCTAGATTCTAATTGTAATTGTTGTAACATATACAATTCCTGTTCTTCCTAAGTAAGAAAAACAAAATCTTCATTTTTAATCCCCAATAGGTTTATCTGGGTGTCTTCCTCTTCTTCATGGTTTTGTGAACCTTCAACATAATTTTCTTGGAAAGGTGGTCTAATCTGTTGATCAGGCATAGCATCTCTTGTTTTTCTAGTATTAAGATTTTTCCTAAAGTTGGGGTTTCTAATTGGGGGTCCTTGTTGATTTTCCCACTGAGATTTTCTTTCCACATTTTCTAATCTACCCATTATCATTTCTACACTTTTAGCTAAATTGTCTATCTTACCATCTAAAGTGGATGGTTCCTCTTTAATGGTAACTCTGTTCTCATTTCTCATCCTAGCTCTCTTCGCTAATAAATTGGCTTCTACAATAACAACATTACTTTGCATATGTTCCAATGTTTCAGGGTTTCTTTCTCTCAATTGATAAGACATATCAGTGTCAAAACCATCAGTAAATTTGATTAGTGCCAAGTCTAGTGGAGGTTTGATATTTACAGGAATTTCATTATATATATTGTTCAACCTAGTACAATAGTTGTGAACAGATTCATTTGGAGCTCTTCTAACGTTTTCATATTCAGACAATAATTGTAAAGGGTTTTTCTTTCTTTCTCATCTATTGATAAACAATCTATGGAAACCAGCTAAATCAACAATATGATTACCAGGTAAACCTTTAAACCATATTTTGACAATTCCTGCTAATGTTTTGGAAAATAATCTCATTTTCACATCAAACTCATCAATCTCATGTAACTCAAAAAATTCAGTTATTTTATTGACATATTGTTGGGCAATATACTGACCAGTAGCATCAAACAGAAAGATTTTACTTTGGTAGTCTTGGAGCATGGCATGTAGTTGATCTCGTAAGACCAAAGGTACATATATGTTTGTCATGGTTGAGATTGTAGCTTGGCCAGGAGGTAAAGTGGTAGTGCTTGAAGAAGAAATTGAAATGGTTGTAGATGAACTAGATGAATTTGAGAAGTTTGGTTGAAGAGGAAGTTGAGGTATGAACGGTTTAGGGGAATGAACTATGGTGGATATTATAGGTGAGGTGGTAGTAAATGAAGTTATATTTACAGTATTTGAAGAATCCATAGAAATTTCAGGGGCAATAGCAATTAGGGAAGATAATTTAACTGATTGTTGAAGATAGGCTTCGTCTATATGCCTTATCAAAGTTGAGGTTAAAGCTTCTAGTTTTTCAAAAGTATCCAAAACATGTTGATCTAAATCAGGATGTATAGGAACCTTTTTTGATTCAATAAATTGAATAAAATTGGGGTCTATTACAGTATCATGAATTGAATTTTCAGATTTGGTACGAAACAAAGAAAGCTCAAATGATAAATCAAATTGAATATCCTCTAAACTTGATAATTCTTTAGGAAGTGAATTTGCTTTAATTAACTGACTACTACTTCCTTGAGTTTCTACCTTTTTTGGTTTTCTTAAAATTCTGTCAGGATCATCAACAATTATAGCAGGGTTTGGATCTGGATGTGCCCTGGTATAATGTGTTCTTTTGGAAGCCAGAATTTTAATTTTTTAAGCGAAACCTTTTAACAACCCTAAAATGACCTTAAGGTGTAGAGATGAGATTTAATATTTCCTTTAAGGTTTATTAAACTGAGGACTATTCCCCAGTATGGTCGCCACTATTTTATCACTCTAGAATTTCCTGAAAGCTTTTATCTTGTGTCAAAAGAAATATTATAGGTAACCACAAACCTACTTTTGGCATTAGGATCTAGCCTTCCTAATGCTCAGAGAGGGCTTTCTCTTTATGATTTAACTTTATTGAGTTAATTGGTTTTAGGCTAGTTATTTAAGCTTTTGATTGGGTTTTGATTTTGATTTGGTGGTGGAATCACTAACTTAGATGGATAGAGGGATGTCCTTTACCATTAGGCTATGGGGTCAAATGTCAAGAAAATAGGATCGAATCAAGTTCTAGAGATAGTATTTACAGGGCAAGGTAGCTGAGTAAATTCAAATCTTTTAAGCTGGAGGGTGAAGTGGTTTTCAATCGGGGTCAAGGAGGAGTTAAGGGTTCCTCAAATTGAATAATCAGGGAAATGATAGAGGTCAATCGAAACTAGGGAGCAATGAAGGATTCCCTACTCTGGCTATCAGAAGAAAACATTAAAATGAATAATTGTTTAGGACAAAGTGTACTTAAACAAATTCTATAATAATATTGTAGTTATTTCATTCAATTTAGATAACATGCAAGTATGTGAAACACTTAAGTAGATAAAAATTTGACAAACAAAAAATACTTCACTGAAGTGGCCCAACACATGAGTCCTGTAATGTAATGCCTTTATTACTCAATCCAATCTGCTAACTTGAAAAAATGGTACAATGAACCCTTAGGTTTCAGATCAATACAAATATAGAAATGTTAAACAATCCAACCTCTATACTTCGAATTATGAAGTATTATAAAAGCTTATTACAAAATATCCCAAACTGCTTTAGGAATTATTCAAGGAAAAAGAAAAATCTTCATGCAAGAAGATAGAGACAGATATGTAACTGTTGCAAGCTATCCCTGTTTATTTGGCTTTGTTGTCATATCTTTTGCTGCTTTTTCTCCTTTGTTGTTTGTCTTTCACACTGACTGTTCTTTTACTTTTCCTTTTGAATGATACTTTTTCATCTGATACTCTTTGACTTAGTTGATCTGCTGCTTTTCTTTCACTACTCTGTAAGCAATGTTTACCTTACATTTTCACAGTAAATCATTTAATTTTTCCCAAGTCTCTATATTTGGTAATTTAATATTTACCATTCTCCTATAGATTTCATCAGATTCTGTGTATTTTTCAAACGTGGGCTTGTTTACAAAAAGATGTTTTACCTCATGCTTGAGGTAAAAGAGGTTCTCAAAAGTCCATTAAAAAACTTTCCTATAGGCATCCCTTTCATAGAGGAACTATTGGCTTGCTCCCTTGCCACTTCTCTGATTTTCTTGTTATACTCTTCATGTGGCATTAACCTATCATTTATTACCAATGGATTTGGCAAACCTTTCTACCTCAAAGCATCAAATTTGACCATGAACCTGCCTATAGCTAGCTCCATGGTTTGGCATTTCTCTTCAAGCTACATCATCAAGTTCCTCTTAGTGATTACTTTCTTCACCTCTAGTATAGTTCCAGTCTTCTCAGCTATGTCAAGTTCCTGCAATTCATATTTATTCTTTGGGTTAAAGAATTGGACTATTCTTGAGGCTTCTTCTGGCATATTTCCAAGTTCGGCCTTAACTCTTTGAATTGCTTCACTAACGTCTTTGACTAAATCATTTTGTTCAAAGATAACTTGTATAGATGGCCAAATATCATTGGCAGAGTCAATGATATTGACCCATAAATGCTATTTTGCTTGGGAAAGTGGCTCCTTCAATGTTAATTCTTTTTCCAAGTTCTTTATCCTCTCAGTCAACCTGTTTGACTTCTGTACATCATTTTTATGCATAATTTGAGCCAGTTTCTTCTCATCCTCTAGACTTCTTATTTGTTCAGTTTACTTGCTTCATTACTTGGATGAGTTGATGCTGTTGTTGAACCTATTTCTTATGTAGTTGTTGTTGTAGCTAGAAGTGTTGTAGCTAGTGAGTTGTTGGGGCCAATGAAGCTGCCAAAGTTGAAGGAACTGATGTGGTAACTGTAGGGATAGCAGTGGCAGTAGCTGTCTCAAGGCTGGTTTGTTTCAGCTGTATTAAATTTTCCAATTGAGTCTCCATTTCTTTCAATTGAGAATTTAATTGAAGAATGTGATCCATAATTTCATCCTGTTGGGTTTGGCTTTCTAGGACCTCATTGGTCTACGGATGTTCAGAAGGAGGCAACTTCAATTGTTTCTTCAAAGAAACAATATCCTTATTTTTATTCTTTATTAGTTTTTCTGCAGCCTTGATATCATTTGGATTATATCCAATTTCAATTACCAAGTCTTCCGATGACTTGATTCTGTCATTCTTGGCCTGTGAGGATGCCTTCTCTAGCTTAAACTGTGTTGTGATGTTGTCTAGAGAACTTTGAGGCTTGTGCACACTCATTGCTTTGTTAGTCATTGTAGAGTAAATCATTTCACTTGCATGCTTATGGAATTCAATTTGATTAATAGGGTGAAAATCCCTGGCCAAAACTTCAAACTCTGTCTTCCTGTAGTCTGTTGATGATCTAGGCTACTGGACTATAGGCTGCATAAAGGTCATTTTCATTTTACCAGTTTTATTGTCAAAGGCTGACATTAATCTATTCTTTTGAGCTTAGTCTCGAATTAATCAAAATTATTTCTTTAACTATTTATCCTATCACATAGCTCTTCTTATATCATCATTCATATTGGTCTTGATGATGGATCCCTATCGGGATACTCCGATACTAAGCTCAAAAGAAATCAACCACAAATGCCTAAAATCCATTAATCTATTCTGATTGGCAGGTGTTCGTTTGAAGTATTGGGCATATGTTTTAGCCTTTAATGCCTCATTCCTCAACTTGATTTCTTTGTACTTCTCTTTTATATCTTTCTCTTTATCCACAGGTTTGCTAGATGAATTCAATACTAAGCTATTTTTCAATAATTTGAGTATTTGAGGTAGAAGGTTGATGAGTTTCCTCTAAAACTGTTGGACCTTTACTCTTCTCAACCATTGTGTCAGTATCAATGATTTAAACTGTCTCAATGGTGTCCTCTTTCTTAGTTATAGGATTAAGCTTGGGCTTCTTCCTATAACTGATTTCAAACTTGTCATCTGTAGTATCCATTCTAGAGCTAGAACCTTCTTCCTTGCTTCTTTTTACATTTCTCTCATGCATGGCTGGAGTCTGTAGAATGGGTTTAATACCCATTTGTTCTTGTAGGGTCGGAACCTGCAGAAAGGAACTAGTATCTATCTACTTTTCCACATCTAATAAGGTATTTTCCACATCTATTATGGTATTTTCCAACCACTCTGATTGGTTGGCATATCTTTCAATATCTAGCCTGGACTCATTCATAAAAGGGCTTAATTTGAACTTGAGTCTTTACTTGTTTATGACTCCATTAAGGTCATACTGCCACATAAAAACTGTTGTTGAACTTCATTTGCTATAAAATTTTCTCTGCTTCTTGTCCAACTTCCCTATTATTACAAATAAAAGGGCCCAATTGGTTTTTGATCTTGAACTGTGTTTTCTTCCTAGCTGACAAAAAAATGACCTCATCTGAGTTTATGATATGCCTAAAATACTCTAATGCAAATATACTCATGGGGAGGTATTTGGGAAGCTTGTAGGGAGTGCGCTGGCATCCATATATCCTGATTTCTGTGTGTTCCTGCTATAGATACTAGTCTCTCACTGTATTGTTTTTAGACAACTGTAAAACTCTCTTAATCTAATCATTGATCCGGGGTTGATTTCTACTGGTTAGCATGTTTACAATTGGATGAACAAAGGAATCAATGAACTCTTTATAACTAAAAACAGTGGAATATCTTTGGATTAATGGTGTCGAAAAGATGACAGACCTTGGATGGCCCTTAGTGTCTAACTTTTGGATGCTAACTAGAAACCTGTCTGGCTGAAAATATAGGAACATGTGAAACAATACTGAAGAGTATTTGAATACTCTTTCATTTGGCAATCTGATAAACTTCTCATGGATTCTGTCTGCCAAGAACTGAGCAAAGTTAAAAATTGTAGCTGGAGGCTTGTCTGGGCAAAAAATAGAAAGGAAAGCCAGTATAGCCTCATTTACATGCTCATCAGTGGTGTATCCTAGAATACAAGAAAGCATGGTTATAATTTGTCTACCTCTCTTAGAGAAAATGGTGGTAGCATATGGAGGACTATCTGTAGGAGTATGAGACTCTTCTATGATGAAATTCCAAAAGATTTGAGCTCTCTTGGGAAGGTCCAACTTTGTGTAGAGTTCAAGAAAGGTTTCAATGGAAAGTGGGGTCTCATTTGGGTTTGGTTGGATCTGCAACATTTGATTTATTGACTCTGCAGTAATGGTGAATAAAATCTGTTGGTCAAGAGAGACTATGGCTATTTGACTTGGGACATAGCAAGCTTGGCAGAAGTGGATGATTTATGGGAATAGGTATACCTGTGGGAACAAGTATTTGGGCAAATTTGATTCCCATAGGTGAATTTCATCATTCTGGTTCAGGAAATTATCTTTACTCCAGCAGTGGAGCTTCAGTATATGGCTAGGGGAAGCAATGTCTTTAATTTGAAAATCTATGTCACCCAATTGGAGGTGGTCAATATCCAGGTGAGGGGTTTGCAGTGGTCTTACATCCAAAGTGCTTTGGGAAGCCATAATTTGGTTTATTCAACTAAATTACTTTTTCTCTGACTTTAGGAGTAAGGTCAAAAGCTCTGGAACAATGGGAGGGTAATTAAAGTCTATATAAAAAGGATTTTGGATGCATAGTAAGGTTTTCTTCAGTCTAGCAAGGTTTTTTAATTAACTTAATTAATTAACCTTTTGATAGTTACTGTGCATAGCTTAAATTACAGGACCATTCTGGTTCTTTCAAGAATACCTGGAAAATGACGATTTGGTTTGTAGACAAGGTTCTGTGGTAGCAGCAAAGGTTTCTGAGGCTTCAACTATTTATTTGTTGCTTCAATTTGGTTTCTGCAGCGTCTTCTGGTTGCAAAAGGTGGTTAACATGGTTGCACAGAGGTTCAAGGTTTCAGAATTGGTTAGCAAAGGTTTTTTGCAGAGAAAATGAGTGAAACGAGTGAAAGGGGGCATTTTTGGCTTTTTAACCGATAACGGTTACATTTTGGCGCGAGATTTGGTAAATGAACAGTGGGTAGTTTTGTTTTACGCGGGGAGGCAGTTTTATGCCATATCGCACTACTTTTGGGTGGAGGGTGGTATTTTTCATGAGCACACGATATAACCTGGTGCCGCCATGTAGCGAAATAGTGCTCGGCCAAAACCATGAATCTCGCATTCTTTTGGACCTTTAACTGTCAGATGATGAAACTGCGCGATATGGATATTCGTCGTTGGATCTGGAGATGGGAGATCAGAGGGCTATCACATTGCAAAGTTGCACGGATGGAGTTGGGATGTGGTTGGCGAGGCCTGGGGTTAAATAATACGGCAGCTTTAATACTTTCTAAGATTTAGTGAGGGTTGGGAAATTATAGTGGGGGTTTAAATATATAAAGCAGGACTTTAGGAAATAACTTAGGATAAAGGGTTTAGTGGGTTTTTAAGGAAAAAAGGGAAATTAATAAGGGGGGAATGTATTATTTGTGATGGGAATGGTTTCACACTAGGGAAATGGCTTTTACAAGGGAAAATGAAGAAGGAAGGGGTGTTTTGGAACCAAGAAGGGGACAACATTAGGGGATGAAAAGTAATGAAGGGATAATGAGGGGAAATTAGTAAATAAGCTTTAGTGAATATCCTTTCTCTTTGACAATTCCTCCTGCACATGGAACATAGGTTTAAGCATGATGAAGGTGCTTTTGACTTAGAAAACTTGTGCGCTTCCAAAACTTCTTCTACCTACCATTTATTTACCCTATCATTTTCTCTTGATTCATTGGGTGCATTTAAGCTTGCTGACCCTTTATTTCTTTTTCTTTGATAAGTAAACTATCTAATTCTAACCTTATAACTTCCAATGGCTCAGATTAAATTGATGAGCTCATTATTATTCTCTATGTAACTACTGATCTACCAAGATTAAACAGTTTGGCTAGATCTTTCTTCTCTATCTATCAACCCAAAATTTAAAGCATGAATGAATTAAGATTAAACTATTTGACCATCATGGATTGTGAAATTTTTGACAAGCTACACATAATATTATTTTGCAAAGTAAAGTAAAATGCAGTGGAATTTGAATTTGCACACTTTCATGATCTATTCTTATCTCTTTTTTGGGTTCATATTTTATATCTTTTTATCTTTTTCTTTCTTTTGGTCCTTTGATTATTCTTTTAGGACTTCACCTTCTTTAAATTTTTTTATTTTTAATGTGGGAAAACATTTTGCAGAAAGCAAAAGTATTTACAACATTACAAGACTAATCATAGTCAATTCAAAATTATGAATCCTATTATTATAGGACCCTAACACTCTTTAAGGATATCACAGGGTATTCAAGGTAAGAGTAGTCGAAGAGGACTAATATTCTTTGAGGATTGGGAATCCAATATAAGAATAGTATTGTAAGGACATACCTGGTGAACATCAAGATGGGTTATGTGCCTTGAGAGGTGGTGGTGGTGGTATCCAAATAATTGCCTCCCAGCATTATGCTCTAATCTAGTGGAGAGTTAGAGATTGTTAGTTGAGGCCTTGTTATATTGGAAATTGACAATGTTGGTTATGATGTTGATGCTTGATGATGGCTTATCAATTTGAACTCTTATTATGAGCATATTTTAGTTTTAGAATATCCTTGTATCTGACTATGTAATTATGAATACCTCTCTAGTTAAAAGGGAGGGTTGGAAAATGTAACTAGGTTAGGTCTTCATAATTATCATTGTATCATATTTTATTTCATGAAGAAAAAAATAGTATTATTATTATTATTATTATTATTATTATCCTTAGTAAATCATGTTATTCATGCTTCTAGGGTTTATTAAGTCAAAAGCATGTTTTTCATGAGTCAGTCTATTGTACTTGAGTCAAGTCCAATGGAACTTTGAAAAAAAGAAGAAAAATAATTTATATTTGAGTCAAAATAGTCAATTTTGTCCCCACGATACCAAGTCAGCCCTGGAAGAGACCTATTCCATCTCCTGTATGTGTATAAATGCAGTGCAACTCGAATTCATTTGGATCATCATCATCAATTTTGATTTCGGTGCCAAGAAGAGAGATAAATACACAAGAAAGTCAAGAAAGAAGAGTAAAAGTCAAGGGAGAGAGAGTGAAAGTCAAAGGAGAGATAATTTTTCCACACGTGCAATGATTCAGCCCTAATTTCTATCACTTGTGTGACGGTTCAGATCTATTGCAAGGGACAAAAAATTTCAAAAGTGTTTTAGGTCTGAAAATCAAAGTTTGACCAAGATTTGAAGAGCTTTGACCATTATTGACTTGGTTGAATTTGACTTGGTTGAGGAAGGTTTGAAGGAGGGATGACTTCAGTCTTTTGGGAGGTCTTGGTCTTGGTTTTTGGGTCTTGGGTTTCTCACTTTGATTTGATTCTATAAGAAGAGAATATTTGTTGGGTTTTCCCCCTTGTTGGGATTTCCCCTGGCTTGGAGCCTATATCGTGTTTTCATTGTATTTTGTGATCTTCATGGTTTATGTTTTGGTAATTATTTGATGAAGATAACATAATAAAAATAAGCCAACATATATTCACAAGCCATTATCAAGTAAGAGAAATCAACCCTAATTTGTTGCCCTAGTGATTTCGCAACATCCCCTAATCCAAATATAAAAGGCACTTTGCCTAATGATCTTGCATTTATCTCTTGATGAAAAGTGAGGAGGGACTTGGTCGATGGCTAGATAGTTGGAAATGTTAGCAAACCATGGAGAGAGAAGTAAGATTGAAAAAAAAAAATCCACCTGGGAGTTGATTGTCCACTAGCCCTTCATTTATAGAAAAGGTCATTCTTGATAAGAAATCTATGGCAACATTTTATTTCCTTAGTTTTCAACAATGGTTAAGTCAAATTGTTGCAAAAGAAATAGCCACCTAATTATCCTATCATTTACATCTAGTTTTTCATCAAATACTTAATTGATGCATGGCTAGTATGTATGAAGACTTGGTAACCAATAACATAGTGTTTGAACTTATTCAAGAAGTGTACCACAACACAGAATTATTTTTCAGTAACACTATAATTTAATTCATCCCTAGACAAATTCTTTCTAATAAATTAGATTGCATGACAAATTTTAACTTCAATTTGACCTAAAGTTGCTCCAATTAGCTTGTCTAATGCATCTAAGTGTATATGAAAGGGAAAGGTCCAATTAGGACCCCTGAGAACAATTGTTGTCATCAAATTTTATTTTATATTTCCAAATGTTTCTTGGTATGGATCTGTCCAGCAAAACTCGACATCTTTGGTCAACAAAGAAAAAAAAGGAGAGGTAATTTTGCTAAAATCCTTTATAAACCTCTGCTAGTCTTACAAGGCCTAAGAAAATTTTTACATCTCATTATTTTTTAGGTACAAGAATGCACTTGAGGATGGATACCTTACTAGGGTCTATGCGAATCCATTTTGAGGAGAGGAAATGTCCTAGAACAAAACCCTTATTCATTATGTATAAGTATTTTTCATGGTTTAAGGACAGGTTCATTTCCCCAAATCTTTAGAAGAACTTGCTCATATTGGAGAGAGGTTCTCGAAATTCATTCTCATAGGATATGAAGTGGTCTTATCGTAATCACCATGATTGATTTGGATCCGATTGTACCCACTAAACCCATCCAATAAGGAAAACAACTTTTTCCCCACAAGCACATCAAGGACTTGGTCAATGAAGGGCAAGGGAAACAATATTGCATTATGGCTTTCTTAAGTTCCATGTATTCAACAAAAATTCTCCATTTTCCATTTTCCTTGGGAACAATAACCAAAGGAGATACCCATCCACTGTCTAAAATTCGATAGATTAATACTTCATGTAGTAGTTTTTAATTCTACTTTCACAATATCTTCTAAAGTAGAACTCATTCACCTTTGAGGCTAGTGAATAGGATTGTGATCTTATGTTATGTATGATGGGTGAATATAGAAGGATGTATGCCTTCCATACTCTTGAAATCCCATAAAACAAACTAATGTGATGCCTAGAGAGAATAAGAAATTGATCCTCTTCATCAGTTGAAAGTGAGGAGTTTATTTTCAATAGTTTGGAGGAGATGATTTCTATCGTTTTCATGTTGTTCTGATTAGAATAATTAGTCGATAATTCTTCCCATGGACTATCTTTGGAATAGCTAGCCCACCCTAGGGATAAATTATCTTTCAACCTATCAATGTTCATAGTAGCAGGATATTGCATTTGTAAAATTTATTAATCAAGTCATCTTCATAAATCTGCTTCTTTCTTAGGGTGGTTTCTATTGTACACATAGGATAGGTTGACGAGAGGTCAAAATCCACTTATTCTTATTTCACCCATTTAGGAAAATAAACTTCAATAAGAGGTTGATATGGTGGATATAGTACAATTTGTGTTGATATATGCATCAACAATAGCTAACCAACATCTCCCTATAATGAGTGGATAACCATCAAACCTGGTTTTGGGTTGGAGAAAAAGAAAGTTTGTTATAGGTCATTTTGTTACATATGCTCAAATTTCCTAGAAACAGGATTAATCAACATCCTTAACACCTTGCAATCATCCCTTTACAAAGTCTTAAGAATTATCTCTCCAAAAAGTACAAGTTCTATGGGTTAATCAGCTTAAAAACCTTGTTTTTTGACCAATCACACTTTTTCTTGTAGAAACCTACACTATTGCAAGTTGCGTTACTAAGAAACTACACTAACTAGTGCATGTTTCCTTCACTAAGGGTGTAATGGCTCTTGAATTTTGGTAAAAAAATAAAAATAATTTTGAATATTCTCTTTCCAGAAGCTTCCAAATTGGTTTTAATGATTTACTATTGATTCAGATCTTGAATTCCTATCCTTGAGGTCTTATTTCTTATCCCTAGAGATTATCCTCTCTCATATGTGGATCTAAGTCCTACATTGGTAAAACCTAAACTACCCTATTTACCCTATAAATTCATTGCCTCTCATGGAGTATGGGTTGGATTTTGGAGACTCTTAGCTATGCCCTGATGTTTCTTCTTTTTAACTAAGGATCCATTACCATCCTTTAGTTGTGATTGAAGGCTTGGTTTGCGGTTAAGGAAAGACAAGTTAGGTGGGAGACATCTACATGGTCAAGATCTACAAAAGCCTTGTAATCTTCTCCTACATTTCATTAATACAAAAAGATTTTGTTTCCTATACTAGTGCCTATTTGAAGCATATGTATTTCAATTCCTTATTAACTCATTGGTTAGCAATATTTGTATATTATATGTGTATCTTATATTTTTTGTGCTTGTTATAATTTTTTTACAGGTTCCATTTATAGTGTTTGGAGTTGGAGCTAAAGTTCACAAGCAGGGAGAAGAGGAGAACTTGCATTGGACCCAAGGTAAGTCACACCTCCATATTATAATCTCTCTAAGGGAAGCACATGTGTTTTGTTTCCATTGTTTCTATATCAAGCCACTAGATCTAGGCAGTTCACCATTGTCCGCAGAAGAGAATTTCCCATCAAACTTGGTGACTCCACTGGTGTTACAGGTCTATTTGGGCACATCACACACGATGATCAAATCAGTGTAAACAGGGTCTATCAAACTCTAATTAAATTGCTACATGCCCTAGAAATGCCACCTCATAGAGTGCTTTCATCCATGAGAGTTTCTTGACTTCAAACCCTGTTGAAGTGCTTCCTTGGGTCACCAGCACACCCCTAGTCAGGGGTAAGTTCTCTGCAGAGCAGGTAGCCCCATTCAAGGCTGCGTTGCAAAGCACCTAATCTCACTCAAGCCTACACTGGGAAAGAATCCTCTAAATGTTCATTACATCCTGAGTATATTCCTCCTTTCTAGAGCCTTCTAGAAGGAACCCAACTCCTATCCTATCAAGATGAGATCGACTTAGGATAGACTTGGATCATCTAATCCTCTATCCCCTCATCCCTTTGAACATGGAAACTAATCATCCAATTATGGAAAACCATTCAATGCCATATTAATGACAAAACCACTTGAATTCATCTATAAATTGGCCTCCCATCATAGAGCCAAAGGGCGAGGGATATTATAGAAAAATACTATTGGTTTAGAGACTTGAAATTATTGTCAAAGTAATGTTATGTTGTTGGATTGATGTTGCTATTGGTGTAATGAGGGCTTGGACTAAGTTGGATGAGTGACACGAGATTGAACCACATTGGGTGTAACTTCTCCTTCTATCAATCAATAAAGTTGTTTGTTCCTTTTCCAATACTTTTATCTATATCTATGATGAATGTATGTTCAAATTTTGTCGATTCCATTTGTTTACAATAAATAGATCATCTGCTTGATTGTTGCCATCTTCTGTTTATGCTGGCAGGTACCAATTCAGCGAATTCAGTTTGAGCAGGAGTGTCGGGAGCAACTCAAAGGAGATCAAAGGAAGCGAAGTATCACAAGTAGGTTCTTTCATCTTATCTGTTTATTGTAGGAAAAGGTTAAACATCTTTACTTTAGTTGTTCTAAGTGTAACTACCCACTTAGGGAAGATATACTTATCCGTAGGTATAAATTCCGTATAAAAAATTGGTGACCATAATAGGGAATGACCATCATTCCTGGTAGTCATCCCTTATCTTAGCAGCACCAGTAGACTTTGTTTGAGTTCATTTACCTATATTCAATCATTTTGAAGCTTGTTTGGTCAAAATGTGTGCTTATTTGTGTGCTGATAGTTCTCTCTAGATTCAACGCAATGTTGTTCTTGACATAGTGTGCTGCAGAGCAGCCTTAGCCTAGAGATAATGCTCTGCAATGCATTTTCTCCCACTCAGGGTTGCACTGGTCCCTACCAAGCCAAACCCCATCTTTTTTCTTGATTTTTTCCAAACTGTTTCACATCTTGTTTGCTGAATGGTCAATGTTTCTCTTTCCCTGAAGTCCAAATTAGAATTTCTTTTCCATGCCCACTTTGGCTTTGTTTGTTCAATGTTTCTTTATGTTTTCTTTATCATTCTTGAATCAATCCCAAAGTTAGCTTACATTGATTAGTCTTTACTTTTATGAAAAAGAAACTGTCGTAAAGTCTTCGTTTCCTGTGAAAAGAATTTATTGATCGTTTGTGCATTTAGTTTCTTTATGTTCATCTAAACATTAAAGGAATGAAAAGAAAAATATGAATAATTCATTTAGAATTTTGTATGTGCTTGTAGGAATGGTATAGGGAAAGTTGCATTAGATGTGCTCTACGCTCTTTGTTTAGAGATTTTGATTGCTATATCCCTTTTAGTTATGGTTTTCATTGTTTAAAATAAAATGAAAAGAACGTTTCCCATATTAGTTGCATTCTAGGAGTTTTAGAAACATCACGCGGTGAACCTGAAAGGCAAACTTTTAAACAAGATCAACTAATTTTTTTTTCAATTAACCTAATGGAGCATTGTAACTTAATGCTATGGGGTAAAATTCACGGTGTATGGAGAATGAAAACTACCCTCAAAGGCCTTCCCGGGACCTTCGACAGACTGTAATATTATCTGCAGAAGCTACCAAGTTATACACATGTTCATCTATCAAATATAAGTTAACAAAGTATGGAAAGAGGATTAGCTCAAGTCTCCTTCTAGATTTGTTTGGAGATTTCTATGCAGCCAAGAAGAACTCCCTCAAAGCCGGCTCCAAATCAATTCCTGCAAAAAGGAAAGGAAAACACAATTACAGCATACAATCTTGAAAACTAATATAAGAATGCACAATGAACATCTATTAGCATACAACTAAACCACTCATCTAAACAAGTATCGAAATGAACAACTCAATGAACAATGTTACCAACACTATGGAGTAGGGAACACAATTGTAGTTCTGTATTAATAATGGAAGAGTGATTACAACCATCCGTTGTATCAGTCTTCCCTTGCCCCTTCTTCTTCTCTCTCTCTCTCTCTTTCAACTCACTTCTTCAAATTGTATGACAGTTCACAACAACTTAGTGGGCTATCCTTTCAAATTCTCTAACCCCTTTCACAATAACCCTCACCTTGCTTATATAGCAATCGAGTTAGGGTTGCCAAGCTCCTCCTAGAGTTCACTAGGGCAAAAGCAATGAACTTGCTCTGCTTTTCAGCTCTTTCCCATTTGCCTTCTTTTCTTAGATTAGAAATCCTCCAAATATCTTGATTTTGGATGTTTCCTTGCTTTTCTTGAGAAAATTTAGGGATAAATATCTAGATATTTGTGAGTCAATTCATTGGCTTGACCCATTGAACTTCCCTTAGTTTCACTAACGTTGCCCCTTCACTAGTAACATGAGTTAGTGGGGTCACTAACGCTCCCTTAGGCTTGGTAACAAGCTTTATAAAGCAGGTTTTCAGTGTGCAACCAACGTTAGTGTGGAATCAAGGCCTGCAATTGTGGTCTTTGCTTCAGTCATAATGTCTTTCACCTATGAGGTGATGAGGAGGTCATTTTGTTGTATAAAAAATGCCCCCTAAAGTATGAGATCAAAGGCAGAGACGATGGCCGAAATACTTTACTAAAACTATAATTTCTCCTGTCAAAATTTGTAGAGAGAGAGAAGCTTCAGCGGCAAGGAAAACATGATACAACACACACACACACACACATATATATAACTTCTAAAATCATGTCCTGACTTGGGCATTCCCATGCTCAGTAGTTATGTCAGAGTAATTTTCTCCAAAGAGATATAACAAGGCTGGCCGCCGAGAAGCACAATGTGGATCTAGTGTCATAATAGAATCATCTTGAAACAATTGTCTCCAAAAAACAATATCCGTAACTTGGGAGAGGAAACAAGGCTGAATGATGCAAGCCTCTAACCAAGGTCTTGATTTCCGCTTCACCAAATAACATAGATTGATACATGTGAAAAATATGTGTTGATGTCTAACATGCACGAAATCATCTGATTACCAGTCAATAATGGAGACTGTTAATAGATGCGAGGAAGGCCACCGATAATGGTGATGGTCTCTAAGATGCACAGTACAAACTAGCGAGTGTGAAAGATTTCTTTATCATAAAACACCCGTAGAATCGCTTAACAAAGAGCCAATAATGAGAACCCCTGATAAAAAACAAGGTAACCTGCCATTAATGTCTGCAAGTACCAAGGCACTGAATGTGTTTCTGGGTTATCTTCCTAGATAGAGTGTTGAAGTCGATAGGAAGAAACCTGTCGAAAGGTAGGCAATGATGTGTCCTACATCAATCGACACAAAACAGGACAAGAATGGTTTTGTTTTTTGAGGAATCTTTGGAGCATTTGTGTCTAAACAATGGAGGGCATGATGAAAGGATATGTTTGATCGATTGATGGAGGAAACAAATGGGTAACCCTTGAATAATAGAAGGCACGACAACATTTTTAACCAGACAGCACTAGACTCATGAACACTACAAAGTGTTAGGATACAGAGATGCAATTACATCAGGGTATATAGGCTAAAACTCATAGAATGGTAGGGTTCATATTGAGAGGCCATCAAGACGAAGGTTTATCTGAGAGAGTGCCATGTTCAAGGGAACGACTGTTGTCAAACCACACTTTCTAATACGTAATACAGTTGTATTTTCGACTTTCCCCGTCTGATTAATTTAATGAGTCCAGACGGGTAAACTCATCGATCTTTTCATGTTTAAAGAGTCTGAAAGTTATCGCAAAAAGAACGACTCTTTGCCCTATTTGATTAGTTTAATGAGTCCAGACAGGCAAACTCGTTGCTTTTTCATGTTTTAAGAGTCTGAAAAGTATCGTAAAAAGAACAACTCTATATCTTGTCTATGTAATTTAAAGAGTCCAAACTAGACAACTCAGTGGTCTTTTCATATTTAAAGAGTTTGAAAAGATCGTAAAGAGGGACTCCATGGTGGTCCCTTTGTCATAGTTGTTAACTGGGTGTGACAAAAGGTTAATAGTATACCCGGATTGGTTACTTTTCCGTAAGTTAATCTATTGAACCCAGATAAAGAGAAACCTATTTTCAATAGATGTCAACCTCCTTTTGTTACGAGTACAAAGTGACGGACTAAACTCATTTTTCTTCGTGAATTTTTAATGAGTCATGCGACGACAAACTCAATACCTTCAAAAAAAAAATTAATGAGTCAAATGAAGAAAACTCAGGGTATATTTTTCAATTTAGTGAGCGAGAAAAAGAGGGAAAAGAATGGCTCATCCCTTCTTCATAGTTTTATGAGCTCGAAGGAGGGAAAAAATTCGAGGATTTTCCGATTTAAGAGTGAGAAACGGTCCCAAAAAAGAAAGTGCTCTTGCTGTTGTTGTATATTTTTAACGAGCCCGGTAACAAATACTCGGGATTTTTTGGTTTTAATGAGCGAGAAAAGTACCTAAAATAATGCTCGGGTCATCTTCATCAAGTTTAATGAGCAAAAAGACTAAGCTTGGCATTTTTTCAGTTTAAAGAAAGAGAAAAAAGCGCCTAAAAAGAATGCTCTTTTGGTATTTTTTAGTTTATGAGCTGGAAAAAGATCAAAAAAGAGTTGCTCAGAGCATCATTGTATGGATTTAACGAGCGCAACAATGAAAACTCGGAGATGTTTCTATTTTTTAAAGAGCAATAAAATATCACAAAAAGTGCTCTAACCATTGTCGCATAGATTTAACGAGCTCAACGATGAAAACTCGGAGATGTTTATATATTTTAAAGAGCAATAAAATATCACAAAAAGTGCTCTATCTATCGTCGCATAGATTTGACGAGCTCAATGATAAAAACTCGGAGATGTTTATATTTTTTAAAGAGCAATAAAATATCTCAAAAAGTTCTCTATTCTATTCTTCGTTGTAGTAGTTTAACGAGCCCAAAGAAGAAGACTCTAGATTTTTCAGATTAACGAGCAAGAAAAATACCATAAAAAGAACGCTCGATCTTCTTCATGGGAGTTTAACGAGCCTAAAGAAGGAGACTCGAGGATTTTTCAGATTAACGAGCAAGAAAAATACCATAAAAGGAATGCTAAGTCCTTCTTGATCTCATGCTTGACAATAGAAGGGTTTATGCCATGAATTTCCTCATAAGACCAAGGGGAAACATCGTGGAAATCCTTAACAGGGTAGGTGAAGCTCACAATTTCCTCAGGATTGCGATTGGCTCCAATCTGTATGTTTTCCACAATGCCTGTCATGACAGAAATATCGATGAGCAATGTTTTTGAAATATTGCCCATGTTTCCTTCCAAATCCACAGGTTGGATAGTCGTATATGGTGAGGAAACAATTTCATGTGCATCAGGTGATAGGATTTGAAGAGGCATCATGTCCAAATCAGATATCGAAACATGATGGTGTGAGTCCTCCCAAGGTCACTCTTCTAAACTCGTGATCTCTCTAATAGCTTCATCCTTAGGTAGGACTTGATTGAGTGGATTAAAAGAAGGAGCGGTTATGGGAGGGGCAGTGGTACCGTTGGCCGAAACCAAAGTGACTAGAGATTCAAATGCAATTTGAATGGCTTCACAGGCCAATTTAGCTGGTGACAGAAGCATTTGTTCTCCCTATGTGTCATTGTTTACAGGAGCCAGTAGGATCCATGGATCGGTATGTTCATGAGGAATAGATGAAAGCATATTGACCATCACTGAAACCTTCGATGGCTGAAGAGGGAAACAACCCATGAGGGAAGAAGCCTTCAGTAAACCAGTACCTAAACTGACATAACTGTCAGTTGCACCTCCTACTAGGGGTACAAAGCCACTTGGTAATGGTGAATAATCAAGGGTGGAAAAAGACAACTGATCTATTGTAATAACCTTTCCATCCAATGGAAATTGGATGATGTGAACAATAGTAGATACAAGGGCCATCATGGCATATTTCCAACTGTGACCCAGCAAGAGATTATAGTTGAGTTTTCTATCTACGACTCTACATCCACCGTTATGGTTTTCCCAGCTAAAGTGATGGGAAAACTAGCTAGGTATCCTTTTGGGATAAAGGTGTGGCCGTCGAAAGCTTTCAGGGAGTTCGAAGGTGGGGATAGGGTTGGAGAACCCAGGGCGAGCCAACATGAAGCCGACATGACGAAAGTTGAAGCACCTTCGTCGATGACAGTTCTATGTATACCTTTACCTTTTGAAGTTATATGCACCTAGAATGCAAGCTGGTGAGAAAGGGGAGGTTTACACTTGTCCATGTCGAAAATAGCAAGCACGGAATCCATTGGGTCAATACCTCCAATAACTAAAAGCAAAGCTTTCCGTTGTGTTGGGCATGTTTGTAATACTTTGAGCGCTGACATAGCTGACGGCACTTGCGCCAAATCCTCTACAATGTTGTAGTATTGGGCGACACGTGCAGATGTATTGTGCATTGTGCGTCGAAGTTCTCGTTTTGGGGGTCGAATTACAAAGTCCTCAACCGGCCTTTTCATATGAAAATCGTTGGGTAGCAGTGGGTTCTGAGCTGAGGATTGTTCTGCTACAAGAGCGACAGGAGCTCCATATGATTTGGATCTTGTGGCAAGATCTACCGTTTCAAATGTGTAAACGGTAGAAGATCCTTTACCAGCTAAAGGATGTTGTGAACCATCATTGCCCCCTGGTGCAGGTTATTGTTGGTTTGCAATAAGATTTTGTTGTTGCTGAGTGGGAAAGGATTCCTCAGGATAGCGAGGGTCTTACCAGTATCCCTTTTGGCAAGGTAATCTGTCCATTTCTGAAGCCGCTGAAAACACCAGGTTGCATGGTCTTCAGCACAACTTTTGCAAGGAAATCTGGCAGGTGTATCCTTTTCATCACCAGTAGGCGCAGTGGCCTTCTGTTTTGGGTTGGGCTGCTTTGTTGACTGCTCCTCAAAAGGAGCGGTCTTTTTCTTATTCTTCTTTTTCTTACCACTGGGATTTTGTGTAGACTGCACAGAGTTTATCGCAATGGCAGGAAGAGCAGTCATATTGTTAGAGGGGTCCACTGCCATCTTGGCAATGGAACCACTGAGTTGTTTTACATCAGCCCCAGATGTTGTGTCGACAATCCCGTCAGTGTGCACTTTGAGGTGTTGAGTGGCAGAAGCATTGGGGTTACCAAGAGCATTAGGTATTATGTCGTAAATAGTGCCAAACTATGAATATATCAGATCCAAGTGCTAGGCGTGACGTATGGATTGGTCTTCTGTGATGGCACCACCTAGAGTGACATCTCTAGCGATATGCGGGAGTAAGGACTTGGAGAACTAGTTCATTAAGAGAAAGTCTGGGATGGGAGCTTTTACTAACCCCTGCCTACGTCTCCATTCATGAATATGATCAGAGATGTGGGTGGTGCTATCCTGATGAAATGAAGTGAGGAGCTATGTTCCAGTCTCATAGCGGACTGGTAACTGGAAGTGCTTTAGGAATTCCATCGCTAAAGTGTTAAAGGTGTTTACTGATTCGTGTGGTAACTCAATATACCATTTCCCTGCGTTTCCAGTGAGGGTGAGGGGAAAAACACGTAACAGACACTATCATCCACCATAGAGTTTTAAACACAACAGAGATGGTAGGTGCTGATGTGGGTGTCCGAATCCTCCCCTTGTTTTCCATTGAACTTTGGGATGTTCGTTGGTATTTTATGCGGGATCGGTGGCCATTGTAAGTTGTGGTAGATGGGGTCGTTTTTCAGCTTGTATAAGTCGGGTATATCCAACGTCGCCAAGAAAGGCAGAGAGTTAGGTGCCCCCTGTTAGTGTCGGTATCTTCATCCCTCCGTCAGAGATCAAATCCTCTTGTTGCATTGCATATTAGGTGTCCCGCTCAGTCAGCTGCATTCCATTAGGCGCATGGATCATCTGATGGTAGTGGCTTTCCTACAGTTTCCCTCATGTTATCTACCTGCTAGCTCATGTTTGTCCATTACAAAACATATACAATCATCTTTTGTCTTAAAGACTACAAAGGTTTTTGTTTTATGGTTTCATTGTCATTTAGGTCTAGGGTTTCATTAGAATTTCATCAAAAAGTGTTTCAAAGTGTCTAATAACAACCAGCAGGCCATGTGGAGGTTCTAACATCAATAAATTTCATCATCAAGTGCTCAGAGATGTGTCTTTCCTCAAGACTATGTTTTGAGGAAAAACAAAGTATTTTTGTTTTTATGGTACAAATTTATGTAATTTTATTCTTTTCCATATGTAAATCACTCCACCTGTAACCCTGGTCTCTTTCCCTAGCCCCAGTAGCTCCAACTACCTGCAAAACAAATAAAGCACAGGTCATTCAGTCCATCACAAGTTCTAATAAAGTGAAAAAGTCCAAAAACAAAGTCAAAAACAAAGTCATTTTCAAAACATTACAAAAATGGGTTTTATGAGCCAAAAAATTAAGAGCTCCATCTATGAGTCATTTCTTCATTTGAAAATTTCATTTGCACTCCAAGACAAAGTGGAAGCAAGGCAAAATCGTGTTGGTGAGCAAGTGAGAGGAATTGGTGAAAATTGGCCAAAAAACAGGGGCACGGCGCACATAGACGGCGCAACGCATAGAACCGCGACCTCCAATGCAAATTAACATGGGCAAGGTGCATATGACTGGCGCGGCGCGTTGGGTTTGATGCGCGGTGCATACAGCTAGCAAGCCCGATACCTTCAACAAATTGCTCCAAAATTGCCCTAGTATGCTTGGATCTGCACTTGTACAAGTAAGTTGGGCTTCCATCATTGCTTTTCATCCCATGTTGGTGCTTGTTTGATGGTGGTTGTCTTATGGTGTTGAATAAGGAAATCAAACCCTACCAAAGAAAACAATGCTAGGGTTTTGTATTGACTATTTTTCTGCCAAGTTATTCCCCCCACCTCACACTCCCTTACTCCATTTTTCCCTTGATTTTCTTATTCCCTACATTCACATACCCCTAAATTCACTAATCCCATACCCCAATTCCCATTTCCCAAAATCTCAAACATAAACTCCCAAACCCTAGTCCTATACAAAAACTCCTAAATCATTCCCTAATTCCCTATTTCCTTAATTAAACCCTACCCCAACAGTCCCTAAATCCCTCACTATTTTCTCCCTCCATAGTCCCTCATATCATTGTTTCCCTTGGTGGAAAAAGTCAAAACACATCACAGCTCACCTATTTCTCATCAAGACAGCTCCAAAAAAATCCATCCACTGGCAGACATGGCATCTGATCCTTCATATGATTATGAAAAGGAGACCCACAGTGACTCACCTACAGAGGTACATGCACCCAGCAGGCTTCATAGAGGTGGCAAACATATTAGAGAAGAACCAACCACTCTTGCTAAATTACAGGCCTACCCTCTTGCCATCTCTTATTTCCAACATCAGTCCTATTATGAATTTTGTGAGAAGGTTGCTAGCATTCAGTTTCATCATGAGTTGGCTTGATTGTTTGTGATGCATTTACATGACGGTCAAGCCACTCTAGCTGGTGTCACTTTCACATTAACACCAGAATCCATTTCACTAGCAACTGGTATTCCCCACATTGGAGAGAAATGGAACAAGAGGCAGCAAATTGACCGACAGCATTATGAACCATACATCAAACCTGGCTATTTGAGACAACTCAGCAGAGTATTTCCTTTCCGGTACCTCAAATATGCTTATGCTCCTTTGATGAAATTGATCATGAGGTATTTCAGCTGTGAAGGCCGGTTTTCACATTTGTATGCTTATCATATTAGGTTGTTGATGCATTTTACCAGGGTAAGGATGATGAACATCCGTTATTTCATGTGCCGAAACATAGAGAAGATGACCACCCTAGTGCAACACAAGACTCCTCAGCATCAGTTCAACAATATTTACCATTTTTCTCTCATTAAAATTGTGGTCATTCATCAGCTTGGCTTACAGGGCATCACTTGGGAGGACTTCATCTCTCGTGAGTTTTTCACAGCTCCTCAAGGACCTTCAGAGGCTTTGCATGAGACAGGTGGACCTTCTTATCAGCATGAGGGTCATGAGACACAGACCGCTAACATGCCAGTGTTTATCACCTACCAGAAGGGCACTAGACAATTGTTTGCAGCAGCAAAGCGAGTGTTATTCCACCCGGGGTGGAAGGGGCCTCACTTCCGTCATCAGCACAGCAAGTTCAGGATAAAGGAAAGAGGCCACTGCAAGAGGAAGGACCATCAGGTGAGCATGAGACTAATATCATTCTCATTGAGGGTGATGATACTGATATGGGCCCACAAAGCAAAAATCTCAAGGAAATCATTCAAGAGCAGCATGCAGACATTGATGCCTTGTCTATCAACTTGGATAGAGCCCAATGGACAATACAGTACCTAGAGCAAAGGAATAAGCAACTTGAATACCAGCAGGTGATTATGGAGTTGCAAAACATTTGGGAGAATCGCCAAGCTGCCCAAAGGAAGAGGATGGAGTTCACTTCACTTGAGCAGGAGGTTAATGCCGATAGGGAGTAATGGCTTGAAAGAGCCAATATTGACTTGGAGAGGAAGCTAGAAAAGGCCATCAATGAGAAGAATATTCTTAGAAACCTGTCATATCATTACTTGTCAAGGAACTTGGTGTGCCAAGTGAGAATCGGGAGTTTAAAGGCAAAGTTGAAGAGAGCATCAAGGAGTCAAAAAGAGCATGAAGGACTTTATATATTGACTAAGGCTTCCTTAGCCCAACACAATGTTTGATGGAGAAGACTCGGCACAAATTTCAAAAAATTTGGGGCACTTTTTGCATTTTTGAAATTTTTGGCACAAAAAACAGAATTTTCTGCCCTATGCGCTGCGCCACGTGGCGCTCACTTTTTCTAGGAGCCTCCAAAGCACAAAAACTCAGAATTTTTGGATTTGGCATGGAAAAATATGTTTTCCTACCAATGGCCAAGAAATTTGGACAGGTTTTGAGCCCTCAAAAAGGTCAAAAACACTCAAAAAATGACCTCACTGCCCCTATTTTGACACACAGGAAATAGTGTTGGAAGAACTGACTTTTGGAGGGGCAAATGGAGGCAAAATTGAAAAATTCCACTTGGGTTGGAAAGTAGACAGAAAGACCTTTCTAAAAAGCACACTTGGAGCTAATTTGGACACTAGAAAGGCCTCCAAAAGTGGGTCCAAACATGCACTACACATAGAGAATCAGGCGCGGCGCATAGAGGAAAAATTGCCAGTTTGACCAAGTATTGCTCTGTTTTTCGCCCAGCTTTGGCCAGTTTGACATTTTCACTTTCCTAATGGCAAATTTGTGATGTAATTTAATGTACATTGATGGATCATGATGTAAATATGTTAAAATTTCACTTGTAGAGGTAGATTCATCAGTTTAGAAGTTGTTTAAAACTGAATGAATCAGTTCCCTTGTTTCTAGAGGCATGCTGTTTAGTTGCCTAATTTCTAGTTCTCAGTTTAGAATTAGTTGAAACAGCTCCTAAACATCTGAGCTCGACCCCTATAGGCAAGGATGAGCTATGGTTGTCTATATTGTGTTGTTTTTCATTCATTAGTATGGTTGGACTTTTGAGAAAGCCTTGAGCTTCATTGTACACTCATATCAGCATTTTGGCTAAGGAATTGAGACCAGGATTTGCAGCACTCTTTGGGATCCATGTGGAAATTTGCCTTGGTACAGTGATTTTCTCTGTAATTATGAATTTTCTTATGTGTTATGTATGCCATTCTCTATCTTGTTTCTTCTGAACTAAACAAACAAGAGTGTAAGTAGAATCCATTGAAATTGCAGTGCTCTACTTGAAGTTTGCTTTAGTTTCTTGATGTTTTCAGCTGTTTGGGGAGGATCCATGATTGCTATTGCCCTCTTCAACACCTCACCTATCTATTCCTTCCATCTCATTCAATTTTAAGTGCCAAAAACAATTACCTACCTTGCCCCATCGAGATCTCTGCAGGACTAAGCCTCAATCCCCACACCCAAAATCTACCTTTCCTTCTGAGCCAACAAAAACATCATTTTATTCAATCAAACTCTCTTGCACTTATACCTAGCCTAAGATCAGTATTTCTATCAGTCATCTCAAGCCCTCATCGATCATTATTTTCTAAGATTGACCCGGAGAGAGCCCTCTCCTGACCTGGTAGGGCTAGCTACCAGGCTGAGCGTGGTTTGATGTTGGCCCTAGATCCTACCTTTTCAGCCTGAGGTAAATCTAGGCACTAACATAGTGGCGACCATACTAGGGAATAAATTGTTTGCTTCTTAGTATTCTTCATTTTATAAACTACATACCGAGCCTAGAGATTAGCCAGGTAGCCTTCGAAACGCTTTTGCTTTGCATTAGCGCAAGTAGATAAACGCTACTTCAGTCAATCTCTGGTCTAATCTTATAAACGGAATATCTAACTTGCAGATCACCCCAGTACATCTGATAATTCTAAGCTTTTGGATGATAAGTTTAGGATTTGACAGGCTGAACAAGTCGTTAATGCCCTTTTTATTTCTTGGAAATAATAATACACTAGCTTCCAGAGGACATAGCAGAGAAAATCCGGATCCTGATCCCCCTCCTGTCTATGAAAATCCCAATCTCATTCCAAGAATCCTTCGCCAAGGAAGTTCTGTGATTCCCATGTTCAAAGCTCAATCGTGTCCTGTTGGTTTTGAGTATCTCGAGGATCTTGAGTTTGATGTGCAGTTTGAGTTGTCTTTGTTTGAAACCAAATCTGAAAGCATTGTTGCTTCAACTGCCTTAAATCCTGAGTTTATTAGAAATCTTGAAACTGAAAGGGCCAATAAATCCATTGATGATTATATCTTGAATCAGATCCAGACTTCAATTGTGGCTTCTAATATTGTTGATTTCTTAGAGACTGCTTCTGCAACCCTTGGGTCATCTTCAATTGCATCTAGTTCAAGAATTCCCACCGAACCTCCTTTCATTACTACCATTCCTGTGTAGCCTACTGTTTCTGATCAAAAATCTACAGTAGTGTCACGTCCATCCACTCCTTCTACTCCTCAAACATCCAAGATTGCTTCGCCTCCGCAGACACCTCCTCATACCCCCCATACATCAGCTACACCCACTCCCCCAACATCCCCAAGACCAATTGCAAATCCACCAAGAGCAAGGCTACTCATTTTGCACCTCTTATACTGCCTCAAAATTTGGACAATATGCCCACCGATTATCAAAGCAAAATTCCTTTGTTTGATGGCACTCCTCATAGTGTTACAGCTCATCAACATGTGGACAGAATGACGGATTTCTTCGATCTCCATGAGATTGATGCAGAAAATGTAACCATGAGACTGTTTGTACAAACATTTGGTGGTGAAGTAAGGAAATGGTTCAGGGCCTTGTCGGCTGCAAGCATCACTACATTGGCCAATCTACAGAGACAATTCTTAGATCACTGGGAAGTGAAGAAAAATCCTCTTCAGATCCTTTCCGAATATGAGCACATCAAGCGGAATGTTGGTGAGTCTGTTCAAGATTATTGTATTAGATTCAATTCAATTTACAATGCAATCCCTAATCATATAAAGCCACCCATGGGGCTAGCCTTGATTAAGTTTCCAGATAGTTTTGATACTGATATGGCTTATCAATTAAGAGAGAGAGATCCGGCTACTTTGGAAGACATGCAAAAGATTGCGGTTGGCATTGAAGCAAATCTACTTGCCAAGAGAGCTAAGGCAAGAGCTGAAAAGAAAGTCACAATAAAAGAAGAGTCTTCCTCGTCAGATCAAGTGCTTCAGAAGGTGGAGCAGATGCTTGATAGGATGAAACTTGACAAGTCTGAACCACAAGTCAGAAACCATAACTTTCGTTGCCATCAACAGCCACAATATAGGATCAAACAAAGAGAGCAGCGAGCCCAAGATCAAGCAGCACAACAGCAGGTGCAAACACCTCTACAACAGAATTTTGTACATGGTCCAGAATTAGATGAAGAGGAGAACGTGATTGGAGAAGAGAATCATTTCTTTACGCCCGATGATATGCCAATTTTCATCACTGAAGATTAGGAGTACTCCGAGAATTCAGTTGAACGAAGGGATGAAAATTTCATTTTGGCAAATGAGACAGTTCTTGAGGAAGAGTCCGATGAATACCAAAGAGGATATATGAATGCTTTGTCAACGCATCAACGGCAATATTCACTCTGAAATAGAGATGTGCCTGTAAATCCAATTCAGAAAAGGAAGGAGGCAGCAACATCAAAGAATGATACTCCTAATGTGCAGAAAAAGGGAAAAGGGAGCTGATCCTAACACTAGAAAAACGACATCAGCGAGTGAAAGACCCAATTAGCCAAATGTGTCAAAGGAGAAAATAGAAAAGAAGGATGTTCCAGCGAAAGAGGTAGAAAAAGTTTCAGTTTTTAACTTAGAAAACGAAATTGCTAAGTTGAAAATATCCATTTCTTTGACTGAGTTGATGAAGAACAACAATTATAAAGGTTAGGTGTCTAAAATTTTGAATTTAGATCCATCATCTAACATGTTAACGTGGAGAATGACAGTCCCGAGCTGATCTTTGGGCCAGCATTGGAAGGTCAGTCCCAAGATAGTGATGTCGCTCCTTTTTATATCAGTCTCAGGGTGCATGACTTATATTACATAATGCTATGTTGATTCTCGAGCCTCTCATAATCTCATGCCTAAGGCCATCATGGAGAAATTGGGATTGGATATCACCAGAAAATATCATGACCTTTACTCCTTTGATTCTGGTAGAGTAAGGTGCATTGGTCTCATTAAGGATTTGGTGGTTAGTTTGGATCAAATTCTGGCTAAAAATGTTTTGATGGGCGTGGTGGTGGCGGATATACCTCCTAGATTTGGCATGCTTCTTTCCAGATCTTGGGGAGAAAAGATTAAAGGGACAATGCAACTTGATTTCTCCTATGCTACCATTCCCATGTTCAGTCAGATGAGGAAACTATACCAGGGACAGAAGATGAAGTACATGATCACTAGCAAGAAGAAACTGGTAAATCATCCAATCAACTATGTACATACTGATCTAGAATCATTTGTTTTGTATTCAGATAGCTTTAATGATATAAATAGCCAAATAGTTGAAGTAGAAGACATTCCCGAGATCACTGAAAATTTCATAGAAGTCTTAAAACAAGAAAGACAAAGACTTGATGGTACCACTGAGCAATCAGCCGTCCGACAGCAACAACATATTGATGGACAGCAATGAAAAGAAAAAGAATTTCAGCATCTAGAAGAGGATGAAACAGGCCTGTGGAGCATGGAATTTGATGGCGCGGTAGGAAGGGAAGGTGCTGGAATTGGTATTTGGATAAGTAGCCCTGTTTTCGCCCCAAACAAAGTGCCAAGCAATGTAAGGTTTTGCTCTTATAAACTAGCTTTTGACTATTCAAACAATGAGGCTGAATATGAAACTTTAATTGTTGGGTTGAAAGTTCTTAGAAAATTGAATGCTAAAAGGGTTTCAATGCATAGCGACTCCAAGTTAGTTATCAAGCAGGTGAAAGGGGAATACCAAGCTAAGCATCCTCGAATGCGGGCCTACCGCAATGCGGTGTTGGATATCTTGAAAGTATTTTCTGATTATACTATAACCTGTGTGCCCTGTGCTCAAAATGCCATTGCAGATTCACTTGCAACAGCAGCAAATAATTTGAAAATTCTAATGAATTCAAACAACAAGTTTGAGATCCACATGAAGCATCGCCCAGCTGTCCCCGACAATCAAAGGTATTGGCAAGTGTTCCAAAATGATGATGAGATCGATGAATTTCTACAAAGTAAAGGTAAATTCAAGGACATTTCTATTAATGTGGAGTATGATGATGGTGATGAGGATATGGAAGTCAATCAGATCGAAGTTTTGCAGCTCAAAGACAACATCATTCTTAAAGGTTTAATACCTTTAGAGGCGCTCTTCGATCAGGACAATGTGGCTAGAAAACCGAGCTTGCTGCCAACCGAAAAAGGAGTTGAGGATGTGAACATTAGATCAGCTGAAAATCCTAAGATGGTAAAATTATCAAAGGTGTTGCCTCCATAGGTAAAATCAAAGTATATTAGTTTTTTATCCTCTTTTATTGATGTATTTTCTTGGGATTATTCAGATTTGAAGGCATATGACACAAGCATAATTCAGCATGTCATCCCGATCAAGCCAAATCAAAAGCCTTTTCGTCAGAAGCTAAGAAGAATAAATCCAAAGTTGCTTCCCTCAATCAAGAAGGAAGTGAATAGGTTGTATAAAGTTGGTATCATAGTCCCCATAAGGTTTTCAGATTGGATTTCAAACTTGGTGCCCGTCGACAAGAAAACAGGTGAGATCTAGTTATGCATTGATTTTAGAAATCTGAACAAAGTTTCCTTGAAGGAAAACTATCCATTGCCAAAGATGGATCACATACTTCAGAGAGTAGTTGGAGCATCACGGATGTCACTATTCGATGGTTATTCAGGTTATAAGCAAATTTTGGTCCATAAGGATGATCATGAAAAAACAATGTTCACCACTCCATGGGGAACTTTTCATTATGCAAAGATGCCGTTTGGATTAAAAAATGTTGGTGCAACTTTTCAGTGGGTGATGGATATAGCAATTGCTAATGAAAAAGATGAATTTCTCGTTGTTTATCTTGATGACTTAATAGTTTTTTCCAATACAGATGAAGATCACCTTTATCATTGAAGATCGTTTTTCAGCGGTGTAGAAAGTATGGCAACTCGCTCAATCCAAAGAAAAGTTTGTTTACCATGGATGAAGGCAAGCTTCTCGGGCATATTATCTCAAAGGAGGGCATCCGCATCGATCCAGCTCGGGTGGAGGCCATTCAAAAGATTGATTTCCCACGAAGTAAGAAAGAAATCCAATCCTTCAATGGTAAGATAAATTTCTTACGTCGCTTTGTGCCCAATCTTGCAGAACATTTAAGAGAAATCACAAACATGCTAAAAAAAGATAGTGCAGTAAGGTGGACCGAGGAAGCAATTAAGTCTTTTAATTTGGTGAAATTAGCTCTTTCTTCAGCTCCGGTTTTGATCAGCTTGGACTATACTCAGGATTTCATTTTTTTTTCATTTGCCTCAAATCATACTATGGCAGTGGTCTTGATGTAGAAGAGAGACCAGCTCAAGAAACCAATTGCATTCTTCAGCATAACCATAAGGGATGCAACATTGAAGTATAATATTATTGAAAAATAGGCCCTTGCATTGGTAAAGGCATTGAAATATTTTCGAGTTTATATTTTGCATTCTCACATCCTTGCTTATGTCCCTAATGCTTTTGTTAAGGATGTCTTAGTGCAAACAGATCCGGAGGGGAGAAGAGGAAAATGGATTGCTACCTTGCTAGAATATGACGTGGAAATCAAACCGACAAAGCTCATCAAAGGATAGGGGCTGGCTAAACTAATGGCTGAGTCAAATCTGCACGCCTTAGACATTAATCTAATTGCTGCTATGTCCAAGGAAGATGAAGAGAATCTGCCCACTCAGGTATCAAAAATTTTCCTTCTTTCTCCTTGGTATTCGGACATTGTTTATGTACTCCAAAATCTGTCATCACCACCTGGAATGGTTAAGAACAAAAGTAGGACACTGAAATTGAAAGCTGCAAAATTTTTTATTATGAATGGTGCACTCTATTGGAAAGATCCCGGTGGTGTCTTGCTGAATTGTTTAGTAGAAGAAGAGGCGAAACAAGTTATGGAAGATTTTCACAATGGAGATTGCGGAGGCCATCTTTTCTGGAAAACAACAGCCAATAAAATCTTGAGAGCGGGGTATTATTGGCCAAGTCTTTTTGCTGACGTGTACAAAATAGTGGCCAGATTCCACGAATGTCAAATTTTTCAAGGTAAGAGGAAGTTGCAGCCTTTACCACTCAAACCCATTGAACTAAGTGCTCCATTTCAGCAGTGGGGTTTGGATTTTATTGGTGAGATTCATCCTTCTTCTTCAGCACAGCATAAGTGGATCCTCACAATGACAGATTATTTCACCAAATGGATTGAGGCAATTCCTACAAGGCAGGCTACCGATTCAGTAATTATCTCATTTCTTGAAAACAACATTTTGTCTCATTTTGGTTGTCCAAATAAGCTGATTACTGACAATGCAGCAACCTTTAAATCAAAAAGAATGATTGACTTTGGTCATAAGTATCAAATCACTTTGGGGCATTCGACTGCCTATTACCCACAAGGCAATGGATTGGTGAAATCCTCAAACAAATCTCTTGTCAACATTATCAAAAAGCTGTTGGAAACTAACAAGAAGAGTTGGCATAAAAAGCTGGTCAATGCACTTTGGGCAGACAGGGTAAGTCAAAAGAAATCTATCAGCATGTCTCCTTTTGAGCTTGTGTACGGTGTGGACACAGTCTTCCCGACCTCTTTGGTAGTCCTGGTGGTAAAACTGTTGCAAGAAGCTGGCAGCGAAGATAATAGTTTGCAGCGAAGGATCAATCAAATGATACATTTGCAGCAAACTAGAGAGGAGGTATTTTAGAACTCTTCCAAGCTGTAGGAAATAATTAAGAGGATATATGACAAAAAAGCAAAAGCAGACAAGTTTGAAATTGCAGACATAGTGTTGAAATGGGATGCAAGGAATGAAAGAAAGGTAAGCACGACAAATTTGAAAATCTTTGGAAAGGACCATACAAGATTGCTACACATCGGGGCCAGAATGCTTTTCTTTTGCAAGAGCTGAATGGCGAAGACTATCCTGGTGTGCCGGTCAACGGTCGACTCCTCAAATGGTATTATGTGTGAACTATTTTATGTTTTCCTACTCATCATTGTATATACCGGTTTGTTTAAATTCCATTACAAGTGTGTATTGTTTTCATTCTTTAGTTTGGGGCCCAAATTGAAGGCTATAAAGCTGAGGTTTGATTTTAGTTTTGGTTTGGTTTGATAGAGTCAAGTCTTTCGGTCAATTTCAGTCTTGAAAATGAGTCAATTTGAGTCATGTTCAGTCCTGAAATTGAGTCTTTACGTCAAGATTTCAGTTTTGATTTGTCGAAGTTATTAACTCCATAGCCCAATGGACGAAGGCACTGCCTACTTTCCCAGAGATCTGTAGTTCTTGGCACCTCCAAGGAGCTACCATCCCCATTGGAGCCAATGCTAGTGTCGGTATCTTCATCCCTCCGTAAGAGATCAAATCCTCTTGTTTCATTGCATATTAGGTGTCCCGCTCAGTCAACTGCATTCCATTAGGCAAATGGATCATCTGATGATAGTGGCTTTCCTACAGTTTCCCTCATGTTATCTTCCTGTTGGCTCATGTTTGTCCATTACAAAGCATATACAGTCATCTTTTTTTCTTAAAGACTGCAAAGGTTTTTGTTTTAGGGTTTCATTATCATTTAGGTCTAGGGTTTCATTAGGGTTTCATCAAAAAGTGTTTCAAAGTGTCTAATAACAACCAGCAGGCCATGAGGAGGTTCCGACATCAATAAATTTCATCATCAAGTGCTTAGAGATGTGTCTTTCCTCAAAACTCTGTTTTGAGGAAAAACAGAGTATTTTTGTTTTTATGGTACAAATTTATGTAATTTTATTCTTTTCCATATGTAAATCACTCCACCTGTAACCCTGGTCTCTTTCCCAAGCCCCAATAGCTCCAACTACCTGCAAAAAAAACAAAGCATAGGTCATTCAATCCATCACAAGTTCTAATAAAGTGAAAAAGTCCAAAAACAGAGTCAAAAACAAAGTCATTTTCAAAACATTGCAAAAATGGGTTTTATGAGCCAAAAATTTAAAAGCTCCATATATGAGTCATTTATTCATTTGAAAAGTTCATTTGCACTCCAAGACAAAGTGGAAGCAAGGCAAAATCGTGTTGGTGAGTAAGTGAGAGGAATTGGTCAAAATTGGCCAAAAAACAAGGGCGCGACGCACTAGGAAGGTGGCGCGGCGCATAGAACCACGCCCTCCAGTGCAAATTAACATGGGCGCAGTGCATATGACTGGCGCGACACATTAGGTTTGATTGCGGCGCATACAGCCAGCAAGCCAAAAACCTTCAACAAATTGCTCCAAAATCGCCCTAGTATGCTTGGATTTGCACTTGCACAAGTAAGTTGGGCTTCCATCATTCCTTTTCATCCCATGTTGGTTCTTGTTTGATGGTGGTTGTCTTATGGTGTTGAATAAGGAAATCAACCTTACCAAAGAAAATAGTGCTAGGGTTTTGTATTGACTGTTTGGCTGCAAGTTATTCCCCCCACCTCACACTCCCTTAATCCATTTTTCCCTTGATTTTCTTATTCCCTACATTCACATACCCCTAAATTCACTAATCCCATACCCCAATTCCCATTTTCAAAAATCTCAAACAAAAACTCCCAAACCCTAGTCCTATACAAAAACTCCTAAATCATTCCTTAATTTCCTATTTCCTATTTCCACTGGTAGACATGGCATCTGATCCTTCATATGATTAGGAGACCCACAGTGACTCACTTACAGAGGTACATGCACCCAGGAGGCCTCATAGAGGTGGCGAATATATTAGAGAAGAACCAACCACTCTTGCTAAATTACAAGCCTGCCCTCTTGCCATCTCTTGTTTACAACATGATTCCTATTATGAATTTTGTGAGAAGGTTGCTAGCATTTAGCTTCATCATGAGTTGGCTCACTTGTTTTTGCTACATTTACATGATGGTCAAGCCACTCTAGCTGGTGTCACTTTGACATTAACACCAGAATCCATTTCACTAGCAACTAGTATTCCCAACATTGGAGAGCAATGGAACAAGAGGCAGCAAATTGACCGGCAGCATTATGAACCATACATCAAACCTGCCTATTTGAGACAACTCAGCAGAGTATTTCCTTTCTGGTATCTCAAAGATGCTTATGCTCCTTTGATGAAATTGATCATGAGGTATTTCAGCTGTGAAGGCCGGTTTTCACTTTTGTATGCTTATCATATTAGGTTGCTGATGCATTTTACCAGGGTAAGGATGATGAACCTCCCTTATTTCATGTGTCGAAACATAGAGAAGATGACCACCCTAGTGCAGCACAAGACTCCTTAGCAACAGTTCAATAGTATTTACCATTTTGCTCTCATTAAAATTGTGGTCATTCATCAGCTTGGCTTACAGGGCATCACTTGGGAGGACTTCATCTCTCGTGAGTTTTTCACAGCTCCTCAAGGACCTTCAGAGGCTTTGCATGAGACATGTTGACCTTCTTATCAGCATGAGGGTCATGAGACACAGACCGCTAGCATGCCAGTGTTTATCACCTATCAGAATGGCACTAGATGGTTGTTTGCAACAGCAAAGCGAGTGTTATCTCAACCCAAGGTGGAAGGGGCCTTGCTTCCCTCATCAGCACAACAGGTTCAAGACAAAGGAAAGAGGCCTCTGCAAGAGGAAGGACCATCAGGTGAGCATGAGACTGATTTCATTCTCATTGAGGGTGATGATACTGATATGGGCCCGCAAAGCACAAATCTCAAGGAAATCATTCAAGAGCAGTAGGCGGATATTGATGCCTTGTCTATCAACTTGGATATAACCCAATGGATAATACAGTACCTGGATCAAAGGAATAAGTAGCTTGAAGACTAGCAAGTAATTATGGAGTTGCAAAACATTTGGGAGAATCGCCAAGCTGCTGGTGGAGTTCACTTCACTTGAGCAAGAGCTTAATGTCGATAAGGATTCATGGCTTGATAGAGCCAATATCCACTTGTAGAGGAAGCTAGAAAAGGCCATCAATGAGAAGAATATGCTTAGAAACCTTTCGTATCATTACTTGTCAAGGAACTTGTTGTGCCAAGCGAGAATCAAGAGTTTAAAGGCAAAGTTGAAGAGAGCATCAAGGAGGCAAAAAGGGCATGAAGGACTTCAGATATTGGTTGAGGCTTCCTTGGCCCAACACAATGTTTGATGGAGAAGACGCAGCCCAAATTTCAAAAAATATGGGGCACTTTTTGCATTTTTGAAATTTTTGGCACAAAAAACAGAATTTTTTGCCTTATGCACCCGCCACGTGGCGCTCGCTTTTGCTAGGAGCCTCCAAAGCACAAACACTCAGAATTTTTGGATTTTGCATGGAAAAATATGTTTTCCTACTAGTGGCCAAGAAATTTGGACAGGTTTTGAGCCCTCAAAAAGGTCAAAAACACTCAAAAAATGACCTCACTACCCCTATTTTGACACACAGGAAGCAGTGTTGGGAGAACTGACTTTTGGAGGTGCAAATGGAGGCCAAATTGTAAAATTCCACTTGGGTTGGAAAGTAGACAGACAAAAATTTCCAAAAACCACACTTGGAGCTAATTTGGACACCGGGAAGGCCTCCAAAAGTGGGTCCAAATAGGCGCTACACATAGAGAATCAGGTGCATCGCATATAGGAAAAATTGCCAGTTTGACCAAGTATTGCTTTGTTTTTCGCCCAACTTTGGCCAGTTTGACTTTTTCACTTTCCTAATGGTAAATTTGTGATGTAATTTAATTTACATTGATGGATCATGATGTAAATATGTTAAATTTTCACTTGTAGAGGTAGATTCATCAGTTTAAAAGTTGTTTGAAACTGAATGAATCAGTTCCCTTGTTTCGAGAGGCATGTTGTTCAGTTGCCTGATTTCTAGTTCTCAGTTTAGAATTAGTTGAAAAAGCTCCTAAACATGTGAGCTCAACCCCTAGAGGCAAGGATGAGCTATGGTTGTCTATACTATGTTGTTTTTCAGTCATTAGCATGGTTGGACTTTTGAGAAAGCCTTGAGCTTCATTGTACACTCATATCATCATTTTGGCTAAGGAATTGAGACCAGGATTTGCAGCACTCTTTGGGATCCATGTGGCAATTTGTATTGGTACAATGCTTTTCTTTGCAATTGTGAATTTTCTTATGTGTTATGTATGCCATTCTCTATCTTTTTTCTTATAAACTAAACAAACAAGAGTGTAAGTAGAATCCATTGAAATTGCAGTGCTCTACTTGAAGTTTTCTTTAGTTTCTTGATGTTTTCAACTGTTTGGGAAGGATCCATGATTGCTCTTGCCCTCTTCAACACCTCACCTATCTATTCCTTCCATCTCATTCAATTTTAAGTGCCAAAAACAATTTCCTACCTTGCCCCATTGAGATCTCTGCAGGACTGAGCCTCAATCCCCACACCCAAAATCTACCTTTCCTTCTGAGCCAACAAAAACATCATTTTATTCAATCAAACTCTCTTGCACTTATACCTAGCCTAAGGTCAGTATTTCTATCAGTCATCTCAAGCCCTCATCAATCATTATTTGCTGAGATTGACCTAGAGAGAGCCCTCTCCTCACCTGGTGGGGCTAGCTACCAGGCTGAGCGTAGTTTGATGTTGGCCCTGGATCCTACCTTTTCAGCCTAAGGTAAATCTAGGCACTAACACCCCCGACTTGGACCATGATGATGACGGATGACTTGAGGAGCTTTGCGCTCCTCCCATCATTTGGTTCCCCATAGTGTACATGGGTTGCGTGGTGTAGCAGTTTCTTTGCGGTATGGTGTTGTAGAGTGGATTTCCATGAGGATTTTGATACTGGAGTATGAAATTGCCCCCAGTATAAGCAGTGCCCCCTTGACTCATTTGAGTATGTGAGTAGGGTGCCCCCATAGACTGGTTGGGAACCCCTTGTGGATTGCCGCCCGACATGGAACTGACCATTTGGCCTTGATTGACAGAGGGGACACTCATGTCAATTAGCGATTGACCACGCATGCCTGAGAACGGAGGGGGAACTGTTACGTTCCCTACCAACATGTGCATATTGGGAACCCCCCTAGGTATATGAGTCTGGGAGTTTGAACTATATATTGGTGGCCGACCATATTGTTGGTAAATGGGAACCGCGCCCATAGTGCCGCATTGAGTGTTATAAGGAGCACTATATGTGGCACTTGTCGAAGGTATGCAGTGTGGCACCATAGGGGTGGAACCTGGCATCTGCTGGGTTCCACTCATAGAGGGTGTCATGTGAGTGGTTGTACCTGGGACAAATGGGATAGCAGGATTCGCCATTACTGGTGTTGTGGAGATTGTCAACTGGGGGAGTGGTGAAGGACCAAAAGTGTCCCTAAAGTTCCACAACCCATTAGTCATCGACTGGATAGATGGAAATGTTCCAACTACCGAAGCAGGAAGTACTGGTGCCACTGGAATCAAGAGTGGGTCCAACTGACTTGTGAGTGGAGGGTTAAAATGAGGAAGAAATCCTTCCGTGAAGAAATCCTCTGGCAAACTTGAATCGTCAGTTGTCCAAACAGATCTCGTGTGAGATCTGGGAGACTGATTCCCCGAAGATGGGGAATCCGGTTCACTGGAGCTCGGCAGATCCTCCACAATGAGTGGAGGAAGTCCTAACAATCGTCTAGAGTGACGACGAGGGCCGGATGTAGCCATGGTGACCATTAATTTTATCAATAAATTTTTATCGTGATGTTCATTAAAGTCTCAAAATGATAACACTTGGGTACCTAATATAAAAAATACACTAAGTCTATCAATCAGCAAATAGAGGGAAAATACCTCATCTGATAAGCACCGATCACCGGAGATGAAACTTGGTATCTCAATGAATAACAGAGAAGGATGGCTAGATGTACAGTTACGGTTACTTTAGAGATCCACTCAAACCTCAGATTGAGGGGCCAAGTACTCTCGTGAAGACGAGCACCCTCCCAAAAACTGAAGACAAAGTAGGTATGTTTGTGTTAGGTACCAAGATAGCCCATCCCAGTCACCTTGTGTAAGTCCCTATAATTTTGGCCACTAGAGATACCTCAAATCATAGACATCACTGGGGGGGACATAGTCGTAGATAGCACTCTATGTGGGCAGGATACCTGAGTCCTTGACTCAGTTCCGAAATCCCCGAAGGGACCCCCAGTACACTGAATACCCAAAGGATTTGTAAGAGAAGGTGGGATACCTTCAATTACAATCCAATGTTGTCTTGTATTTTTCTCCATTATTAGTGGAGTGGTCCCAATAATATGAGTGCAGAAGGAATTTTTCGCTCATTAACGACACTAGTTTTGGTTTTCAACCTTGGGCAATTCACTCACATGCTTATCCCAAGATCCTAGCCTAGCTAATGTTGGTTTGCTCAAAAGAGTAACTGATTGATTTTAATGTAAATTTTATGTGTACTTGATTATTTTTCTTCGGTAGGGGTGTTGATGTATGAAATATGGTGAGACTCTTGACTCAATAAATCATGCAGAAACAATGCTTTGAAAAAAAAATTCAATTTGATGCAAACAAGCTTTATTCTACATATTCATATTTTTCACATATTCATAGTTTAGTCTGTGCATCTATAGTCTTTTAACACATGCATAACCAAAATATTATTTTCCAATATTTCCTAACAACTACTGAAAACCAAAATGAAGCAACTCACAACTATTTAAACAGAAGGATGAATACAAAATATCAATCTTTCTTTCAGAAAATTTATTTTTTAAGAGAGAAAAACCAAAACTTTTTCCTAAAAATAAATTTCTAGGACACAAATTTTGCTAGCATAATATAGTTACAGATCTTATTCAGCCCATGAGAAGATTTTCCATCCCTTTTGGTCCACATATACTACTGGAAATGAAGGCAAAGGGAGACTAACGCTCTGTAACAATGGTTACAGAGAGTTTGTAGGATCACTAACGCTCCCTATACACAGGCACAGTGCTTTATAAAGCTTTCTGTAGCCTAGTAACCTGCGTTAGTGTGGGAAATCTTGCACAACAAGGGTTTCCAAGGTCTGTTTGAATGTACACTAGTAGGATGCACAAGATATTTGGTGGATCAAAAAAAGGATTGCTAAAGAATAGGGATCTCTTAGAAGGAAGAGAGAACAGAGAAGAGTCTGGGTAAACCGGGAACTAGATGTATAGTCCCCAAGGAGTCACCAATTCTGCTATGGGGTAAAATGCACGGTGTATGGAGAATGAAAACTACCCTCAAAGGCCTTCCCGGGACCTTCGATAGACTGTAATATTATCTGCAGAACCTACCAAGTTATACGCATTTTCATCTATCAAATATAAGTTAACAAAGTATGGAAAGAGGATTACCTCAAGTCTCCTTCTAGATTTGTTTGGAGATCGCTATGCAGCCAAGAAGAACTCCCTCAAAGCCGGCTCCAAATCAATTCCTGCACAAAGGAAAGGAAAACACAATCACATCATACAATCTTGAAAACTAATATAAGAATGCACAATGAACATCTATTAGCATACAACTAAACCACTCATCTAAACAAGTATCAAAATGAGCAACTCAATGAACAATGTTACCAACACTATGGAGTAGGGAACACAACTGTAGTTCTGTATTAATAATGGAAGAGTGATTACAACCATCCGTTGTATCAGTCTTCCCTTGCCCCTTCTTCTTCTTCTCTCTCTCTCTCTTTCAGCTCACTTCTTCAAGTGTATGACATTTCACAACAGCTTAATGGGCTATCCTTTCAAATGCTCTGACCCCTTTCACAATAACCCTCACCTTGCTTATATAGCAGTCGAGTTAGGGTTTCCAAGCTCCTCCTAGAGTTCACTAGGGCAAAAGCAATGAACTTGCTCCGCTTTTCAGCTCTTTCCCATTTAACTTCTTTTCTTAGATTAGAAATCCTCGAAATATCTTGATTTTGGATGTTTCCTTGCTTTTCTTAAGCAAATTTAGGGATAAATATCTAGATATTTGTGAGTCAATTCATTGGCTTGACCCATTGAACTTCCCTTAGTTTCACTAAGGCTGCCCCTTCACTAGTAACATGAGTTAGTGGGGTCACTAACGCTCCCTTAGGCTTGGTAACAAGCTTTATAAAGCAGGTTTTGAGTGTGCAACCAGCTTTAGTGTGGAATCAAGGCTTGAAATTGTGGTCTTTGCTTCAATCATCATTTCTTTCACCTCTGAGTTGATGAGGAGGTCATTTTGTTGTATAACACTTAACACATAACATTTAGAAGTCTATGATAGAGACGTGTTCCAACGTCGTTAAACATAGCAGTTGTCGCTAACTGTCTGTGGTACATTCCGAGTGTGATACCTCATTCCATGTACATAAGTATATCGTATCTCGTCCACGTACTTTCGGGTATATCGGGCAGTGTTATAGTACGAAAAGTATAAGGGAATGATCTCACTGTGCGGTTTCGCATTAGACATCGCTAACACAGATTGGGCCTCCACGTACTTTCGGGTATATTTGGTAGGACTACATTAGGTTGTTATCCATCCATAGGTAACTGAGTCGACCGCCTTGTATGCTGTGATATGCTGAAAACAACATTCAAGGAGATTACCTACACGTATGTTAAGTCCTTGGATCCTCCGAGGCAGTATATTGCAGTTCACGGTTACTTGGTAACTCTTTTTCCTAGATTACCCTCTTTTTGTTTATTTCTTTTTATAATAAAATCAATCAGCAATTGTGGAAGAAAATCAAGCTTTACCCCATCGTTCGCGTAGCATAGTGAGTAAATCTCCTTTAATACCTAAAGCTACACCTAGTTGGTGAAAGCGGTCTTGTTTAACTAAGTCTAGTACATCACAAACTTCTGGTTCTTCATCTGATTTACCAGAGTCACCTATATGGTACATACTGTGATTCCAGTTACTCCTACTATTACTGGTTTATCTGCTACTGAAGTGGAACCTTTACAATTTCTTGAGGACATTGAAAGTGAACTTAGTGAAAAGGTAACTGAAGTTATCCAACAAGAAGTTGATCCTCAACCAGAAGTTGTTCAAGAAATTCATCCTGAACCCATTGTTCTTTTACCATAACACTTGGATCTTGAAGTTGAAAAACGAGAAGTTGTTCCCGTACTGGAAGAGGATCGATTGGTTTATCCTGAGACATTTGTAACTATTGAGACTTCTCCGTTATCGTAGTGTCAAACACCGGAAATTTAATATGGACCTGACGGTGAAATCCTTCCACCTGGTTTGATTGTTTTTGAAGAGGAATTTGAAGAAGAAACTTCACCTAGAACTCCAACTCGTTTTGGACCAAGGCTTTATCTTTATCCTTCTTTTCCTCGGTTAACTTATACTAATCATCTTAATCATGTTTACTTTCAAACTCCCGTAGATTCATTAGGACATTTATTGGGTCAATTGACTATGGATGAAACAACATCCCAGATTGTATCATTTATTACAACTGCGACATCATCTACTGTCACTACTTCTTCGATGTTTACCACAACACTTGAGTCACATCTGTATGGTGGTCCATCTGTCCCACTGGGTTACCAATCATTATCTGGAACTCACTCAGGTGTTTCTTCTAGTCCATCGTCTTCACCCATGTTGTCCACAGGAATTTTACCTATTTCTTCACTTACAGATACTAAACAGTTAGATCCATCAAGTCAATATCAAGTTGGTCCATCTGGTTACTGTCCAATGTATCCAGTTAACACTGGATTACTGTTTGGTGTGGAGCCTGATTATCTTCTGTATTCAAAGGTATCACCGCATTGGACCCCAGTTCGAAATAGGGGCGGCAACGCTGCCCGTAAAATATTTGTTGCAGGGGGGGTCCAGGGGGGGCAACTGCGACCTTTGGGGAGCCCCCCCCTGGCGGGGGGTTTCGGAGGCAGCGCCCCCGAAGCTAAGAATAGATGTAAAATTGCCTTGTAAAAGTACAGTAATTTCTAGTCAATCTGGTCTGTTCATCAAGCAGAGATCTGACGGTAGAAGTTATGTTTAATTTAGGGTTTTTTTGCCCTAGAAGGCAACGCCTCACTATATATTAGGGAATTGTATTGCGTCTATGTAGATCTGTATTCTGAGTGAGAATAGAGAGGAGATTGAGAGCGAAGAGGATGCTACAGTGGATCTACTGTAGGTTGTATCTCTTTAGTTTGTTGGATAATATAAAAAGAAGGACTAGTTGTTTCTCCATGGATGTAGACCAAATTGGGTGAACCACGTATATCTGTGTCTCTCTTGTTTTATGCATTTTCTGTGTTTATATTTTTGGAATATTTTATTTTTTCCATTACTTCGTAATATATAATTTTCTAACAACTGGTATCAAAGCCGAAGGTCTTTTTGGCTGACAAATTCGCAGGAGAGAAGGATTCCTGGTTCGAGTTGGAGCAATGGCGAAAGATGGTAAGTTTAGGGTAAAGAAATTTAATGGCCAAAACTTCTCGTTGTGGAAGATGTAGATGGAAGATTATCTGTATCAGAAAGATCTTTACCTACCATTGGGCAGAAAAACAAAGATGCCAATGGGTATGACAGATGAAGAATGGGACCTTATTGATAGAAAGGCACTCAAAACAGTACGGTTGTGCCTTGCAGCATCGATCGCCTCCAACATTTCGAAGGAAACAACGACAGAGGGTTTTATTAAGGCATTGGCGAAACTATATGAAAAACCCTCGATCTCAAACAAGGTATTTCTTATGAAACGGTTATTTAATATGAAGATGTCGAAAGGTGGATCTGTTGCAGACCATTTAACTTACTTTAATACTTTTACAAGTCAGTTAAGTTCTGTAGGGGTAAACTTTGATGATGAAGTTAGAGCTCTATTATTCTTGTGCTCATTGCCAGAAAGTTGGAATGGTTTAGTAATGGCCATTAGTAACTCTGTTTCTGGATCTTGTACTTTAAAGTTTGATGATGTTGTCGGTGCTATCCTTAGCGAGGAAATGCGACGGAAAAGCTCCGGTGAGACATTGGATAATGCTTTGAGTGCAGAGTCTAGGGGAAGAAAAATGGAAAGAGGAAAGAGCTCAGGATATCGTAGTAAATCAAGGAAAGGCAGATCCAAGTCCAGATCGGGGATAGTCTGCTGGAAATGCGGAAAGAAATGACACCTAAAGAAAGATTATAGATCTCGGAAGGGAAAAGAAGGAGATGCACAACAAGAAAACAATCATGAAGCAAATGTGACAGGTGAGGTGTTACAAGATGCTTTGATTCTTTCTTTTGAAAATATTACTGATTCCTGGGTGGTAGATTCAGGGGCCTCATTCCATGCCACACCTGATAAGAAATACTTTCATGACTATGTTCAAGGAGATTTTAGACAAGTCCATTTGGGTGATGATAAACCCTGTAAAATTGTTGGAATGGGTAAGGTTCTTGTAAAACAACAGAATGGAAACCAATGGCTACTAAAGGAGGTGAGGCATGTTCCAGATCTGAAGAAAAATCTGATTTCAATAAGGCCGTTAAGTGGTGAAGGTTGTGTGACAACTTTCATAGATAAAGCTTGGAAGGTCACCAAAGGAGCCCTGGTAATAGAAAAAGGCAAAAACTTTGGTACATTGTATTTATGCAATGGTATTTCTAACTTTGTTAATGCTTTAACTTCCAAAGGAGTAGATGCAGCATTATGGCATCATAGGCTCGGACACATGAGTGAAAAGGGGATGAAGATTCTTCACTCAAGGAATTTGCTGCCGGGTTTGAAGAATGTTGATTTCGACTTCTGTGAGAATTGCATTTATGGAAAACAAAAGAGAGTCAGATTTCTCAGAGTTGGGAAAGAAAATAAGAGCGAAAAATTAGAGCTTGTGCATACAGATGTATGGGGACCTGCTTAGGTATCATCTCTCAGTGGCTCTCATTATTATGTTACTTTTATTGATGATGCAATTAGAAAAACTTGGATTTATTGTATTAAGAATAAATCTAATGTATTTGATACTTTCAAGAAATGGAAAGCTTTGGTTGAGATTGAGACAGGAAAGAAATTGAAGTGTCTCAGATCAGACAATGGAAGTGAATATTGCAGCAACGAGTTTGATAGGTATTGTTCAGAGCATGGACTTCACAGAGAGAAGACAGTTCCAAGAACACCACAAGAAAATGGTGTGTCAGAAAGGATGAACAGAACAATCATGGAGCGTGCAAGGTGCATGAGATTGCATGCAGGATTGCCTTTACAATTTTGGGCAGATGTTGTAGATATTGTTGTTTATCTAATAAATAGAGGGCCTTCAAGTTCCTTGGATGGTGGTGTTCCAGAGGAAGCATGGATAGGTAAAAAGGTAAACTACTCCTTTTTAAAGCCTTTTGGTTGTGAGGCCTTTGTCCATATTAATAAAGAAAATAGAACAAAGCTTGAGGCAAAATCAAAGAAATGCACCTTTATTGGATATGGTGTTAATGATTTTGTTTATCGCTTATATGATTATGAAAATCACAAAATCATTAGGAGCATAGATGTAATATTCAATGAAAAGGTCTTGTATAAGAATCAGTTGCAGGAAAAGAAATAGGAAAAAGAAAACAAGGAATACACAGTTCTTGATGAGATCACTGAAAAAGTAAAGGTGCCTGAAAATAATAATAATCAACAACCACAACAATAGCAACAGGCACCCCAAACACCTGAAAGTGGTGTTAGAAGATCTACCAGCATAAGTAGACCCCTTGAACGATACTCTCCTTCACTATATTATTTATTGTTGACTGGTTCTGGTGAACCCGAATGTTATGAAGAAGCAATGCAGGTTGAAAGCATGAAGAAGTGGGAGTTATCCATGGAAGAAGAGATGGAATCCTTAATGCATAACCAGACTTGGGACTTAGTTAGGTTGCCTGCGGGTAAAACTACATTGCAGAATAAATGGGTTTACATGCTATGGAGTACTGAAGAAGGTATGTTTTTATTGACTATTTTGTCATCTTTTCTTTAGAACTTGTAACATCTTTGCATCATGAACTAGGTAGATAATGGGAAATCATGAAAAATCTATAAGATTTATATGCAACATGAAAACGCTAATAATTGCCATTTCTTATGTAGGAAAGGGAAAAACTAAAGATTGCCACTCCAAAGAAAAATACAAGGCCAAGTTAACCGTTGTCCCTTTGGCGGGGAACCATATGCAAACAAGACGATCTAAATTAAAACATCTCAGCCAAGGAAAGGAAAAGGAGATATCGACTCGGCACAAGAAAATGACCAAATAACTGAGGATTAACAGCTTGGCGAATCCCTCAGGGTCCTTCGATCCTGAGGGATCGCTTCCTTAACTATTTTCTCATCCTTGATATCTGCACTTCAGCTGTTATAAGTAGGGGTAGCACTACTAGCCCAGGAGAGACGGTTAATTTTTATGTAACTTTGCTCTGTATTTGAAACTTTGATCATCAACTCTCGTTGAGAAGTGATCCATTGTAACTCTGTTTTAATGCTTTAATATAAATCTGGTTGTTTTTCCATCTTTGATCCTGGAATAATTTCAAGAAGTGTGTCCCTGGAGGCTAAGGGCCCGGCCCTGGTGGAACACTTGCTCCTGTATTATTATCTTTAGTTCGTGTGTGGTTTTCGTTATCAACTTTGATCGGTAATCTGGTGTGTTTTGTTATTTTATATCACAGCTCTGTTATATTTACAATATCATTCTCTGCAACAGGAAAGTCGTATTGTTCATTCTGACCTTATAACATATTGCTGTTCCTTTAAGTCATTAATGTAACATTATTGTTCTTTACAGAATGTTATTGTTGTTCAACTACAGAGTAATCAAGATGTAATATTCTTACGTTTCTATTACTGTATTCGTCTATGGTTTATACTTCATACGATTGCTGTTCAATTGACATTTCTGTTCCATTATGAACTGTGATCGTCATCCTTTATAACTGAGATCAATATTTGTGGTATCAGACTCAGATTATTGTTTTCTTAATATCTCTGTGTGTTGTGTGTGTTATTTATTTCGGTATTGTATATTCACAATTGGCTCTAAGCGTTGTTCTATATTCCATTGATAATTGGTTGTCGTTCCATTTCTATTTGCTGTCTGATTCATCCTTTAAGTAAAGATTGCCATCTGATTTCTGTAGGATAAGATTATTGCACATCAGACTTAGTTGTTGTACATTTTCTAGTTGTTGTTCCATTTCTTAATTGTTGTTTTGTTTCCTGTTATCTACGTTATTATTGCTTTGGTATGCAGAACGATCTGAAACTGTAGTGGGCATTAGTATTTATTGTCTAGTCCCCATATTGATGATTTATTCCTTGATTACCTTTATTTACATCAGTTTCCAAAGGGATGAGTTATTGTTACTAGACCCTTGACTGATAAATTGCTTAGTTTTCCGAGTGCATGATTTAGTTTTTAAAGTATTTTGTTGTAAGTAGATCTTGTTTCAAGCATCCGTTTACTCTTGTATTTTCTTGAGCTATACTAATAGCACTACTCTGACAAATGACCGCCTCAAACTGAGTACACTCTTTGAGATAACAAATCGTTCCTGGATTGACAAGTTAATGTGAGGTAATTAGAGGTGAAAAATACCCTTTTTACGGCTCGACACATGCTGAAGGAAGAAGATGGAGGAAAACAGAGGTACAAAGGTTTGCACAAAATAAAGGTATTGATTTTGATGAAATATTTTCCCCTGTTGTTAAAATGACTTCAATCAGAACTATTCTAAGTCTAGTAGCAGCTAAAGATTTTCATCTTGAGAAGTTAGACGTAAAGACAGCCTTTCTCCATGGGGATTTGGAGGAAGCGATATATATGCAACAACCACAAGGATATGAGGTAAAAGGGAAGGAGAAACTAGTGTGCAGGTTGAAGAAGAGCTTGTATGGCTTAAAAAAGGCTCCAAGGCAGTGGTATCTAAAATTTAACAAGTTTATGTCTGAGCAAGGTTATACTAGATGTCACTCTGATCATTGTGTTTATCTGAAAAAGAAAAATGATGGCAGCTATATTATATTGTTATTGTATGTAGATGACATGCTTGTTGCAGGGTCTAACATGCAAGAAATAAATGTGCTCAAAAGAAAATTGGCAAATTCATTTGCAATGAAGGATTTGGGAGCTGCAAAACAAATCCTTGGTATGAGAATAACTAGAGACAGGAAATATCGCAAATTAACATTGTCTCAGAATGAGTACATACAAAAAGTGTTGAAAAGATTTAATATGCACAATGCAAAACCAGTTAGTACGCCTTTTGCTAGCCATTTCAAACTTAGTAAGGAAATGTGCCCAAAGACCCAAGAAGACATGGATTATATGTCTAAAGTTCCATATGCATCAGCAGTTGGAAGCTTAATGTATGCAATGGTCTGCACAAGGCCTGATATTGCACATGCATTGGGAGTTGTAAGAAAGTACATGAAAAATCTAGGAAAAGAACATTGGATGGCAGTGAAATGGATTCTCAAATATTTGAAAGGTACCACAAATCAAGCATTATGCTTTGGTGGTTCAAACATTTCTCTATAAGGATATGTTGATGCAAATATGGTGGGTGATAGAGATAACAGAAGGAGCACTACAGGATATGTATTTACTGTAGGTGGAACAACTGCCAGTTGGGTTTCAAAAATCCAAAGTGTTGTTACACTTTCAACAATAGAAGTAGAGTATGTTGCTGCTACAAAGGCTAGTAAAGAAATGATTTGGTTACAAAGGTTTATGGGTGAATTGGGTAAGGAGCATGATATGGGCACGTTATACAATGATAGCCAAAGTGCCATTCATCTTGCAAAGAACTCAAAATTTCATTCTAGGACTAAACACATACAACTCAAGTACCATTTCACACTATCAGTGTTGGAAGATGGAGAGTTGAAGCTGGAAAAGATACACACTAGCCAGAATCCTGCAGATATGCTAACAAAAGTTGTAACCAGGGAGAAACTGAGAATCTGCTCAATTTCAATTGGTCTTCAAGTATGATAAAGAAGATGAGAAACAACTAGGTCTAAAGAGGAGTCATTGTCCAGCAAATGAAGCAGTGGTGGAGTTGCTATAATCAGTCTCCAAGTGAGAGATTGTTGGGTGTGGAGCTTGATTATCTTTTGTATTCAAAGGTATCGCCGCATTGGACCCCAGTTCAAAATAGGGGTGGCAACGCTGCCTGTAGAATATTTGCTGCAGGGGGAGGCGACTGCGACCTTTGGGGAGCCCCCCCCTGGCAAGGGGTTTTGGGGGCAGCGCCCCTGAAGCTAAGAATAGATGTAAAATTGCCTTGTAAAAGTATAGTAATTTCTAGTCAATCTAGGCCGTTCATTAAGCGGAGATCTGACGATAGAAGTTATGTTTAATTTAGGGTTTTTTGCCCTAGAAGGCAACACCTCACTATATATGAGGGAATTGTATTATGTCTATGTAGATCTATATTCTAAGTGAGAAAGAGAGAGGAGATTGAGATCGAAGAGGGTGTTACAACGGATCTGATGTAGGTTGTATCTCTTCAGTTTGCTGGATAATATAAAAGGAAGGACTGGTTGTTTCTCTGTGGACGTAGCCCAAACTGGGTGAACCACATATATATGTGTCTCTCTTGTTTTATGTGTTTTCTGTGTTTATATTTCTGGAATATTTTATGTGTTCCATTGCTTCGTAATATATAATTTTATAACAATTACCTCCATATGGAGAACAATATTCCTAATTTGCCTATTCTCCATACTCTGGGGGGCACCATATGTCAGTATACCGTCATCTTTAGGTCCAACTTATTATGGAATTATTGTTTGTCAATGGCAGCCTACAATGCACGTTCAACCAAGGCTTGTGTATTCATCATAACAAATACAACCTGTTTCATCCATACCTACTACGCCTATCATTACGACTTTACCACAGTCGCAAGCTCAGTTGATTGTATCTCAACCTTTGCAAGTTGGTCCTTCAACCTCTTACCCTCAATTTTTAGGTCTACAGACTCAGTCTTCTCAGGCCATTTTATAACAACTGTTTGTGTCTGAAATCTAAAAACCTCAAGCCAGTTTACCTTTAACTAGGATGACTCAGACTTATACTGGTCCAATTTATCCACAACCTATTCAAACTTATATTGGTGGGCAACAACCGTTGTATCAACAACCGTGGCAGCCACAATACCAACAACAAAAATTCCATTAATACCAAACTTATCTTGGACTCTGTCAACAAGCCTATGTTGGGTTTGGTCAAGAGCAAGCTTACCCAAGTTTTAGTCAACAAACCTATGCTGGTTTTGGTCAACAAAAAATTTATCCTGATTCCCAACAAAAACCTTATACTAGATATGCTCAACAAACCTACCCCTATCAAGGTTACCAGCAACAGATTCCTTATGCTGGTATGCAAAGGCCTATTTCCAAAGCAATTCCATCTTACCCTGGTTACGCTCAACTTGACCTAAACCGACAGTTGCCTTTTGTCGCAACACTTGAATTACTAGATTTAAATCAGCTTACTAATGATCCCATTCTTTATTCAGCTTGGTGGCCGGTGATTCCACAGAAATTGCCTTCTAATATTCCTAAGTTCAATGGAAACCCTAGAGAAGATTCGTCCAATCACATTATGACTTTTCATTTATGGTGTTCATCCAACTCCCTTAATGATGATTCAGTAAGATTACGTCTTTTCCAGTGAACGGTCACTGGTCCGACTGCAAAGTGGTATATTGAATTACCATAAGCTTCATTTGAAAAATTCACAGCCTTAGCCACTACATCTTCAACCCATTTCTAGTTACCCATTAGATATGAAACTGGAACGGAACTATTGACCAACTTTAAACATACCACTGCTACTCACATTTCTGATCATATTCATGAGTGGCATCATCATCATCTAATGGTAAAAAAATTTGTTCCTGATTAGCTTATAGCCGAGTGGTTTATTAAATCCTTGTTGCCATCTATCATTGAGGATGTAGCTAAAGGAGGAGTTGTTACTGAAGAGAAAGTAATTGCTTGTGCCTAATACTTAGACTTAATTTACACCTAGTCTGGCACGCTCTATGATAAGATTCCAAATGCACCTAGACCATCTTTTACTATTCCACCACCTCCATCCAGTAAGGAATCTCATGCCAGTGGTAGTGTGATAGGTTCTTCAAGCACTCAAACAGCAAGTAGACCATCTAGTCAAACACTTGTTATTTCAAATCAAACCTCTAATACACCTGATAATACACTTTCTTTTGAAATAAATGTCATGTCGTCTGAAAAAGGTAAAAATGAAAAGTAACCTAGAAGCAAGAAAAAGGATAAACCAAGAAGAAACAAAATTCTCCCCCTCAAGAGAAATCGTCTAATTCATCTTCTCCGGCTAGGAAACCTCGTTAATGAGGAGCACTTTATGCAAGATTGTCCTCATCGCTCTGAAGTCTCAAAACTTCTTAAGACTTCTAGTACATCTATTGTGTTGACATACCCTTTTCCAAAACCAGGACTCATTTGGTTGCTACAGGTCATGCTTCACTTCACAAGTGCTTATGCTATCCACCACTAAGCCTAAGACTGATGTTTTGGTGACTACACGAAGTAAAGGTTACGGTAATCCACCATCGTCGTCAAATAACCAGGCTATATATCAACCCGATACTTCGTTTGACTCCATTCCACCACGTATTGCACTAGAGTTACCAATAAAACTGCCTAAGGTAGTTGTTCATAAATCTACATTCAACCCTTGAGCTCGAGTAGCACAAAATTATAACATAGTAGAAGATTTGGCTTAGTCACCTTCTGTTATGTCGACGCTTGAGGTGCTTCAAAATTGTCCCTCCAAAAAGCATTCTTTATTTTCAGCAATTGGTGGAATTGATCCAATGGATTCCAATATCGTAGTTTTTAGCCATGTGAGTTATACGCCACAATTACCAGCACAGTTAGCATTCTTGATCCAAGTAAATGCTTTGAATCACCTCATTCATCGAACCATTTTTGATGAAGCTGCATCTACTTGTATCATGTCAATGAATTTCTGGAAAACACTTGGCTCACCGCCTTTGTCATGATCACCTACGACATTAGAAGCTTTTGATGGTCACACTTATACACCTTGTGGAATTTTAAGTAACCTGTAGATAGAACTAGGGGGAAAAACTGTAACTATTGAAGTTGAGGTCATTGACGGACCCCTTTAACTAGGAAGATCATGGGTTTATGATATGGTTGTTGTGGTTTCGACATACTTTCATATGATCACTTTCCCTCATAAATGTGGAATCATAGTAATTGATCAACTCGCCTTCTTCACCTCTAGTTCACAGGAAATTGGAAGTGTTCCGTTAGTTCACGGACCTCTGCTATCTCTTCAGAAAATTGGAGTAGGTCTCTTCAAAGATTCTTCCCTAATGGGCACCTTTTCGCTACCGTCACCATCACAAACGACGGAAGTTTCAAAAGTTGAGACCTGTAACATGATATCTTCCACTTCATCTGACTCATGGAATATTTCCAATAATTCTGAAGTTGATATGTTACCTACTCATTTACAGAAACGGGTTGATCACTTGCAACATTTTGGAACCATCTTTTTATGGTGTCGACACTACAAAATTTGACTCAATCCACATAAATGTGTGTTTTGTGATAGTTATGGTCATTTTCTTGGTATCGTAGTGTCCAAAGAAGGAATTTGACTCAACCCCTTGAAGGTTAAGGCAATTCTTGATCTGCCTCCACCTTCTAATTTACTTTAGTTACAAAGACTCCAAGGGAAGGCTAACTTTCTAAGGAGATTCATTCCCAACTATGCTAATTTGGCTAAAGGATTCACTCATCTTTTGAAAAATGGAATTCCCTTCCATTGGGACCAGGTTCCGCAAGCTTCCTTTGATGCTCTCAAATATACCCTATTCTGAGCATCATTAATATATTCCCCTAATTATTAGAATGACTATTTCCTGTATTTCGTCGCTGTAGATACAACCATTGCTATGGTTTTAGTCCAAGAAGAAGATGGGATTAAACATCCAATCTATTATTTGAGTTGTAATCTCAATGACATGGAAGTTAAGTATTCTTACATGGAGAAGCTAGCTTTGGCTTCCGTTCAAGCTGTATAGAGATTTCACCATTATATCCTGCTTCAAAAGACCACTATCATTTCAAATTGCAACTCTATGACATACATCTTGTCACGTTGCTGGGGGGGGGAATATTCAAAATGGATTGTTATTTTGCAGGAATTTGATTTGGAATTCATCAAATCCAATTCAAAGAAATCTCTAGTTTTTGTTGAGCTTCTTTGCAACCTTCCCTCTACCACCATCGACTCAACAACGGAACCATCAATTCCGAATGAGTCTCTGCTTCTGATCTCATCGTCTAACTCTTGGTATGGAGATATATTGATCTATCTCCAAACCCAAACTTTCTAGTCTGTTACCTCTCGCTTGCAACAACGACGTATTCGATATCAAGCCAAATATTATCTGATCATTGGCAACACCCTTTACCGTCATGGTATCGATACGATTTTTCATAGTGCCTCACACATGAAGAAGACGAGAAAGTTCTAAATGATTTCCATTTTGGTGCTTGTGGTTGACATTTATTTGGTTATGCTACCGCACATAAAATTCTTCGTGCTAGTTACTTCTGACCTACCATATTTAATGATTGCATTATTGTTGTCAGAAGTTATCATGCATGTCAGATTTTTTATCGTAAAACTTGATTATCACCTGCACCACTGCATCCTGTCATCGTTGTTGGACCATTTACAAAATGGGGCATTGATTTCATGACATGTAATCCTCACTTGGCCGGGGGGCATGGGTATATTATTGTTATTATTGACTATTTTACGAAATGGGCCGAGGTGATGCCTACATTAAACAACAGTGGTGAGACAGTTGCACTTTTTTTCTTCAACATTGTGGTTGCACAGTTTGGTGTACCACAAGTTGTAGTTATAGATCATGGTTGGAATTTTCGCAATCACATGATGACTGAATTAACTACCAAGTTAGGACTCTCACATGATAGTTCTACTCCTTATTATACACAAGCTAATGGACAAGTTGAAGCCATCAACAAAGTCCTTAAGCGAATACTTCAATGAATGATAGGAGTTCAAAAACGAAACTAGAATTTGATCCTGTACTCATATTTGTGGGCTTACCGAACCTCAATAAGAAATGCAACTGGATTCACACCTTTCCAATTGGTGTATGGTCTTGAGGAAAAATTGCTAATACAATGTGAGATTTCATCACTAAAAATCGCAATTGACTTATTACCTGACACTTTTGATGAGGAAGCATGTTTCTTAGAACTCATCCATCTAGATGAAACACGTCGTGAAGCTGCATTGGCCAATGAAGCACATAAGAAACAAATTAAGGCACAATATGACCGCAATGTCAAGCCTCACATATTCTCAAAAGGAGACCTGGCCTTGCTTTATGATCAGGAAGTCGATAAATTAGGAACATGAAAATTTGAACCACTATGGATGGTCCCCTACATTGTCAAGCATGTTTTGGTAAAAGGTGCTTACAAGTTGGTTGATTATGATGGAATTCCATTGTTGCAGTTCCGAAATGGGTTGTATCTTAAATGTTACTATGCTTGATTGTGCGTAGTAAAAACATTGTATATATGCTTTGGTTGCTTGTGTGTGTCATAGTGTGACTTTTAGAGCTTTTATGTGGTTAGTAATCCACTTTGCATTTGTTGCAGATGTTGGAATATTTGGAACCATTTTTTGGTTATACCGATGGTGCTAGTCGTAGTACGCAGAACTATCCTCTGCAGCATGGGCCATATTCACTCCAAGTGGCAAGTTAGTGAGTTTTCAAGGGATTTGTATCATCTGTTCTACAAACAATATCTTTGAGTATAGCACATTGATTGAACTCCTCTCTGATGCCATATCACTTGGCATTCGTCGAATCATCATTAGGCTAGAATCACAACTTGTCGTACTACAACTTACGAATGTTTATACCGTCTGAAATCCAATTATTCATCGTATATTCCTTAGAGTTCGTCTCTTGGAAAGACGTTTTGATTACATTCAATATCAACACATTTCTAGAAACTTTAACACATTGACTGATTATTTAGCGAATTACGTGTTAAACAAACATTTATGACATATGTAAAGAGTAAATTTTCAATTCACATCAACAGTTGAATAGGATTACACATAACCATACAAAAACACTGAAAGTAAAATAGATAGATGTTCAAAATTTTTTACAAAAATTTCTGTCCAAGACATGTTGGTCATCTCACCTCAAAGCCTCAAAATGCATACAGTAAATCATCCTACGTAGATCTAATGATGTTCATGATAACAGGTCACTGCTTGAGCTATCATGCGCAATAACCTCATCCAATGGCTAGGTACACCAATAGTATGGCATTGTAGTCTCATCGATAACTCCTCGATCCGAACATCTGATATACCAAGGGTTAACCCCTCTATATGATGTTTCAACTCCGCCAGTGTCTCGATCAGATCTAAATCCTGGAGAACTGCTCTTTCGACATTTCTGCCCACTAGTTCACCTGCCTCCTATTGATGACCCATTGGTCGAACAATGCCAACATCTGTATACATGAGAACATTTTTAGTTTAGTATTGGAAAGATCGAAAAACACAAAATCATGTAAAAACTCAAAAAATAAAAAATACATGGTCAAAAAAATTTACCTATATCACCCCATTGAGCACCCACTGGTAATCTCAAATCTAGATTTGGATCTCTACGGAATCCATCCCTGCATATGGATGGTTCTCTATGAAAATATGTTGTCAATGGAGCCAACTAAAGTATGCGATAGAAAACGAGATTAATGATTGACCAACATGTCTAGACATCAACTCTACCCATCTTTGCATCTGTGGATCTCTAGGACAAGCTAAACTTAGTGTCACATGCTTAGGTTGCATCAATGGAATTGTCTCCAAAGTAAAACCGATCAAGATCGATCCATAGCTGAAATTTTTCGTAAAACCGATCAAGATCGATCCATAACTAAAATTTTTCATCTTACCTCTTACACCAGTTGAGCATAGTTAGCTCGAGACACTCAAGTGCATACTACATGTATGATCTATTTGCAACATGAAGTGTCACGCTACCTACCAACTTTGCGATAGTAAATAGGATTGTTCGCAAGGGCATATCACGAACATCCCTAATGTTTATCTTTCCATCTTTGCTAGGCTGTGTACCTGGCCGGTAGAATTGTCAAATGTAATCCCTCACTGATTCACCCCCACAGGCAGAACGTAAAAGAGAAATGGGGGTACCACATCTCAACAATCATGTGAGAAAGTAAATATCATCGATCAATATAGGGAGCACTTTGTCCCCTATGTGAAAAACTTGTTCCGCTGGATCCCATGAATGAACCAAGAACTATGATAGTTCTAACTGTTGCCTAATCCTAGATAACCTGAAATATTTGAGTAACCCACAATCCCTAAGGGCCTCAACAGTACCAAGATCATTTAGGGCAACCATATCCTATTATTCATGTTCTCTTTCATGCCATGTGTTAGTCATTCTGATCCGATCGAAGTCTGAAATCACGCCATAGGCTTAGTTAGGATCCATTTCATGCAAAAAACTGAAGATATTTTGTGTATAAATGATGAATCAAATTTCTAAATTGTGTCCAACGCACCCCTGATCTTTAGATAGTGCGATACATAGTAGTTTCCCTTCTGTTTGAATGCTCTGCAGCGTAGTTTTCGATGCATAAGGGTGCGTTGATCCTAAGGTGTAATATATTTACCCTAGGGACCCCAAAACCCTAAAAATTTTGCCTGAAATTGAAAAAGAATGACCTTAAATGAAAGAGAAGAGGTATATATCCTACTTGGTCCTTACGACACGAAGAATGATCCACAGAATCTCCCACAATTAGCTACTGAAATTTGAGGTAAAAAACTCGTTCAGAGCACAAAACTGAATGGTAAATGTCAAATGGTAAAATGACTTGGTAAATTATTTTTTTATGGTTATTTCATGTTCATTAAATGAATAAACTATAGTTTTCACCTATTTTTACCAATGAAACAGGTATATTCAATCCACTTGGTGGTTCTTTGAGCAAGTTTATAACTAAAATAGTGAATTTGACGTGCATGATTGTAAAATTTACTTTTCACCATAGAGCATACTTTTATCTCCTTTTCGAGCTCTCTTAAACATCAAAAAAGGAACCCCCCTAGAGTCCTCTTTCAACTCTTTTCAGAGTCTCAAAATATGAAAAGATTGATGGGCGCTTGTTCTTTTCAGCGCATAAATGGATTGGAAATGACATCTACTTAGTATAAGTTTAACCCTTTTCCCGACTTAGACAAATTACTTATGAAAAAGGAATACGTTGATCGAACATGGTCAATAGGTTATCTCTTGTATTGTTTTATGCTTTTTCGGACTTGAGAGACAAATTTACAAAAAAAACTTGTGGAGTTTTCTTTTTGTCCCTTTTCAAACTCTCTAAATATGAAAAGGACCGAGTTCTCATTATTGTTAAATTTATTGAAGCATCAAATAGTGACAAACTTTTCCATCATGACAAGACCGAGTTTCACCTTCGCTAGACTCATTAAAACATCACATATCAATGGATTCACCCGAAGGGTAGAATTAAACATCAAGCATATGTTATCCTCCTCAAGCTTGTTAAAAAATAAAGAGGTATTGGTCAGCAATGACTGGGGAAAATGGGAAAAGGGATTAGTCACTTTAAGGTAGCAAGTCGCTCTTGAACATGACACTTTCACTTCATCTCTTTGACTATTTGGGTTAGGTTATCTACTTGATGGTTATCATACCTATGGTATATCACACCATCCATCACTTTGGTTTTGGGTCAATGCTACCAATTCATTTAGTGTCGCCGACATGTTCAAGAGAAGTCACTCAGTAAACTTCATCCTTTGCAATACTCATAAAGGTTCATTTTCATGACCACCATTCCTGAACATTGTGTCATCAGTCACATTCCTTCGTCAAAATCATTACACTCGTTTTGTTTCGTTGATGGGGAATACATCAAGGCCCTCCTACGATGAATCGCTTCTTATCGACATCAGCACATTATGCAGGAAGTTGACTTAGAAACACCCTTCTAGTACCTTGAGTCTTGCATACATCAATGGAAAGTTTCTCGCTTCCGGCGACAGGTTAATATCACAAAATTTCGACCGAAATACTTTGTATGGTGTTTGACATAAAAAAATCTATTCACACCATGAGAATGTACTTTAGTACCTTTAGAATCATTATCATTATTGGTGATTTCTCTCGCGTTTGTTAATAGCTTACATCATTGGCTGGTAATCAGACAGTGTCTTCCCATGTTCGACTTTAGATCACATTTTCACATGGTTAGACTCATACTTGAGCAAACAATTGGATGAGATAGAGGACCCTAGAACTAGTTTCATCCATCCGGGCTATGATTTCAGAGAGTACTAAATCATATGTACAATGGCTTTACACAGATAGTCATCTTATAATGGATCTATATCTGTAGACGACTATCTGAATTGTGTACATGTAATGAAAAGTTTATATGTTGAGCATGGGTATGCCTCCCCTCAGAAATTCATGAAAAATTCAAAGATATCATGATATTACGTATTGTAATTAATGCAGGTCACCATCTACTTCAGATCCTCCTCATCACATCATAAAGCATATCACTCAAAATTATAAGTTTTGACTTCATGCTTTAGGGGAAAGTTGTTACAGGTCTATTTGGGCACATCACTCCTGACAATCAAATAATTGTAAACAGGGTCTATCAAACTCTAATTCACTTGCTACATGCCACCCCATTGATTGCTTCCATCCATGAGAGTTTCCTGACTTCAAACCCTGCTGAAGTGCTTCCTTGGGTCACCAGCGCACCCTTGGTCAGGAGTAAGTGCTATGCAGAGCAGGTAGCCCCATTCAAGGATGTGTTGCAAAGCACCTAATCCCACTCAAGCCTGCATTGGGTGAGATTCCTCGAATTTTCATTGGATCCTAAGTATATTCCTCCTTTCTAGAACCTTCTAGAAGGAACCCAGCTCCTATCCTATCAAGATGAGCTCAACTTAGGATCGCCTTGGATCATCTAATCCTCTATCCTCTCATCCCTTTGAACATGGAAACTAATCATCCAATTATGGAACACCATTCAATGCCATATTAATGACAAAACCACTTACATTCATCTATAAATTGGCCTCCCATCATAGAGCCAAAGGGTCGGGGATAATATAGAGAAATATTGTCGATTTAGAGACTTGAAATCATTGTCAAAGTAATGTTATGTTGATGGATTGATGTTGCTATTGGTGTGATGAGGGCTTGGACTAAGCTGGATGAGTGACACGAGATCAAACCACAGTGGGTGTAACTTCTTCTTCTATCAATCAATAAAGTTGTTTGTTCCTTTTCCAATACTTTTGACTATATCTATGATGAATGTATGTTTAAATGTTGATGATTCCATTTGTTTACAATAAATAGATCATATGATTGGATTGTTGTCGTATTCTTTTTATGTTGGCAGGTACCAATTGAGTGAATTCAGTTTGAGCGAGAGTGATGGGAGGAACTCAAAGAAGATCAAAGGAAGTGAAGGATCATAGATAGTTTCTTTCATCTTATCTGTTTATTGTAGGAAAAGGTTAAACATCTTTACTTCAATTGTTCTAAGTGTAACTACCCACTTAGGGAAGATATACTTATCCGTAGGTATAAATTCCGTATAACAGCTGGGGAACGAGATGTTACTGAGTAATTAGTCTTAGGAAAACATAATTTTGAGCTTGATAGGGTTTTGTTCCACGTTTTGAACAAAATTAGCCCCAACGCACTTTTTGGTCTGAGATAGAGAAACCCGACATAGTTGTCTCTCTTTGTATGTGTGATACATCACACTGATTCCTTCACCTACACTTTGATGGTTCCTATAGGATGCAAAAAATGCATTTGTATGCCTTGCTCTGAGTTTTGATTTGATCCAGTGGAGTCGCTAAGTTGTTTGAAGGAAAATTATCTTCTGCGGACAGAGGTGGACTCCCTATATCTAGTGGTTTGATCTAGAAATGACATAAACAAAACACTTGTGATTTCCTTAAATAGATTATAATATGGAGGAAGGAATTTCCTTGGTTCCAATGCCAGTTCTCCTCTTCTCCCTGCTTGTGAAATTTAGCTCCAGCTCCAAACACTATAAATGGAACTTGCAAAACAATTATAACAAGAAAGAGAACTATAAGATACACATTGCATAGACTAATATCTCTAATCAATGATTCGAGAAGGCATTGAAATACATATGCATAAAATAGACACTAGTATAGGAAAACAAAGGTTTTTTATATTAATGAAATGTAGGATAAGGTTTTAACCCTTTTGAAAACCTTGACCATGTAGATGTCTCCCACCTAACTTGTCCTTCCTTATCCACAAATAAAGCCTTCAATCAGAACTCAAGGATTCTAATGGATCCTTAGGTAAAAAGCAGCAACATTAGCTCATATCTAAGAGTCTTCAAAATCTAACCTAGACTCTATGAGAGGCAGTGAATTTATAGGGTAAATAGGGTAGTTTAGGTTTTACCAATCTAGGAATTATATCCACATATGAGGGAGGATAAGCTCTAGGGATAAGAGATAATACCTCAATGATAGTAATTTGAGATCTCAATCAATATTAAATGGTTAAAACAAATTTGGAAGCTTCTAGAAAGAGAATATTCAAAATTATTTTTATTTTTTACCGAAATTCAAGATCCATCACACACTTAGTGAAGGAAACATGTGTTGGTTAGTGCAGGTTCTTAGTTATGCAACATGCAATAGTGCAGGTTACTAGAAGAGAAAGTGTGATGGGTTAACCTGGAAACTTGGACTTTTTATAAAGATTATGCTTAAGACTTTCCTAAGGGATTATTGGAAGGTGTCAAGGATGTTGATTGATCTGGTTTCTAGGCCATTTGAGCAGATGTGACAAAATGACATGTAACAAAGTCCATGGGGTATTCATAGGAGTTCATGGATACCACTACATATTTTATTATGCCTTTTGGCTCTACTATGGATATGTCAACAAGATGCAAAATGATAGTGGTCTTTCTAAAGGACTCTTGGAGATTAACTTCGAACATAATTTCCCTAGCCATGACATTCATTGCAACTTCTAGATTAATGAGAGTGTTTGGAACTGCATTATTGTTTATATGTACATCTACTATTAGACTTCCAATATCCAAATACTTAGGAATTATTACTCGCCCAAACATCAAGTTAGCTAGTTGCCCAATAACATTGATGGTAGTGACATCCCTTCCCTTCCTTCTAAGCATTCTAAGACATTATTATTCGATGAATTTGTTATCGATGGGAAAATGCTTGATGGCTTGGAGGAGAGGTATTTTTAGACACAAATTCTTCAATTCTTCCAAAATTTCAACCTCTTCCATGGTGTGTGGTTTTTTAGGTATCAACCTTTCAAGATAGGGAGGTTTTTTTTGAATGATATGAGGCATGGGATCCTCTTTCTCTTTCTCGAGATATTCATTAGGATAAGGTGGGTGGACATATGGGAGAACCTTCTCTATCCTAAGGTTGATTTCTTGGATTTCTATAGAATAAGTTTATAAGTAATCTCTCCATTGTAAACAAGTTGAGCATGCTTATTATTCATATTGGGATTTAGTTGAGAAATAATTTGGGGTTGTTTCAAAGGAAAATTTTGGGTTACTTGTTGTTGCTAAGGAAGAGGAATTAGAGTAGGTGGTTAGGCCACCTGAGGCCTCCATCCTTGTGATGGATTCACCCATTGAGGAGGATGGTTGGAATATGGTTGGAAGGGAGGAACAACAAGTTAAGGAGGATATGACCAAGGAGTGGGCATTATCCAAAGCAAAGTATTAGGAGGGGACCAAGGTTGATATTAAGCATTGTAATTAGGATTGAAATGAGAAGTTCATACCTTGTTTAAATTGTCATGAAGCTTTTGTTGGGTGTGGAGCCTGATTATCTTCTGTATTCAAAGGTCTCAGCTGGATGTATACCCCAGGAAGATTGTACACCCCTCCACGCGGGGGGGTGCAGGGGTGACTTGTTCCCCCTGCGTGGGTTTGGGGGGGCTAATATCCCCCGACTGGGGGGTCCATAGGCCAGCGGTCCCCCAGCGAGGGCTCGAGGGCAATGCCCCTGAAGCTAAAAACAGATGTGAAATTGCCTTGTAAAATTCTAGTAATTTCTAGTCAATCTGGGCCGTTCATTAGGTGAATGATATAACGGTAGAAGTTATGTTTAATTTAGGGTTTTTTGCCCTAGAAGGCAACTCCTCACTATATATATGAGGGAATTGTATTGCGTCTATGTATCTCTGTATTCTGAGTGAGGAAGAGAGAGGAGATTGAGAGCGAAGAGGGTGTTACAGCGGATCTGTTGTAGGTTGTATCTCTTTAAAGTTTGCTGGATAATATAAAAGGAAGGACTGGTTGTTTCTCCGTGGATGTAGCCCAAATTGGGTGAACCACGTATATCTGTGTCTCTTTTGTTTTATGCATTTTCTGTGTTTATATTTCTACAATATTTTGTGTGTTCCATTGCTCTGTAATATATAATTTTCTAACAACTTGTGGTCTCTTCTGATTGAAAAATCACAACTGCTCCATGCTCCCTTCTATTACTTCGTAAATAGCCTTCAAACCTAAGAAATATGAACACTTATCAATATAATTATTTTATTCACATGTAGAACAAACCTATATAACATTCAAAGGATATTAATTCCTAGGATGTCTCTTAATGCACTGGGGTGAAAACACAACCAATGTTTTTTTATGTTTATTCCTTTTTCCTTTTGATCTATAAAGTATCCATCTATATAGAAAACATGTGAAATATTTCGGTTTTCATGTCTTCTAAAATCCCTCCTATTTCATTTTTACAAAGCACAGAGGAAGAAGGAGGACTTATAGAACTCTTTCTCACTTTACCTCTTTTTTCTAGTGGCTCTCAAAATATTTTTAAAAACCTACTTGATGTCATCATAGGTGAGTTGGTATATATCTCCATTAACTAGTAAGTTGAGAGTTTCCATTATATATTCTCTGAATCTCCTTAACAATACAAGCTTTAATGATTCTTGTCCCAAAGTGCAATTATGTGCCCTTTTGTAACTAAGTTGAAACATTTCCTCATAATCTTTTAAAGACTCATTTTCTCCTTGAATCATTCTGAAAATCTCATCTCTAGTGTCCCTCGCTCTATAGTATTCTCAATAGTTATTATTAAAAGCTTAATACATTTTACCCAAGTGGTGATACTATTACCTTAAAGGCTCATAAACCATCAAAGAGTTGCATCCTTCAAGGTCAGAGGAAACAACTTGAAATTCTGCTCATATATGTTGTAGTCATAAGTTCTGCACATAATAGAAAATTCAAATATAAAGGTGTCATGATATTATATGATTATACCATAAAAGTGTGGAAGCACTGATGGGTTAATATTTTTAATTTATGCTTCTCCATATGTCTTTAAAATGGGGAATATAAACATTTTAGGTTTGTCTTGAATCAGCCATAGTAATGGTGGGGGTTGAAGGATTTTCTCCTCCTGCAAGATCCTTAAAGATCCTTGCTTGGTCATCCAAAAGGGCCTAAAATATCCTTGTGGATAGGTCAAGCGGCTCACAGTCAGCTAAAAAGGATTGGTTGCTAGTATAAGTGTGGGTTTTTTATAGAAATTTTCTTGTCTTGCCCATAATTCTACAAGGCATAAAATAAATAAATTCTTTAAAAAAATGTATAAAATAAAAGGAGTGAATCAATCAAAGAAATATGCAGTACATACTTTGACACCTCCCCTACAACAACACCAAAAGGTGATGGCCCTAAGTATTGCAGCAACAATATAGCATCTTCAAGGGTCTCAACTTTAATTATCAACCTGGGGTTTGTACAAAATTAATAGGGGTAGGCATTGTATGTGCAAAAAGCACTATCTTCTTCCTCTTTCAATTTTTATACAGGTGGGAGGTGCTAGAGTGAAGGTTAGATTAATAGAAACTATATTAAGTTTTAAAACTAAGTTATCCTACATGAAAGTAAATTTTCATAAATAACTTGTAGAAAAGGAAATAGAACACACACCTATGCTACTTGCACCAAATGAAAAACACACTTATTGGGAATAAAAGATTGATAATATGAAACCTGAATTGTAGAAAATATGAACATTCAAAAAGCAATTGATGGAAGCATCTATGAGAAACTTTGTGAGGTAAATATGCTTCTAAATTTCACCATCAACATCCTATACATGTTTAAATGCATATATTAGGTTAAACCAATCATTCATTACCAAACTAGGAGAAATAAATGGACTATTTGCATGTTGTCTTGGAGATACTGGGAGAGGGGCGGATCAATATTTCTTTCCATTGTTATATTATTCTAGTTAATATTTTATCACAAATTAAACCAGAACACAACAAGTATAAAGTTAAAATTATTTTATTAATGAATATGGTGAGGACTCCAATCCTATTTTACAAAAATCCAGGCCCCAACCTGGTCTCTCACAAGGCTTCAACCTTGGAGTGATTCAATACTTCAAAAAACACTTCCAAAACACTGCTTTAAAACATTATTCAAGTAATTTCAAACATGTTACAATAATATACTTCAAAGATGCTTCACATGCTACTTCAAGGAGTCTTCAATAATGCTCCAAATATGGTCTCAACTCATCTCCAAAGATGATCTTGAATCATTCAACAAGGTTGTTTAGGATTACTTCAAATATTTGCTACAACAAGGCATTAAAAGAGATTGGTCTCAAAGGACTAAAATATCTCCTCCAAAACACTTCAAATTTCGTTCAAGTCTGCATTATCCACAGATTAAAAAAAAAACTAAGTGTTATGCTCCTTCAAGAGTCTAAGAGTACTTTTCTAGAAGGTTGATAATTCTACTTCAAAAGGCCGAGAGCACTGCTCCAAGAGAGTCAGGAGTTATGTTCCAAGAGGCCAAAGGTTATACTCTAATCAAGACCAAAAATTATACTCCAAAATGGACAAGAAATATACTCCTCCAGAAGGCCGAGTAGAGGGTTCCAAAGAATTCAGAGGCCAAGGTTTTTTCTAGGCCTAAACTTCCACGGGAGGGCCAAGTTTAGGCTAGAAAAAAAAAGGTATGAAATATTCTCAACAAGAGGCAACAAAGGAGGTTAAAATCTAGTAAAAGATGGCTCCAAAAACTAAACATAAATCCACCAATAAACCTTCATTCAAAACAAAGATAACAATCACAAAACCTTGATTTGAATTACCTAAGGGTTCACGAGCTATGAACCTCATCTCTTTACCTCAATTTTGAATTACTTATGCTTCTCATTCTTCGAGTTCCTTTCCGAAATGGAGGAGGAATGACTTGAATTTATATGAGTTTGATGCCACAATTGAACCAACATGTCTTTTGGAGTGGGGTGAATTATGTTTATGTAAGTAAACTTGACAGAGATAAGAAATAGGTTTTTTCCAACTTGTAACTTCAAATTCTCTTCAATGAGGAGTTAGGAGGCAAGTAAATACTCATTGGAAAGGGCTTAAAGTTCTATACAAGCCTATATAATTTTCTTCTTGAGCAGGACATTATTTGACATCAATAATAAATATTCTTCCAACATGTTGCTACATGATTCTATATTTTGCTACAAGAAGAGTCCAGTGAGCCCATGAAACAGTTAGAGTACAAACCTAATATGAAGGAAGGAGTTATTAATGATGGAGAATAATGGAATTCAACTATTAAAGGCTTGATACAACCTAATCCAAGATTTATCATCACAAAACAATTGTTTTCTATCTCCTATAGCCATAAACTGAATTGTACAACAAAACAGTGAATTGCAAAATTTATAACAGTGAAAGGAATTTAATGGAAAAAGACTTAGAAATGCATTAATAAGAAATATGAATGATCAATAAGATTGACATCCTGCATAAATGACCTGCAATGAATAATTTCTCAAAAACCACTTACTTAATCATGCAAAAAACTAGCAAACTATAATTTCCAAAAATGCTAATGTTAAATGTTAAACAAGAGAAATGAAAACCTTAATATCATTAGAAGTACAAGAGGGCTCTGAAGCTCCTAGGGTGGGCCTAGTCCAAGGATTCTCAAATTCCTTAAAGAAGAACAAAGCTAAGATCTAAAATAAAGCATTGATTCCATTAATTGAAATTATGTTCTTACATTACAATACTACAAAACTAGCTTAGGAATAGAAAAAACTCAAGATTGCTTCTCTACTTGTTATTCTACTCCTTCTCTTAGGGAAAATTCAAGCCTCTTATTTATGCACCAAGTGGGGAGAAACCTCTTTGAGAGGAGGGTTGTATTTCCCTCCAAAATTCCAAACAAAGAGGATCTTGTCCCAAATCCAACTCAAAGCAATAGGAGGCATTCAATTCCCTGAGACAGTCAAGTTTAAGTCTTCTTTCTACTGGGTGCAGGTCCCTAAAATCTCTCCAGTGGGGTAGATTCCTCAGGATTTTCTCAATATCTTCGTAAATCATGCACAATAAACATGTTAAGGCACATAAATTATGAAAACCACATAAAATACTCTACAAACTCATTAAGCTGTGAAAATAAACTATTAAGTGCAAAATGTTGGTTCAAAGCATTGTTTTATGTGCTTATAAGTGGACTAATGGGCCTTATAATTTACCTATTTTGGAGGCCCATCATATACATCCATAAGGGAATATTTGATCATGTAATGCCCCTAATAATAATAATACATAAATGAAATAATAGAATATTAAAATAGAAGTAAACAAATAATAAACAATAAAGAAAAGATAATAATAGTAAATAAATAATAAATAATGAAGAGAATATAATAATAATAAATAAGTAAAATAGTAAATAATAAACCGGAGTTCTAAATAACTATATATAAAATTAAACTATAAAAATAGTAAGAATAAGTAAAGTTAACAAAAAGTAAAATGGAATAAAATAAGAAAGAGTTAAATTAAAGAGAAACATTAAATTAAGTAAAACTTTAAATGAAGAAATAAAAATTGCATGTTGATACATGGAATGTTTGCATGTGGAACCCTTTCCATTTTTGGTCTATTTAATGGACGATGAGGACGATGATATTCATCCATTCTCTTGGGAGAAAAGTGTTTTGAGACAAAGGATTCCCTAGCAGTAGTACGTTGATTGAGGGCTCGGGGGTGGCCAACTATAGAATGATTATGTACAGCTGAGCCTAAGGTTGGGTGGAGAGTCATCCCCAAAAATTTGTTACGGTTAGCGAGATTCAAATAGCATTCAACCCTGAAATCACAAGGAATATCATCACTACAGGTAAGTTGTCTCTGCTCATGTTTTTCAAAACTCTATGCTAATTAGTTGAATATTTGTGTGTTGATTATAAATCGCATAAGTTGATCTAATTAGTTGTATATTTAAATTGTGGGTTGTTATAGATTACATTGTTTTCTTTCTTTCTCACATTAGTGTGCACACATGCACTATGTGCTAGTAAACAATGATGTGATATCTTGATAAATTATGATATTTCACTCATGTGGAATACTTGTGTTCTATGTATTTATCTATCCATGTTGATTACGATGTTTGGCTCATGAATCTTTTATGTTGACAAAGTTTTGAGTTGTGCCCACATAGGTAAGCACATTTGAAAATCTAGTAAGGAATTTGTTGAGGATATAAGGCATAAGGCTAGATAAACATTTTTCAAATATGATATTCTTAGTTAAAATTGAATAATGTATGTCATGCAACTTTTAGGCATATTTAATAAGATGTATGCTTGAGTTGGATCGTATGAATTATAATTTTAATGTTATAAGTTTATGTCAACTATTATGGATATAGGAAAATATTCCACCAGTATGATAATATATATGTACATCTAGATAGACTTCAGGATGGGAACCAAATTGAGTGGTCTCTATGATGGGTATATATAGTTATTGCAACTTTCTTATAATTATTGTTGATGAATTGAGTGGTGGTATTTTATCTATGTTCATGTGATGTGTGTGATATAGGTTCAATCCTTGCTAGCTAGCCATCTTGTGGACATGGGATACATAAAGTGGTTGTGGCATGTGTTTCTCACAAAATAGGCATAGGTGACACGCCTACCTTGTTTCAATGAGGGATTTGGAGTCTCCTACAAGATATGCATTATTTAGGGAGTTGCATAGAACATACACGCATACCCATGTATAGAGGTAACATACCTATCCTAAGTCTTCACCCCATAGGATAATACATGTTTCATGATTATGTTCAGAGGGGAGGCACAAAAATAATGCAAATTCCTTATTTTCCCAAAGGCTCATACCTTCATCAAATATAATGCCATACTTAGGTAAAATTTATATGAGCCTTTGACTACTTTGATTGGTTTTAAAATTTACCCACTTTGATGAGGAAAATTATAATAAATTAAGGATTTAAGTGGAATAAAAAATAGAGGAAAATCCCTAGGGTGACCACTAGATAGGGGCGAATAATCAACCTTTAATAATATAAGAAAAATAATTAACTTCTGATTATGACACCTATATAGGTGAAAATTCATTGTCTTGGAAATCATATATGTATAGCATAAGGTTGGGTGGGAGTCCTCTTTTTCCTCGTAAATGTTAATACATTTCATGTGTTTAGGGATCCCATTTTAAATGTATTCGAATGATACCAAAATTGACCTAAAATATAAACTTAAATTAGTGAAGACAGATTGAATTATTGATCAAACCATTACTATCTGGTAGTTGGCATACTCCAAATTATTGCTTGATCTCCTTGTTGGAGATCTTATGGTTTCCTACCAAGCCACATGAATGAACTTGCCACCACCAGCATATATCATGGTACATTACTTGTTATTTTATAACTTTGTTGTGTCCCAAACAACTTGGGGGTTCAAAGGAAAGAATATCGCCCTAAGTATAGTAGGTTGAAACTTATTGGATGACTTTGAGTTGGAGATGCTAAGGGATTGGACAAGAAAAACATGAATTTTAATTCAAATTCAACAATCATGTATAATGGTGCTTTCAAATTACTTCCTTAAGTAATTGTCTAAATCATTTTCATTTAACTAATATATGTGTTAGAGGGGAAACTGAAGTTGTGGTTTATGATTTTTGGATGAAATCCTATTTCCAAACATGATATTATGGTATTAACCTTTCTACTAGTTTATTGGAATTTGAGTTAAATTGCTTGAGCAACTTGAATTCCTTGAAAATGATTATGGGAGAAAAATAATGTAGTATCTTAAATTTTCCATAAATCACAGAGCAAGCTACTCTCCCCTATGAAATTCATTCCAAATAATTATATTAAAGTTTTGAATGCTTGGAAAGGATACAATGAAATGTCATTGTAGGGTATGAAGATACATTCAAGAAGGAAAATGTTCTACATGTGTGCTTAGTTACATTGAGTTGTAACTATTGGTCATGAATGAAATCATGTAATTTCTCCTTATCAAAAGTCATACTTTGTTCTTATTCTTTTAATTGGTTTAAATAAGATGCTTGTGGATAGAACATTGTGAATCATTCCATAGTTATATATCCATGTGGTTTTAATTGTAAATATGCATTGAATGATCATGAATGTGCTTGTGTAACCAAGCCTACACAACAAAGCTTGTCTGATGTCCAAAACTAGCCTCCTCCTTATTCGAAAATATGCATGGATAAATCGAAGGAAATGGGTATATCATGATTAAGTTTTGTTACTTTCTTTTAAATTTCATTCTTCCTATTTAATTTTAAGTATTTTCATAAAATGAGAGATAAATAAAAACATAATAGAAACACATAACGGAAACAACACATGGAAACCATAAATTATCCTAGAAACCCTTGCAGAAAAACCAACTTCTAATAATAAATCTATTGTTCTTTGGCCCAAAGGCATTTTAAAATGGAGTCATTGTACCCTTTAATAAGCTACATTACATGAAAATACCATGGGAAAAACCATGGGTTACCAAAATCTCAAGCATGTAAGCTTCTAATAGTAAACTTGTTAATGGTCATCTCAAATTGACTCAATGACCAAGTGAAGTTTACCCTAATTACCCTGCCAATTCATAAATTCCATACTCGAAAGGGATCTTTCTCAAGCGGTTTTTTCTATCACTAGATACTCCAATAAATTTTATTGAGCCCTTGATATCAAATTTCCACCATCTCTTAGATGCACCTTTTCAAGGTTTTAGCACTTTTCCTTTGAGCACTTCTTTACCCTTTCTCAAATCCATGGGATCGAGATAATTTCAATCCTTTATTTCCCTAAAAATGGGAATATTTATTTGAGAATGTCACTTAAAGATATGGTCTTTCAGTATGAATTAGCTTCCCCCCTTAAAAACTTCGGGATATTAACTTGGTATCAATATTTTTGCAAAAGTCCATATAAAAAAGTTACCATCCACTAGAATACATGGGTAACCAACTGTTGTATCCACCAATTTTCTATGATATTTTTTCTCATACATGGTTAATCAACCATATCATAACCTAATATTTCACATTCCCCCCTCAATCTATCATATTAGCTCATTTGTCACCGTTTTACCTATTCAAGTGGTTCATTTCACAACTTTATGATACATAACTCCATGTGCCACCTCACTGCAATGTGTATGCCTAAATAAAAAAACTTATAACAAACAAACCTCAAGCTAGCATATGAGTATACCTCCCACCCTTGTACGTATTCAAGTGGTCCATTCCATAACTTGATGATACATAACTCCATGTGTCATTGCATTATAACATGTATGCCTGAATAACATTCTTATAGCAAGCTAACCCTAAGTCAGCATATGAGTACACCTACCACCCTCATACCTATTCAAATGGTTCATTACACAACTTGATCCTCCATTATCTCTGTGTGTGTGAGAGATGACATCATGTGCTACTACACTACAACATGTATGCATGAATAATGGGTATTACAACAACTTTGGGGAATACATCCTACCTATGGCTTGTCTTTACATCTTGGACCAAACACTCTAGGGTGTTCATGCGCCACTACATTTATCCATAAAATTTTGGCTCCTTCACCAGATTAATTGACACCATCAAATCCATCTATTTTCTCTCATCCATGTAGCTACATGACCTCTCTTGTGTTATATCTCTAGCCCGTGTCGATCCATAATTTGCATGTACTCATTAAACTCCGTTCAAAAATCATCTACCTCACTCATCTCATGTTCAGATGGCCTTCCAACATCATTTTCATTAGCAATCTCTCATTCACCCATCTCATGTTCATTCAATAAGCACCATTTTTCTTTGTACATCATGCCTACTCACTTATGACTGCTAGTTGTTGCATCTTGGCTCTGTTACACTAAAAAATGTCACCATGGCTATTTACAGTTAGTATGGCTCTATCAATGGTCATGCTATCCTCCTGGGCAAGTCTTATGCCTCTGCTCTCCATGTCAAACTCCAAAAAGAGAGAAAGTCTTTGTAAATGTGTTTATCTCTGGGTACGTAGATTCTCTCAGCCTTACCTGCGTATACGCACCTGATGTTCACAAAAACTGCGTACTTGTACGCTCTGTATGTAAAGGGGCAGGTGCGTACCCCTGTCAAGGTCAAAAGGCGCAAGTTTCACTCCAAAAAAGTTACTTGTGGTCATTTCTAGAGGCTTCTAGAAGTATGTTTGACGTGTATGAAGCGCCTCCAGATGGTTCATGTATCCCTACCAAAGAGGAACTTATCCCATCAATAAGGGAGCTATCCCATCCAAAAAGGGGATTATCCCATTGATGGTGGACCTGATTAACTTCCTCTTGAGCACTATAAATACAGGCATTGGGCCAGAAGGAGAGGAGGTTGAAAGCTAAACATTTCTAAGGGTAGATGCTGCTAGAATTAGGAATCCCATTTAGAAGCTTGTGAGGAGAGATTACCATCTTTGCTTGTTCTATTTGGAAGTGGGTGAGCTTTGTCAAAGTAAAGGAGAACTCTTGATGGACCCTAGGAGGGACTTGCACAACACCAAGGCTCAGGTTGTAATTGTTCCTTTTGTTTCCTATTAATGCAAATGAGTCCATTCTTCTCAATAACTTGTTATTTATGAGTTGTTTCATGTACTCCTTGGTATATGTGTTAAATATGTTTTATTTTATGAGATTATCAAGTGCTATTTAATCGTTTGATTGTTAGTGAATGCAGGTTTCGAAGTGAAGGAGGAGCTCATCCGGATCAGCGAGGCTGGACTGCTACAACAGCGTTGGACTACAGGTAGGATCTAAACACTTGATTTCTCGTATAGTAAATGCATGTTTAGAGAAGGATTGCTCTTGTTTGTCTTGTTTGTCACTAGAGAGTCTTAGGCTCCTAGGGAGGTTGGTTTTGTCCGCACTATCGACTCTTTCTGTCTGACAAAATGGCGACTCCGCTGGGGAATCCATTGATGTGAAAGTTTTTTCCTTTGTATGCAACTTTGATATGAGAAAAGTCATTTATTTTCTGGTTTTTGGCTCTATGACTTTGTATTTGGGTGGGTTAGCTCAGGGTTAGATTGAATTTACTTTTTCTTGGTTTTTTCAGTAGTACGCACCCTCTGAGTATTGCACAGTGCGTACCTGTACGCACTGTTGCTGTGTGCACAGAGCGGGCCCGCGCCTATCTTAACAGGTTGCCTGTGCACCCTGCTAAAAATTAAGAAATTTCTATTTTTTACATTTTTTCTCTTAGATTTTGCTTTTTCTTAGTTTTTACTACCCAGATCCATTAGTCTCTTGTCAAAGATCTTCACCTGAACTTGTTTCGATAGCATTGAGTGTTTTAGTGGATTTCATAGAAGTTTAAGCCCTAGGGTTTGATTTTTGAGTAGGTCCTGTAGTGACTTTGGCGGTAGAAGTTGTCAAGCCTTAGATCTCTCTGGTTTTGTTAGCCTTCTTAGGAGTCGGACCTGTCATAAAGTCTACCTGTGAGAGCAACTTACCTTTGAGTTGTCTCTTTGGCGAATTTCGAAGTGCTTGTTGATTGAGTATTGAATTCCATTTTACAAAAAGAACAAAAAGATTTGAGTTTTGTTTTGACTGGTCTTTTGATTCTGCATTAGCTGGTCCTTGGCTTGATTGTGGTCAAGAAAAACAACCTAGAATCATCCTTATAGGCTTTTGCCTCGTTAGTTTTGCTTTAGAGTAAATTTCTTTTTTATTTTCTTGTGCGTCAATTTTTCATAGCTTTTATAGATTTTGAGATTGATTTTCGTTAAAATAGATTTATATGCTTTATTAAATAAGAAAAATACAAAAATATCTCCTTTGAAAAGTTTTGTTTCAAGTAGCTTTGGGGTATTTTGAAAGAAAAAGAATTTTTCGTGCACGTAAGGAGTGGTCATGTTTGTATGCTTGGAAAGATAAAGAGAATTGTTTCTTTGATTGTCTTTACTAAGAAAGTTGTTTTCTATAAAATTTGCATTTTCCAACTCTCTTAGTTAGGAGTTTCATTGAAAGAGAAAAGTAGCGTAAATCATCTTAGGTGCATCTTTGTAGTGGTTTGAGTCGAGTCTACACACCATTGGTTTCATTTCCGCTACCTTTTGTCTTTAAGAAAAACCATAAAATTAACGCTTAAAGTAAAATCAACATAGTAACTTTTATTTACTAGGGCTCTGAAACACCAATTTAGATCAGGCTAGTGTCTTGGTGTAGGAGAGTAATTAACTCTCCAAGACAACAAAACCAAACAATTAGCTTATCTTGTGATAGAATAAATCCAATTGTCTCATTTGTACTCTGGGAAAGCTCCTCTTAAAGGACAAGCACGAGCTCGTGTCCGAACCAGTGAGGGGATCAATCCTCCCTCGTTGGGAACGACGCCAGACACGCACGTATTACAAACGGTAAACCTCGGATTAACCATTGTCGAGGAGCCAGGGGTCACTTGTCGGTAAATCTTGGATTATTGTCAAGGAACCGGCAAGGGGATTGAGCTTGATACTCTGCCCTTGCGTGCTGTCGGAGTGTAGACTGTTCCCCCAGGTGCATTTGTTGCGGTTGGTAACCTTAGTTACCAGTATCTTTAGGATTCTACCGAGGTGACGGTGGAGGGAAGATCCCACTGTACCTGGAGCAGACGTCGGCTAGACTCACTTGGATTTTCCGGGGGGTTCACTTCACTCGAGACTGTTAAAGTGGAGGAACTTGTGCCGGTCTATTCATTAAGCAGGTTGCCGGGGTAACTGTTCCACCCGCCACTTCTGTACTGAATCCGACGATATTGGGTTTCATCTCCAACTAGTGTTTTCGGTCTGGAAGGCTACTGTTTGTGCTTGGTTTGACGCCCTAGATTCTTTAGGCGTGTGATTCAAATTTGTTTGGTTCTTTAGCGACTTTAGGTGGTTTGATTTGAGATTTTACTTTGTTTTCGTGTGTAGTAGTTAAAAGTTTTTAGCTGTGGTGGAATTACCGAGACAGTCCCATAGACTTCGGGGCAAGTCACCTGAGATTGTTACCGGAACAGATTTGTTGAGGAAACTCTGTAGATCGCGGGGTGGATCTCCTGAAGACGTCCCGGGTCAGTACGAAGGATTGAAGGTCCTTGTAACTCCTCCTAGTGGCAGTAGAGTAGGTTCACCTGAAGAAGGAGAATCTTCCTTGGTAGTCCATCCAGATTACCAAAGTCTAGAGACAGGTTATAATCCCGAAGCTGTTACAGTTTCCGAGCTTGCTGGTAGTTTTTCATCTACTAGTGATATAGGCGAAGAACCTGAAATATCTGAACCTGTTACTCCAACTTCTAGTGTTCCAGATTCACCAAGAGTAGAACGAGTTATCACCGAAAATCTTCCTACTGGTTTGATTGCTATTGAAGAACTTGCTCCAGAGGAAGAAATAGGCATCTCTAACCTTGAAGATCAACTTACTATTGAGCTCAGGGAGCGTGAATCTATCTTTTACAGTCCTCCTAGAAGTACTACTTGGTACCTTTCGTTAACCAATTATTTAGACAACTCAGGGATAGGTTTTTCTACACCTCGTACTCCTTTTCCACCTGGAGGTATTTATACTCCTGTAAATATGTCTGGTCAGTCGTCCGTCTTCACTCAATCGTCTGAATCTTTCTTACACGGCGGTCCTTCTGTTCCCACTGGGTATCAGTCACTTTCTGGTATCTTTGCGGGGGCATCTCCTCAACCTGTCGATCATGGGTTATTAGCTGGAAACAATGGTAATAAATCGTTGGGTGTAGGGGACATTTACATGATGCCAGGTTCAGTTCCCATTTCTCAACCTCAAGGTGGTCAATTACCGCCTGGGGGGCAACCTCAAGGTACACAAATTGTGTCTGGGGGGCAACCTCAAGGTCAGTATGTACCTATGGTGCAATACATGCCTCAAGGTCAACCCCAGCCTCAATATGTACCCCAGGGTCAACCTCAGTATCAATATTTACCTCAAGGGTATCAACCCCAAGGGTATCAACCTCAAGGGTATCAACCTTAAGGTCAAGGTCAACCCCAGTATCAGTATTTACCCCAAGGTTATCAATCTCAAGGTCAATACTCGAGTCAAGGTTATCAACCACCTCAAGGTCAGTCATATGTTCAAGGTATGGGAACTGTGCCTTTCAGTTATCAATCCTATCCTCAATCCGGTTATGGATCCCAGTATCCTCAACCTGTTACGGGTCAATACCCTGGAATGATAGTGTGGGATCCGTCACAAGGTCAACAGATGTTGCAGCCAAGTATACAGTTGTTACCTCAAGCTGGACAACCCGTAGTTTCTGGTCCACCCCAGCAACCGCAACCTGTCCAGTCAAGTGTTCAAACTTCTGTAACTTCGGTAGTTACTCAGCCGCCAATTGCACCTAGTACTCCATCTCAAACGGCTGCAGAAACTACCGTAACATCTGCCGCACTTACTTCTAGAGTATCGACAACTCCTGTTTCTACTGTCTCTGTAACTACTCCTCAGACATATTTACCCGTATCTGGATCTACGATTCAAACTACGGTTCAGATGCCTGTAGGTCAGCCTGGTATAAGTACGGTTGTCACTACTCAACCTCAATTTGTTCATTTGCCCTGGTTAGTTGGCCCTTCATATTGGCCAACACAGCATCGCACCAGTTGAAAATGGTGCCTCGGTAGCAATCTATCGCCATCCGCATTTGGGACCCGGTGGCAATGTGTAAGGCGGCTGCGCCGCAGAGTCTGGTAACAGTAAAGGCTATCACCATAAGTTCGGGCAGGGATATGTACTTGATTTCTATCCCTTTCTCCTGGTTCTGATTCTTGCACCACTCTAGCCGGAGGCTAGCAAGGGACTGGCCACCCGGCCTAGTCCCGGACAGAGTCAGTTGCTCGCCCCTATTTGGCATGCCAGAGAGAAAATATATATCGGAGGGCTCTATCTCCAGCTGGTTCTCTCCGATGTAGAAGCATTGATCCTGAATGTTCCACCTTTCAACCAGCCACTCAAGGAATGGCACCTGGCCCCTCATACCAGGTATGGCCCAGCATTTGTACAAACCGCATGCTTTTAACGCATCAATAGAAGGTTGATGACCAATTGCGGCCAAATCAACGTCCTCGTGTTCTCTTTCTCTCCAATCTAGCATGGTGAATGCCCTACACACCAAAAAACAATAGTTAGAATTCATTTGAAAAAATTTGGTTGGTTGAATTTGGAGTTTGGGGTTTCAAAATGCGTGTTTCACGGGGTACGCACCCCGCGTTCAGAACACAGAGCGGCGGTACGCAGCTGGTCTGAAGGCGGGCTGCGTACCCCGAGAAACATATCCTAAAACCCTAAACCCCCTAAAAAATCAAACTAAAACCTAAAAATGAATTTCAAACGGATGAAATTGAAGAGGAGGATGTTGTGGAATACCTGAAAGAGACGGCGCTTGATTCTGACGGTTGGATTCTCCGCAATGACCACAGGAAGTTTTCTTGTCAAAAGCCCTTCTCTCAACCTCAACAGTAAAATGGTAAAAATGACATGGTAAAAAGTCTTTTTATAGGTTTTTTGGATGAATGAATGCTAATTTTGTTTATTTTTCACCATGAAAGGACATTTTTCAATGTATTTTTACCCATCTTAAACAGGTATGAGTAATGTGTCGTTTTTGTGCAGGACAAAAGGAATTTAGAGTAAAATCATCATTTTTCACGAACCAAAACATCAGAGTCATCTTTTAAGCTCTTTTCTGACTCCTAAAACATGAAAAGATTGTCGAGCGCTTCTTTTACACTCGTTAAAATGGAATTAAAAGACGGTCCCCTTATAGCTCTTTTCTGACCGTAAAAACAGGAAAAGATTGCCGGGTTTTTGTCGTTTCAAACTCGATATGGAAATAAAACGACGTGTCCTTGATCGCTTTTTACTTTTCAGGTCAGAGACACTAATCATGAAAGTACTCCTTGGTCGCAAGATCAAGCGGTTCTCCCAGGTATTATTTTATACTTTTTCGGGCTTGGGGGACACAAATTTACGAAAAAGTTCAACCTGGAGTCTTCTTAAGTTTTTCAGACTCTCTAAAATTGAAAAACGTCGAGTTTCTCCTATACTGGGCTCGTTAAAATTTCACAGTAAAGGACCTGTTCAATTACAAACAGGAACGAACCACTCCTTCCTAGGGTTCGAATCAAAACTAGGTTGGACTCATCCGAAGGATGAGCTTATAATCAAGCATATGTTATCCTCCTCAAGCTTGTTAAAAATAAAGAGGTACTTTCCAGAAATGGTGGGGGAAAAGAGAGAAGAATGAACCTATTTGTTATCCTTTGTTACAGAAGAACCTTATCACCGCTCTTGAACACAACACTTTCCGTTCACCTGGGTTGGGAAATCCTTTGCCTTAAAAGTTGATCAAACCACTTTGAAAGTCTTCAACCGTTTCCGGGTATTAACTTTGGGTCAATCGTAACCAAACCATCTGTTGTGTCGTTATGTGTTCAAGAGGTCTCTGCAAATAAACTTTCATCTGCAAAATGCTGGTCATCCATTTGACCATCCCTGAGTCAGTCCTTACAGCAACATTTCTTCAACTTGAACAATGATTTCGTGTTGTGGGCTTGCCTGCAACAGGTCGCTTTCTATCGACATCAGCACATTATCTAGAGAGATGACTTAGAAATTGTCAGTACCTTGAAGTCTGCATGCATCAATGGCAGGTTTCTCGCCTTTGACGTCAGTTTACATCATTGACTTTCAATCGAAGGATTCCGTGAAATGTTCGACATCAACTCATTTATTCACATCTCATGGATTGTACTGGGTACTTTGAGAACCATTGACATTACTGGTGGTCTCTCTCACACTTGTTAACGGTTTACATCATCGACTGGTAATCAAGTGGTTTCTACCATGTTCGACATCAACTCATTTATTCGCATGGCTAGAATCGTACCAATTCGGGGAGTAGAGATGAAGACCCTGGATCTAGTTTCCACCATCCAGGCTGCGAGGAGTTTTGTATTCATTATATAGTAGACCAATTATAAACAGATGGCTGCATCCATACTGTGTCTACGCAAGTCTATGATTATGATGTACTGCAAGATCATTCCTGTATCAGAGTAGTTAGTCTGTTAGTTAAAGTTTTGATCTGAGTATGGGAATGCCTACCTCAGCGATGATATAATCTTATACATGTATTTTGTGTTGAAAATTGCAGGTTCTGACCAGGCTCTCCACGAGATAATCCTTGAAATGATAAAGCGCTTCACCCTTCCTAGATAATACAAAACCCTAATCTACTACAGGCTTTTCACTTTAGGGGGCAATCTGTTACACTAAAAAATGTCACCATGGCTATTTATAGTTAGTATGGCTCTATCAACGGTCATGCTATCCTCCTGGGCAAGTCTTATGCCTCTGCTCTCCATGTCAAACTCCAAAAAGAGAGAAAGTCTTTGTAAATATGTTTATCTCTGGGTACGCAGATTCTCTCGGCCTTACCTGCGTATACGCACCTGATGTTCACAAAAACTGCGTACTTGTACGCTCTGTATGTAAAGGGGCACGTGCGTACCCCTGTAAAGGTCAAAAGGCGCAAGTTTCACTCCAAAAAAGTTACTTGTGGTCATTTCTAGAGGCTTCTAGAAGTATGTTTGACGTGTATGAAGCGCCTCCAGATGGTTCATGTATCCCTACCAAAGAGTAACTTATCCCATCAATAAGGGAGCTATCCCATCCAAAAAGGGGATTATCCCATTGATGGTGGACCTGATTAACTTCCTCTTGAGCACTATAAATACAGGCATTGGGCCAGAAGGAGAGGAGGTTGAAAGCTAAACATTTCTAAGGGTAGATGCTGCTGGAATTAGGACTCCCATTTAGAAGCTTGTGAGGAGAGATTACCATCTTTGCTTGTTCTATTTGGAAGTGGGTGAGCTTTGTCAAAGTAAAGGAGAACTCTTGATGGACCCTGGGAGGGACTTGCACAACACCAAGGCTCAGGTTGTAATTGTTCCTTTTGTTTCCTATTAATGCAAATGAGTCCATTCTTCTCAATAACTTGTTATTTATGAGTTGTTTCATGTACTCCTTGGTCTATGTGTTAAATATGTTTTATTTTATGAGATTATCAAGTGCTATTTAATCGTTTGATTGTTAGTGAATGCAGGTTTCGAAGTGAAGGAGGAGCTCATCCGGATCAGCGAGGCTGGACTGCTACAACAACGTTGGACTATAGGTAGGATCTAAACACTTGATTTCTCGTATAGTAAATGCATGTTTAGAGAAGGATTGCTCTTGTTTGTCTTGTTTGTCACTAGAGAGTCTTAGGCTCCTAGGGAGGTTGGTTGTGTCCGCACTATCGACTCTTTCCGTCTGACAGGCTCGAGTGCATATTCATCCTCATTACACAATAATTGAAACACCAATAGCTAATCACTCAACACCATACCTCTTAAAAGTAAATATTTTATGTAAACATGTCAAAACCTCTACAAGCATCAAACATTCAAATAATTCTCTAAGAGAGGGGTTTCCAAAAACATACTCAACTACAATTGGTTAACATTTTTTCTTATATGCAAGTACTCATCCCCTTGACAATTAGATCAATCGGTCCTCCATTACTAGCTACGAGCTTCTATACACTAGTATCCACTTATTGGTCTTGAAGTTGAGGCTCTATTGCATACTATGTAGCTGTTGTAGTCAACAAAGTTCAAACCGCACAAGATCTGTGATTATTACCTCTAATTGAGGGCCATCTTATATCCTAATGTCTATTTAACCTCCCAGATATGGCCTTCCAGACACATTTCCATGCTACCCATGACTCCCTGAACCTTTATTTTTGGCAGATTTACATTCCATGATGGCAATCTCTCATTAGCATGTGATAATGGCTCTCCTTAGTAACAATGTCTTTTGTTTCCTCCTCATTCAATTACTACTAACACCATAACCATCCACTAGGGAGTTTTAATGAGCACCTTCACATCACCATAAATTCTCAAGTAGGAACCCCTCTTTATTCATCTCATAAATTGTTGGGAGTCTCCATGAAAACATAGAACTTAGCATGGTCATGCCATCTGCAGTAGCACCCTCATGATGGTTATTAATCATCATTGTTATTGTTTTCATATTCGCCCTTTCTTTTGATCCAATTTACCTTTATCTATGCGTCAAATCAAATTTCACCAACAAATGTGCAGGGATTAGGTCTTTATTGAATTTTGTAGCTATGGTTGTTGGGTAGCGGAAGCCCTGTGCAATGGGTATGGGGCGCGAAGCCCACAATTTTGGGTAAGAGTAAGGTAAATACTTTGCGAGATGCACAGAGCGCAATTTGTAATAAGTCAAAGTCAAAAGGGTAGTCCACCCAAAAATAAAGTAAAGAAATGTAAGATGAGTCGACCCGCCCATGGATCATGGTCCATGGAAAGGTATAAATAGAGCGAGGCTCTATGGGTAGATTAGCTAAGTTTTTGGTGTGATTTTGAGATCTGATATGTAATGGGTGTCTGAGAAGAGCATTCTGAAAGTGTCTGTAAATCTGAGTCGGGGGGTTTAGGTAGAGGATACAGGCTCTGCAGTTGTGTATGCAGAGGCCTGGAAGAGTCCGCAGCTATGTGCGCGGACCCCTGTAGCTGAGGGCGCAGGGAAAATCTAGATGTAAGGGTGATAAGTGGAAATAAAGATAAGTTTCTTCTGAATTCTGTGTTAAATCTGAATTATCACAACTCTACTCTTTTATGGTTAATGTAACTATTTTTATCTATGCGAAAATGCTTATGGAACAATTGTTGAAATGTGGGTTTAATCTTAATGCGTGAACTAAAAAATTCTAATAAATGTTTGCTTAAAGACCCCCTTAAAATAGATCTGAGCTGCAATACTTCATCCACTAGATTAGATTTGTAGATTGTGCATGGTATTTAAGGTCTGCGCAAATACAGTGTAACGCAAAGCTGCAAAACGCAACGCAAAACCTCCAAACCACATCGAGACATCTAAAGGGTGTGGAAACCTGGTTACAGCACCCTCCCCTACTACCTCGGGTGAGACCTTAGTTCGCACTTTGCGGGCTGTTGCCAAAAGGGCCGGTAGCTGTGGGATTTGCTTGGCTAAACAATTCTTCCGAACATGGGTCAGACCCATACAAGCCAACAAATGGTTCTGTTGTCGGGACGGAGATCTGCCTAAGGGGTGACTAATGTCGGAACACTATAACCCTACAAAGAAGGAGATTGAAGAGTGGTGGGATCTGAAACTCCAAGATTTCACAGTTCAGGAAAACAGAAACCCGTGAATATCAGAGGAAGATTGGCTGGAACGGTATCTATTCACAGATATTCACGAGATCTTCTTTGTGTTGTTCCCAATAGAGTTGTATGAGTCGATCGCAAGGCTAGCTGATAATGTGGGAAGGTGCAGATTGGACTAGCCTATTGTGCGGACCCTAGAACTGGTGTGCAGGCTAGAAGCCACCGAGGATAAAATTGCGTGCGCAGTAGATCATTGGATGGATCGGATAATAGGAGGGTTTATCACTAAGTTCTCGATAGATACTATCATGAGCTATAGCGAAGCAAAAAGGCGGTTTCTCCAAGGACCTCGAGGTAGGTATATCAAGTCATTAAATACTTGCATTAAAATGTTGTTGTGTGAAAAACAGATTATGCGCGTGTATTGATGTCTGGGGTAACATGGAGTGGAAGAGGTTATCGTAGACCGGGAGGGATAGAGAATAGTCCTTTGGCTACCATTTAATGGGAAAGCGAAGAGGAGCTCGCGAGGCTCTCACCAGGGAGTGCTGTCTGGTGGATCAGGGAGCACTTCCTGTTGATACCACCTCCATCGACACCACCACCTGCGTCACCTATGTCAAGTCCATCCACGCCAATACCGACCCTGCCATCCACCGTGCCACCACCAAAAGTCGGGATGGCGAATGCAATCCAACTGCTAGTGTTTAGGGGTGTAGGGAATGAAGAATCAGGACGATTCTAGTTTGTGATACGATCTGTATGGGATGCTCAAGGCATAATAGATGAGAACATCAAGAAGGCCACCTTAGTTAGTGCACTACAGGATCGTGCGCTGACGTGGTACATAAAATACACGACTGATCATCTGAAAGAAGGAATAATGGCAATCCAGGATGTGCTAAATAAAGAGTTTGGTCGACCAAAATCAGAAACCTAGTCGGTTATTTGGTTCAAGGAGATCGCCATGTTGCCTGGCAAAACTCTATGGGACATGAACCAAAGGTTAAAGAGCACCATTCGCAAAGCCAACATGACCTTGCCAGATGCACAGCATTGCGCGTGGTTTGTGGCGTCATTGACACCACATCTAAGGATGGCTCTGGCACAACAAAAGATCTCAACCCAAGCTGAGGCACTAGAGATAGCAATGAGGTTACATGAGACCCCAATACCAGATCTAAGGTTGGGAGTTCAAAAAATCCACACACAGCTTCAAAACTTGAGTCTATAAATGCAGAGCTTGAAGTAAGAAAGAGTGTCCCGACTAGAGGTACATGCAAAGGTAGGATGTATTAAATGCAAGAGCTGAGCACACGATAAGGACCATTTCCCAGTATTTGCGAATTATCTGGCGAGGAGAGGCTTGATACCGTTAAAAGTGGAGGTACAAGTAGGATCGAGTGTCGCGACTGCACTTTGGTGCGCGAATTTTCAGGTGGGCAAGAAACAAGCAACAAATAACTACCACCTATTGCAAAAGTATACCCAGACCCCGCAGCAGTTGTATTGCAACTTTTGTTGATCGGTGGGACACGATGAGCAAACGTGTCGAAGTTAAGACTTAATGATGGAAAGAACCCCAGCTTACTGAATGCAGACTAAAGTATTGGGAGGATTTCAAGGACGCGACCGAGGAAGAGGAATGGGGCCCAGGTAGGGCTGCGGACAGCTAATCTGTTGTAATTGTGGAGGGCCGGGACACTATGCTCGCAACTGCACTAACCCAACCAGGACTTCATGCCCCTACTGCAAGTAGTTTGATCATGAAGTGGTAGACTATCCAACCTTAATTGCCCAAATGTGTGAAAAGGGAGTACTCCAATCTCCACCAACCCAGAATATCCAGATGATGTGAGCGGAACCTCAGAAAGAGGATCCAAGTATAAATATGGTACTAAGAAGCGGCACAACTGTAGGAGGTAATCTGCAAGAAGAATGTGTTGGAGGCGGAAAGAGTTGCGACACACCTACAAAAGAACTGAACTTTGAGCTGGCATAGGGGAGGATGATGCCAACGGAAGCTCAGCAGAGCTTCATGGAAGCTTCTACCCCAGGTAGGAGGGATCAAACGCAGTCAGGATTGGACCGCTCCATGATTACGACATTTCTCGAAACCTGCATGAAGCTACTGCGCAATGGTAAGGCCATTCAAGGATTGCAAGGGTTAATCACCAGGTGCGCCAGATCCAGCGAACCACATGTAGTCTGAAAAATAGGGAGACATGCTCTGTGCACCGGACGGGAAATGAGACTGACAATGCAAATCAGTGAATATGAAATGGATCAATTCGTCTTTGACTTAGGCTTAGATGCGAACGTATTATCTAAACAAACATGGGAGTGCATGGGCAAGCTTGCATTGCAATGGTCCCCAATTTAGTTACGAATGGCCAACCAACAAAAGATCTTACCAATGGGCTGACTGCCAAGAGTGACTGTGGATATTGATGGTGTAAGTACGCCGACTAATTTTGAAGTTGTAGAAATTGTTGATGATAGTAATCCTTACCCTGCATTTCTCGGAATTGATTGGGAAACAGACATGAAAGGGATCATTAACTTAAAGAGGCAGAAAATGACATTCGCAAAGAAGTCACTGTGGGTAGTAGTTCTGTTGGACCCAGTGGAAGGAGAACGCTACACCGAACCCATGCGCGATGAGGATAGTAACGATGAACTGGATTGCATCTATTAGATAATAGCATAGGACCAGGATTAGGTGCATTCCGTGGATGGTGGAAGAACCTCGTGGGAACGTGATAGCACCTTCATAATGGATTCCTAGGAGGAGACTGAACGATGGTAGAACCGGTTGTAGGAAGTTACGACACTTAACTACAATATGATTCGGTCACTACGATGCGTAACCACCGAGGAGAGACAGCAGCTGGTAGAGAGTGCCACAACAAATGAAGGGCAACTCGTCCAGCTCGGCACTGTGTACACAGCACAGGAACAACATGATGGGTCAGAGAACGTGTTGCGCATACCGGCGGGGGCTGGGAAGCCAAGATCTAGGAAGCGGTTCCAGGTACGCATTGGAAGATGTACATGGCTGCCAAGCTGGTATACATCGATCAGTCATCAATGACGAAGGGTACGAATGCATATTAGGCAACCATCAACCAAACCAGATCTGCGCAGAATGAAGGCTCACACAGCTAGGCAAGGAAGTCTCTCGGATACAGCTCACCCTATCAATGACAATATCCATGACAGAATTCAGCAGCCTGGGTAGTCATTTGGCGCGGTAAGGTGCAGCTGGGTAAGTTAGAAGAAACAGGGGCCAAAGTCTGCGCACAGAGTGCGAAGCTGGATAAAACTATTAACAAGTTGCAGTTAGAAGCCACCTACATGGATCACACAAAGGAGCGAATGAAGGAAACGGGCATGGCTGGCTATCCTACCCTGCTACAAGCAGTGACCCCGCTAGCATGGTTGCGCTGGCACCTAAAAGGACAAGACCACACACACCGCAACCCGTTAGCAGAATCAAAGAAACACAGAAGGTGCTCTCAGCCTATGCTAGTCAGGAAATGGAAGACCCACATGAGGGGTTCGCCCCCTTGACTATCCATAGGAGGACCAGTCCCAGTGCTCCAAGCAGTTGAAAGAGGGAACGAGACTATAAACTAGGCTGCTGCAAAGCTGCGTGATATGACCTCAGCCTACATACAAAAATTGCATTTACGATCTTGGGGTTTTGCTGCCACAAAGGAACGATGGAAAGTGATCATTGCAGGTATTGTTCATGATATGATGACCCATTTAATGCATCATGGAGCAGGCAGCAGGAAATTAAGGCAAAAGAATAACCACCAAAATCGCATTGATGAGCTACCGCAAGGGTAAGCAACCAATTTTAAATTCCAAATCATATATAAGCATAGTAAGGATCACACCACCACATCTTACCATCCCGCAAGAAAGCCACCTTGGGTTAGGAACAAGTGCAAGATAAGTGACAAGCAAGCTTCACCGCAAACAGCCGAGCTCCCTAAATCACCTCGAATGCCGAGGACCAGGAAGGACCTTGAGATCCCAGAATCTGTCATAAGGTCGCCACGACACCTACATTTCGACAAATTCACAATGAAGGAAAAGGGTAAAACTGTTACCATTGACAGTGATATGGAAGCCGAAGATTCTCCCACATATGTCAAAGAAGTCAACCCTGAGGAGGATCCTATACAGCCTGTGCGACGACCCAAGTATGTGCCTCCAAGCAAAGGGAAGGCGAAGGTACCTGCAAACCTAGATGAAGTTGACACTGTCATCGCTACCCCAACTCTACCAAAAGTAATCCCAGTAGAAATCTCAGTGGTTGGTCGTGTAGCAGCAATGAAATTTGAAGATTAGGATCTCACAGATACAGTAAAATTTCCACACCTGGCGACAGATGCACTGATGGAGCAGATTGTATAAGGGACGGTGACAACGCTACAGTCTAAGGAGTGGTTGCGGAAGGTGGGCAAAGCTGGGTTACTATGTCTCTTGTCGATTCCCCGCTTCCTCCGGCCTCTGATAACCATGTTGGTTATAAAGCAGTTGCTTTGTTTAATTCATGAGAAAATATTATGGGTTAGTAAACCCGTCAGTATCACAGCTGAACTTGTTCATCGAGTTTCGCACCTCCCCTGCGATGGAAGAGACCCCCAATAAATTACTTATAAAAGTAACGATGTCATGATGATAGAACGACTGAAAAAGAAGTATCAGCTCCCGAAGGGGCAGCGGGGGTATGTCATTGATAGTATCTCAGATAAAGCAGTCCGCGTCGCCACTCAATTACTAGCAGGGAAGGTAATGAGGAAATGTCGTGGCACTGAGGTTCCAACAATCATTATTGCACTCATAGAAGAATGCGTAGCCGGCGTATGGTTCAATTGGTCCCAGTTCCTTTGTGAAGAATTTCCAACCAACTGCCGCAAAGTGCAGGAGGAGGGCAAAACTTTCCATTATGCATGGTTGCTCCTATCCATCATGCTAGTTGCTACTGACTTACCCGAAGAGAGCCAGTTTTTTGTCTTGGATTCGGATTGGCCGGAAGCCACTCGATATGCTTCCCTCCAGGCGACAAGAGACAGGACAAATCCAAAACATCAAAATATTTTGGGTACTGATGGATGCCAGTATACGTCAATGGATTAATGAGCTGCATCGCTTGTCCGATGGGATCTATGAAAGCATGAAACATATTGTCGAATTTAAAGTAGACACGCATCGCATCTACATCAGGGTGCATAAGGACCCGGCATGGACATGGACCTCACTCCGATTCATTTCCATTGACAATGTGTTTGATGGGATTATGGATACTTGGCCACCGACATGGCACGATTGCAAGCAATAGAGTGCAACGAGGCCGCTGTCATGTAGAAAAAGGAGGAAGCTAAGTGGGCTACGCAGCAAAAGTGCAATGAATAGCTCACCGCAGAAGTTAAGGCAGCACGGGAAGCGGCTCTGGTAGCAGTGGGAAAGACACCACCAGGAGGGGCAGCGTCAAAAACAGACAAGGGCAGTCAGAAGGTACCCCCTAAGATGGTCGTGGATGAACCACCAACAACAGGCACAAATTCACCTTTGAAGCGGCTAGCGACATCAAAGCGGCCGAAGCCACAAAAAAAGGCAAAGGCATCTAAAATGGACAGTGGAGTGACCATGTTAACCAAAGGAGACATAACTGAAATCAAGAACACTATTCGCGACACCACTTGGGAGGCAATCAATGAGGCCTTGTCGGAGTAGCAGATTGTGTTGGGGGAACTTCATACGTGGCTACAAGAACTTGGCACCAAAATAACGCCAATTGGCATCAGTGCTACTCCAGCGGTTTCTGGTATGCTAACTGTGGAACCGTTGTTAAAAGCTCAGATGGCTTAGTCCGTCTCGATTCCCGCAGAAGCATTGACCACGACCAATGAGTAGGACCGAGTTGTGCTAGGATGAATTACAGGGCTAGGGCTAAACGTGGATGTTATGCCGCACAAAAGATTGCAACAACACCACAATTGAACTCCGCGCTAGGGCTGGTCATGCTGAATAAGTACTCCAAGAGTAGAAAATTAATATCGAACAGCTACACCTCCAATGTGATGAAGCAGTCACGCAAAAACAGCAAGTGGAGAAACTAGTAGCGGAAGCCTGCTCAAGTGCCCAAGAGTTAGAAATTACGGAGGACTTGCCTATTGAAACACAAATCCATAAACTGGCCACTGGGTTCTGAAATGCAAAGGAGGAGGCCGCGCGAATCCAGCTAGAGCTCAGCTCGCAGATCGTGAACTTAAAACTACAGGTCCCACCATCGACACCACCAGAGATCCTAGAGCAACGCAAGAACATTATTACTATGGGGCGCGTGATGCTCACACGGTCAATGGCGGAATGTACTGAGCTGCTAACTCAGTCGATTGTTACGCTCACCGCCCTTCAGGAGGATCAAACACTTCGTCGATTGGAATCCGAGGCCCGGGAGCTCTAGCAAGCTTACAATTAGCTCAGAGGGACTGCGTAGACTGTTGCTATCATGCAGCACTTGGCTAAGATGCGAGAGGTGCAGGACATGAAAATTCAAGCCGATGTCGCTAGACAAAAGGAAGCAGTGGTTAAAGCCCATCTCCAGCCGTGGCTGGACGAGGCATTTATGGTTTCAACCACCATAGAGCACAAGGTAGCCCACATGTAGGCCGAGTATGCCACTATGGCGATAGTAGAGACAAGGACTGAGGTGTCAGTGACACACGTCGAATGGATGCAGTGCATGACGGAAGAGTTTGCTACTAGCACAAGTGATACACAGAAGTTGTTGACCAATCTCTGCGCAAAGTTGGACGCACCGGCTGAGTGACTCAGGACGAGTCACGATGATTGTGTTGGGGGACTGTTGGGTAGCGGAAGCCCTGTGCAATGGGTATGGGGTGTGAAGCCTGCAATTTTAGGTAAGAGAAGGGTAAAGACTCCGCGAGATGCGCAGAGCGCGATTTGTAATAAGTCAAAGTCAAAAGGGTAGTCCACCCAAAAATAATGTAAATAAATGTAAGATGAGTCGACCCACCCATGGATCGTGGTCCATGGAAAGGTATAAATAGAGCAAGACTCTATGGGTAGAGTAGCTAAGTTTTTGGTATGATTTTGAGATCTGATATATAATGGGTGTCTGAGAAGAGCATTCTGAAAGTGTCTGTAAATCCGAGTCAGGGGGTTTGGGTAGAGGATAGAGGCTCTGCAGCTATGTGTGCAGAGGCCTGGAAGAGTCCGCAGCTGGGTGCGCGGACCCCTGTAGCTGAGTGCGCAGGGAAGATCTAGATGTAAGGGTGATAAGTGGAAATAAAGATAAGTTTCCTTTGAATTTTGTGTTCAATCTGAAGTATCACAACTCTGCTCTTTTATGGTTAATGTAACTGTTTTGATCTGTGTGAAAATGCTTATGGAATAATTGTGGAAATCTGGGTTTAATCTTAATGCGCGAACTAAAAAAATCTAATAAATGTTTGCTTAAAGACCCCCTTAAAAAAGATCTGAGCTGCAATACTTCATCCACTAGATTAGATTTGTAGACTGTGCAAGGTATTTAGGGTCCGCGCAAATACAGTGTAACGCGAAGCTACAGAACGGAGCACGAAACCTCCAAACCACATCCAGACATCCCAACGGTGCGGAAACTTGTTTCTAGCACCCTCCCCTGCTACCTCGGGTGAGACCTCAGTCCGCACTTCGCACGCTGTTTTTGAAAGGGCTGATAGCTCTGGGATTTGTTTGGCTAAACAATTCTTCCAAACCTGGGTCAGGCCCATATAAGACAACAATGGTTGGCATTCATAATGTTTCATTTGTACTTGAAATGATGAAATAAAAATTATTTGAAGCATTTTCTTCATGCTTGTAAGAAAAAGAAAATATTTATTTCTTTTATATTCAAAATAAAATTTTATAAGGCATGTTCCTCATGACCTTATCAAAGAGGAAAAATGAAAATTTTCAATTTTCAATTTGGAAACCAGAAGATTCCCAAGTTGTCCTCCCATTGTTGAATTCAACCCTACCAAGAGACACCTATTTGACCTCCTCCAACATATAGATAATGATCACCTATCTCTATTCCAAACACAATTCGCATCACATCTTCAAGCATATTTCTCATATAGCATAGTGAAGGAACTTGAAGAAGAGGAAGCTCAAGTTAGAGAAGAAGAAGAAGAAGAAGTCAAATTGAAGAATGAGTCTACTCGCGCATGTGGATCCTTCTATTATCCTGGCACGTTTGGTCATAGATCTGAAATTTTTGTGGTAAAGGTCTAAAAATCCGAGGCAAAGGAGAGGCCGAAATTCGACCCTAGTAAAGACTTAGAGCAAGTTTGTTGAGAGGCTCCTTGAAGTGATTTGGGAATTTTTGACTTGGAATATTGGGCATCTTGTAGTTGTCATATTTCTAGTTAGTTTGACTTTTACGTATCTCTTGTTGCATTGATTTTCTAAGGAAAAGGTTGGTTGGGTTTTCCCCCAAGTGGGTTTTCCTAAGGTAAAATCTTGTTGTCTCTTTTTTCATTATGATCTCTATTTTTCTATTGTCTATGTGGTTGAATTTCTAAAGTATAATTACTTAATGCTCACCTTGTTGTAGAAAATCATGTAGATTCACAAGCTAATGCAATTTTCTAAAGCAAGAGACAAGAATCTACTTCTACTCTTTACAGTGGAAGCCCATAAACATTGAGCAAACAATAATCAATAGAGGAAGAGAACCAAAGGCACATAACACAATAAATATAGGGGAAAGCCATAGCTCAAAACCCCACTATCTATTTTGTATTAATCCAGAAAATCAAGATGAAATTACAATGCTTGTTCTCTCTAGAACAATCCCAGCGCTCAGCAAATTCAATCTCCAACTCATAAGCAAGCTCAAGGCCAAATCTTAGCCAATTCACAAGCTCTCCAAGTATCTATTCCAATGTGTAATTCCTATGAAGGATAGCTTGCATTTAAATGGAAATAAAGCCTCTAAAAATAGTGCAATCCCTCAAGAATCATTTCCTGATTACATGCACTACCAGTGCAACTTAGAAAAATCTAAAAAAAATAGTAAAATTTCCTTACACTATAGTCTTGAATGGGTCTTTCTCAAAATCGAGATGCATGAGTTTCTGATGAGTAAATATTCAGTTAATTAGAGTAGCATTGGTGGAGCTCATTAGTGTCACCATTGACTGTTAACTCACTATTAGTTCTCTCAATCAGTTTGAGAACTAATTTAACTGAACTGACTCATGAAACTGAGTCTTATATTTTACAAATCACAATTAACTCACACTGGACTCCTACAAAGTAGGGAGAACATATACATGACTTCCAAAAGACTTCCAACTTGAATTTCCTAAGTTAAGTAAGTTTAATAAACTTAATTTAACTATTTTAAGTTGATATGAGAATAGAATTCGAATTTAATTCACAATTTAATTCAAGGAAAAATCAAACTGGAATTTCTTCTTGTCATTTCTCAACACTCTCTCTCAACAAGAAAGGGATTATCAACTACCCTGATCTTATCTCTGTGAAACTTGAATTTACATATTGACAATGACTTTGTCAATATGTCATCATCTTACTCCTCCATGGGAATGTAATCTAACAACATGATCTGCCTCAATACCCAATCTCTCAGATGATGATACCGGATATCAATATTACTTGGACTGATCATGAAAGACTGGATTTTCAGAGAGTTTGATACAACTCAGATTATCACAATAAATCATTGTCGAATCCATCTACTGACCAAAAAAACTAACCAGGATCTTCCTCATCCAGATAGCCTCACATGCTTCCTGACTTGCAACCATGTACTCTGCCTCTATCGAACTGAGTGCAACCGATCTTTGTTTCCTGCTGTACCAAGAAACTATCACTGAACCAATACTAAATATCCCTCTTGATGTGTTATTCTTGTCAGATGGACTCCCTACCCAATCTGCATCGGTGAAGCCTTGAAGCTTCACTCCCTCTTTCTATATGTACCATAACCCAAACTGAGTAGTGCCTCTGAGGTATCTCAATACATGCTTTTCTTCCTTCCAATACATCTTGGTAGGCTAGGCCATCGCTTAACTAAGTTGGTTAACTGCATAGCACATATTTGGTCGTGTGTTCACTAAGTACATGAGTGAACCTACAAGCTACCTGTAAATAATGGCTTCCACTACTTCCCCTGAAGTATAATCCTCCTTCCTCCAGTTACCAGCTAGAGGAGTCTCCATGGGTTTACTGCTCTCCATGAGGAATCTCATGATTATCTCGTTGGCATACTTTCCCTAAGATACAAACAACTCCCCATCTCCCCACCACACCTCCATGACAAGAAAGTAATGCATGAGCCCCATGTCCTTCATCTCAAACTCTCTTGCAAGGTCCTCCTTGCAATATTTGATGAGCTTCTCATCACATGTCAATATAAGATCATCTACATAAATTATAATGATCAACATCTTAGCTTCCACCACTATGTGATGCAGTGTTGCATTCGCTTCACTCTTTGTGAAGCCCAACCCAGTGAGGTAGATATCTATCCTGGTGTATCAAGCACGGGGTACTTGCTTCAACCCATACAGTGCTCTCTTTAGTCGACACACATGCGACTCATGGTTCAAGGTTTCAAAACCTTTGGGTTGCTCCATGTACACCTCTTCCTCAATCATGCCATTGAGGAAGGAAGCCCTCACATCCATCTGATGGATCTTCCAACCCATCTGTGTTGGTAGTGTGAAAATAGATCTGATTGATGAGTACCTTGCAACAGGAGTAAAGGTATCATCATATTCAATCCCATCTACCTGTGAAAAGCCACGGGCCACAAATCTGGCCTTATGCTTCTCCACACTACCATCTGCAGCTTTCTTTACCTTGTAAAGCCAATGGGAGCTCACAACTAACTTGTCCTCCGGTCTCGGGACCACATCCAAAACCCTATTTCGAATTATGGAGTCATACTCCTCCACCATCACATCAACCCAAACCAGCTGCACTGCTTCCTGAAAGGAAGATGGATCTATCACAACACATGAACCCATAAGTGCCATGTATTGAGTTTACCTCTCTAGTGGCCTCCTCTGTCTACGTTGAGAAGAGGGTGTTTCCACATTCTCCCGTGCATCATCCAACAATCTATCACCCTCTATAGTGCGCTTTCTTCCCTTTCTGGAAGCCTCTGCCTAATTGGATGTCTCCACTCTCTGAACCTATGCATGTGGTTGCTCCACATCAATATGAGGCCTCTCAACCTTAGGAGCTAAAAGTTCCTCATCTGCATGTAGCTCAAGCTCCCTCTTAAGGGAAACTCACATGGCCTTCTCCTCATCGAACCTGATATCCCTGCAAACCACTTTCATCCGACTGGTTGTCATGTACACCCGATAGTTGTGGGGTGTATCAGTGTACCCCACAAAGATCCCAAACTCTATTGTTTACTCAAGCTTCTTCTATGCATATTTGGTCACATGGAAATAAATCGATGACCCAAAAATCCTGAAGTGACCAACATCTAGCTTCTTACTAGAATAAACCTCCTCTGATGTCTTCATCTCAAGTATCCGATGTGCGCTACAGTTTTGAACATAAATCAGTGTGTTGCATGCATCATCCCACAAGTGTAGTGGTAGGCCCTGATCATGCATCATTGCCCTTGCTTCCCCTACTATTCTTATGTTCTTCCTCTCGGCAACCCCACTATGTTGAGGGTTATGGGGTGATGTCAACTCTTGTTTAATCCCTTCTACTACATAGAAGTTCTTAAACTCTTGGAGACATACTCACCACCTCTATCACTCGATAGAGCTTTAACCTTATTTCTAGACTCTTTCTCTACCAATTCTTTGAACTCACAAAATTTGTGAAAGTTTGATCCTTTTTCTACATAAAAAATACCCATTATTTACAAGAATAGTCATCAACAAATATAGCATAATACTTGTGTTTGGTTGTAGATGTTGTCGAGAATGGTCCACACACATCTGAATGGACTCTCTCCAAAATAGACTCTGCTCGACTATCTCTATCTCCAAAGGAATACTTGGTGTATTTTCCCAAAGTACAACCCTTGCATGTATTATCTTGCTCAAGCGTACCTTTGGGAAGACCGGTAGAGATTTGTTGCAATATCTTCAAAGCCACATGATGCAAGTGGCCCAATTTCCCATGCCACAACTCTTCGACGTCTCGGCTCAACATCTTTTCTGCTTTTGAGCTCAAAGCAGCACAATCCTCTACCTCTATCTTATAGAGATTTTGAACTTGAATCCCTATCTTCTTTACTTGACTGATGGCTATGTGTCAAAGGAACACCTTTCCTTTCGAAAATATCACATCATAGCCTCTATCCTCAAGCATGTAAATGGATACCAAGTTCTTTGTCAGTCCGGGTACATGCATAACATTCTTCAAGGTGAGTGGAGCCGCATGCTCCCTTATTAAAGTAATAGTTCCCACACCAGTAACACTATACTTACCATAATCACCCATCTCGATATGCATCTTGAAATCTTTCTCCTCCAATTCACTGAATAAATCTTTATCGACAGTCCTGTGGAAAGAAGCTCCACTATCTAAGTACCAAACATTTCCCATCATTAAAGACACCATGCATGCAATGAGGGAAAAGTCCAATTCGAATTGGGAGGCAAAATCCTCACCTTCCGCTCCTCTTGAGGGCTTCTCCTTGGACTTCTTCAATGGATAATTTGTAGCAAAGTGTCCCATCTTGTGAAAATGAAATCATTTCACTTTCGTCATGTCCTTCTTACCTCCATGAGAAGAATCTGATTTGGAATGGAAAATTTTACCTTTCCCCTTCCTCGCCTAAATCGATAAGGCATGGTTCTCTTCATCATCCATCTTTGGTGAAGAGCCATCCCTGGTGTTCCTCCTAATCTCATCCTTCATCAAATCCGACCATAGTCATTCCCAATCTAGCAGCTTCTCCCAATCATTGATAGAGTCCTGATAACTATGCCAACTCTTTGGGAGTACGAAAAGAGAAAGGCTCGCCATATCCTCCTCGACAACTGTGATTCCAACACTTCCAATTTCATCCCAACATTGAGTGAACTTGGTCAAGTACTTTGGAATCGTCTCGCCTTTCTCCATCTTGATTTTACGAGGTTTATCCTTCAGTGCCAATTTCCTTTGATCACTGCTATTCTGATGCAAGTTCGTCAATGTTTTCCACATAGGATGCAAGGTTTCCTTTCCATGGAGACTCAAGACAATATGATCTTGACCTCCCTCAAGGAATATCTACCTTGCCTTCACCACACACTTCTTCCACTTGGCCAAGTTCTATGCATCAGTAGCTACTGGCTTAGGAATTGCTTGTTCAACAAATTCCTTCAAGACATTGTCCTCTAGCACAACCTCCATCATGTCCCTCCAGGCTATGAAATTTGAGCTTCCTTCCAAGGCATACTCAATCTGCAACCCATGGAACTCCATCTGTCAATCCTGAAGTATGTATTCCCTTCAACTTTCACCTGTAACCCAGAAACTCAAAACTTTGAAATCTCCTCTAGAGAGCTTATTTTAAATGAGTGATGTCTCCCTCATCCGAACTCCAATTTGACTGATTTGTTTTTTGAATTTGGGTATCTTTCCCAAGGAATCCAAATTTACAATTTGTTTCTAAAAAAATTTCACAGAAATTCTCAGATCTTCTCTGAAAACTCTTGTCCCAAAAAACAATCTTGCTCTGATACCATGTAGAAAATCATGTAGATTCATAAGCTAATGAAATTTGCTAAAGCAAGAGACAAGAATATACTTCTACTCTTTACAGTGTAAGCCCATAAACATAGAACAAACAATAATCAATAGAGGAAGATAATCAAAGGCACATAACACAATAAATATCTAGGGAAATCCATAGCTCAAAACCACACTATCTTTTTTGTATTAATCTGGAAAATCAAGATGAAATTACAATGCTTGTTCTCTCTAGAACAATCCTAGCACCCAGCAAATTCAATATCCAACTCATAAGCAAGCTCAAAGCCAAATCTTAGCCAATTCACAAGCTATCTAAGTATCTATTCCAATGTGTAATTCCTATGAATTATATCTTGTATTTAAAGGGAAATAAAGCCTCTAAAAAGGATCATTTCCTAATTGCATGCACTATCAGTGCAACTTAGAAAAATCTAAAACAAATAGTACAATGTCCCTACACTCTAGTCTCAAATGGGTCTTTCTCAAAATCGAGATGCATGAGTTTCTGATGAGTAAATATTCAATTAACTAGAGTAGCATTGGTGGAGTTCATTAGTGTCACCATTGACTATTAACTCACTATTAGTTATCTCAATAAGTTTGAGAACTAATTTAACTGAACTGACTCATGAAACTGAGTCTTCTATTTTACAACTCACAATTAACTCACACTAGACTACTACAAAGTAGGGAGAACATATACATGACTTCCAAAAGACTTCCAACTCGAATTTCCTAATTTAAGTAAATTTAATAAACTTAATTTAACTATTTTAAGTTGCTATGATAATAGAATTCGAATTTAATTCACAGTTTAATTCAAGGACAAATTAAACTGGAATTTCTTGTTGTCATTTCTCAACACTTGTTGTGCTAAATATATCTACATCATTGGAAGTAATTATCGTAGTTCAGAAATAAAAGTACTTTTGTCTATTATACTAGAAAAATCAACATGGTATCAAAGATTTGTTGAAGGAAAGAGCATAAAGATCACTCTTGAAGAAGTCATATTTAAAAATCACTTTGAAGAAACCCTAAATCTATAATCAAGTTTCATATATTCCTTCAACTATGAAATCAAAGAATAAGTTAGAAAGGGCTACTAACTTTAGAGCTTGGAAGACAAGAATCGGCTTAATTCTTACAAGGGAAGTGTTGGAAATTGTGCAAGGAAAAGTGACTAAATTGACAGATGAAGAAAGAAATAAGAAGCAAAAGAGATATGGCATTACTTCCATGAGGATTATTGTGGAATCCTTCAAGGATCATATAATTCCATACATCTCAAAGCTTGATATTTCAAAGAATATGTATGATGCCCTAAATAATTTGTGTACCATAAAAAATATTGGTTAAGTTATGAGTATGAGAAATGAGCTTCATGGTATCAAAATGATGAAGAATGATACAATGGCTTCAAATTTTATGAGGATCTCCCAACTAAGAGATCAACTACAAGTTATTGATGAAATTGCCTCTGACAAAGAACATGTGACCTCAACACTCTATGGACTACCACTATCATGGGATTCATTTGCAACGGGTATAAGCAGCTGAAAGGAAGCTCCAAGTTTGGAAGAACTATGGACAACTTGTTCTGAGGAAGAATCAAGACTATTTTTCTAGAGGAAGAAAGTCAAAGGAAGAAGAAGAATCTCAAGCCTATGCAACTTGTTCCAAGAAAGTTCGAGGAAGAAAGAAGTCTGATTTTCAAAAGAAGAAGAAGTATTTTGATAGAAGACATAATCCTCAAAAGAAGAAATATATGTCACAAATTTAATGTTTCCATTGCAAGATATTTGGTCGCTTTAAAGCTCAATCTCTTGAAAGATTCAATGATAGGAAGAAAATAAGAAATTGGCATGCTGCCACAGAAAAATTTGAAGAAAATTCCAAGAGACCCAAAGTTGAAGGAGATAAATACCACTTCTATTATTCCACACTAACATGATCTCTTCCAAATGGAAACAAAATATGGCAGATTGATAGAGGATATTAAATATATATGATGGGATATCATGATCATCTTATAAGTTTGATGGAAAGGAAATTAACTCAAAAGGTGGAGCTTGGAGAAAACAATAACTATGAAGTCAAATGAATTGGGACAACATTCGTTGAGCTAGATATAGGTGAAAATGTTCATTTGAGAAACATACTCTATTCTCCAAGTTTGGAAAATAATATGGTTTCAATTTCATGTTTAGAAGATATATGAGATAGAGTAGCCTTCATTGATAGGAAAGTCCTTACTTGGAACAAGGGATCTAGTATAAACTCTGCTAGGGTTATTGGAATTTATGAAGGAAGGTTGTATAAACTCCTGGGGAAACCTTCCCAAGATTTAGTGCATAATGATATTAATCCTTTTGAGCTATGGCATAGAATATATGCACATCTTAATTATAGAGCCTTGCCATCGTTTAAACAAATTGTTTCAGGTGTACCATATTTGAAAATAGATCATAAAGGCGTCTGCAAGGGATGTTATTTTTCAAATAATGTCAAGAAACTATTTCCAATTAGTAAACATGGGTCCAAAGATATTTTGGATCTAGGCCACTCTAATGTGTGTGGTCCTATGCTAATGAAATCCCTTGAAGGTTCTCCTTACTATGTTTCCTTTATCGATGACTTCTCTTGCAAGACTTGGATCTATCTTATGAAGTCAAAAGATGAAGTTTCCATAAAGTTCCAAGAATTCAAAGCTAAAGTGGAGAACTTGACAAGGAAGGGAATCAAGACACTGAGATCATATAATGGAGGATAATACACCTCCAAGTAACTCATTTCATTCTGTAAGGAAGTTGGGATTAAGAGGGAGTTGATAATTCCCTATAATCCTCAATAGAATGGAGTGGTAGAGAGAAAGAAAAGATCCATTGAATAATATATGAAGGCAATTATAAATGATCAAGATGTACCAATGTTATTGTGGGGAGAGTAGCTAGGACAACCTTATACATTCTAAATAGAAGTCCTCATCAACTTTTGGAAGATAAGACTCCTAAAGAAGCATTCTCTTGTAAAAAACCATGGGTTGATCATATGAGAATATTTGGTTGTCCAATGTTCATACATGTACCCAAGGATGAGAGAAATAAGCTAGAGTCATTTGAAAAGAAGGGGGTATTTTTTGGGTACAATGAGTCATCAAAATCCTAGAGGATCTATGTTCCAGGGAAACGACAAGTTGAAGTAAGGAGGGATGTGAATTTTGATGAAGATGTCGCTTATTGGAAATCTAGAGAAGAATTCTCAGGCATTTAATTTTAAGAAGAGAAGCATGTGGCTCCCAAAGAATAAGTTACAAACCCTCCCACACCCTTAATTCATCCTGAAGATCATGAATAAATGCCATAGGGACCTTGTGAACTGTTGGATCCTATGGTTGTTCCATAAAATAGAATAAGACTAGCTTCGCTCAAATCTACTTTGCAAGATGAGAATGGACATGCATCTCCACGAGGCACCTTTAAGAATCTAAGATACCTAAGAGTTATTCCAATTATGCAGATTTAATGGCTAAGTTGATTGATTTTGAACCTTCCAACTTTGAGGAAGTAGTCGCCCAACAAGTATAGAAAGATGAAATGATGGAAGAATACCAATCTATTATGAAGAATGATGTTTGTGAGATTGATCCAAGACCTGAAGGAAATTCTATGGTAACTTTAAAGTGGATATATAAGATCAAGATGCAACTAATGGGAGAATTGAAAAATACAAGGCAAGATTTGTGGCTTGAGGATTCTCCAAGAAAGAAGGAGAGTATTATGATGAGACATAGGATACCAGGTACACCATGATTAGATCTATTATTTCTCTTGCTTCATGTATGGGATGGAATTTACATCAAGTGGATGTGAAGACCACTTTCTCCAATGGTGTGAATGAGGAATAGGTGTACAGAAAGAAACCTCAAGGTTTTGAGGTTCATGGTAAAGAATATCATCTGTGCATATTAAAGAAGATAGTGTATGGACTCAAGCAAGCTTCAAGAGATTGGTATTCTAGAATTGATGGATATATGACAAGACTTGGTTTCTCTGAGAGTGTTATCGATCCAAACCTTTATATCAAGTTTGTGAAGGGTGAACATGTGATGCTACTACTATATGTTGATGATTTGTTCCTGGCAAGTGTAGAGCATCTTATTTTTTAGTGGAAGAGGGATTTTTCCTTTGAGTTTGACATGAATGATAGCAACTTGATGCATTACTATTTTGGATTTAAAGTCTAGCAAAAACTTGGTGAAATCTTTCTTAGCAAGTATGTCATCAAGATCCTTCAAAATTTTGGAATGATGGAATGCAATACCATGGAAACTCCTATGGTGACAGATCTAAGAAAGCTAGGGGATTTTGATTCTAATTTTTTTGATCCATCCATGTAGAAAATTTTGATTGGATCATTGATGTATTTGATTAATATCAAGATAGAAATTTTGTTTGCAGTGAACATCTTTAGCCAGTTCCATGTGGAACTAAGACTTGAGCGTTGGATTGCATCAAAGCATATATTGAGATATTTATGTGGTATTGTTTACTATTATTTGAGATATGCTTCAATTGGTGAGATATAGTTCCAATGATATATGGATTTTGACTCCACACGGAGTGCAGATGATAGGAAGAGTACATCTGGTGTGTATTTTAGCTTGGGCTCTACCATGATATCCTAGATGAGTAGGAAGCAGACATTTGTTGCACCCAGTACTACAGAAGAAGGGTATGTTGTAGCTTCTTTGGCATGTTGTGAGGGAGTATGGCTTCTTAACCTACTCTCGGGTTCATTGAGAGGTTCCTTGAAGTGATTGAGAATTTTTGACTTGGCATCTTGGGAATTTTGTGGTTGTCATCTTGTTGGTTAGTTTTAATTTTATGTATCTCTTATTGCATTGATTCTCTAAGGAAAAGGTTGGTTGGGTTTTTCCCCCAAGTGGTTTTCCCCCAAGTGGTTTTCCCGCAACCTGTCCAGTCAAGTGTTCAAACTTCTGTAACTTCGGTAGTTACTCAGCCGCCAATTGCACCTAGTACTCCATCTCAAACGGCTGCAGCAACTACTGTAACATCTGCCGCACTTACTTCTGGAGTATCGACAGCTCCTGTTTCTACTGTCTCTGTAACTACTCCTCAGACATCTTTACCTGTATCTGGATCTACGATTCAAACTACGGTTCAAATGCCTGTAGGTCAGCCTGGTATAAGTACGGTTGTCACTACTCAACCTCAATTTGTTCATCAACCGTGCCAGGGACAGTACCAATATGGGCAAGCTGTCCAGTAGCCGGTTTACCAGTATCAACCGTATCCTGGGTACACTTATCAACAACCTCAACAACCCCAGTACGGTCCGGTTAATCCTGGTTTTCCAGGAGGATATAATATCCCTAATGTGATTCCTGTTCCTAGTTATCCTGGATATCCTCCTCCTGGGACTGGTCTTGTGACCTAGAGTTTTAGAGATCCTAACCGGCAATTACCATTTATCGCAACTTTGGATTTACCAGACTTGACGTGCCTAACGAACGATCCAATTCAATATCTTCTGTTCTGGCCGCCAATGCCAAATAAGTTGCCCAGTGATATACCCAAGTTCGAAGGTAAGTCTGGAGAGGATCCGTCCAATCATGTGATGACTTACCACCTCTGGTGTGCTTCAAATTCTATCTCGGATGATTCGATCCGCCTGCGTCTTTTCTAGCGTACACTCATTGGTCTCGCGGCCAAGTGGTACATTGAGTTACCACGGGCCTCTTTTTACAATTTTAGCCAGTTAGCTACCTCGTTCTTAACTCACTTTCAGTTGCCGTTCAGATACGATAACGGCACGGAGTTATTAACTTCACTAAAACAATCGACGTCCACGTATATTTTTTATCACATTCATGAGTGGAGACGTCGAAGAAGGTTAGTGAAAGTTTTTATTCCGGACCAAATCTTAACTGAATGGTTTGTTAAATCATTATTACCGAAGATTACTGAAGATGTAGCTAAGGCCGGAGTAGTTACTGAGGAGCAAGTCATTGCTCAGGTGCAGTACCTTGACTTAGTTTATAATCAGTCAGGTACGTTACACGAGAAGATCCCAGATCTTCCAAAATCGAATCAAATCGCTGCTGCTCCTTCGGGATCTCATGCCGCTGATGGTATGATTGGTACGGTGAACACAAAGAGCAAGAAGAAATCTTCCAAGAATTCTACTACTCCTATAATCACCTTGCCTGATTCCCCGACAGGAGAGTCTTCTCCTGAACTTTCCGCCGATATTCACGCTGTAGAGTCATCTACGGCCAAATCAAAAAACGGTGGAAAGACGAAAGGAAAGAAGAAGGCTAAAGCAGACAAGGCTCCGAAGGAGAAAAAAGAAAAGTCAGAAACCAATGACGAAAAGCACAAACCTCGATATCCTTGTCTTATTTGTGAAGAGGATCATTTTACAAGAGATTGCCCTCATCGGGCCGAGGTTGTGAAAATAGTCAAAGGTTCTCCCACTCCTGCTGTATTGAAAGATCCATTTCCAAAGCAGGAGAGTAAGATGATAGGTTCTTCCTCGACGGCCAGTGAAGAACCCATTTTGATGATGTCTCATGTGAGGATTGCGACTCGGTCGCAAGATTATGGTAGTAAGAATCCTGTTGATGGTAAGGAAGCAGAATCTTCTCATTCTAATCCATCAACCTCAGCTCCTGGTTCCGATCCACTACAGATCGAAAAACCTAACCCGGACTTAGTAATCAAACCGCCCACTAAGGGTGTACTTCGAAGGTCTACTTTTAATCCACATGCGAGAGCGGCCCAGAATTACAACATTGTTGAGGACTTAGCTGTTTCAACCTCAGCAATGTCGGCTTTAGAAGTGCTGCAATCATGCCCAGCACAACGAAAATTACTTTTGTCGGCTATCGGAGCTGTTGATGTTCAGGACCCGAATCTGATAATCTTCGATCTAGAAAATAGTACACCGCGCCTTCCCCATCAAATGGCTTTCCAGATTCCAGTGATAGTAAAAAACAGGCCTATTCATCAGACTGTAATTGATGAGGGAGCTTCCACGTGTATTATGTCAATTCAGTGTTGGAGATCGCTTGGTTCTCCTTCGCTGAACCAATCCTCGACCATCCTTAAGGCCTTTGATGGCCGTGGGTTCCGTTCGTTTGGTATTCTACAGGAATTGCCTATAGGAGTAGAAGGGAAAACCGTTAGTCTGGATGTGGAGGTGGTTGATGCCCCTCTAGACTACAACCTTCTTTTGGGTCGAAGTTGGTCATATGCTATGACAGCGGTCGTTTCGTCGGTCTTCAGAGTAATAAAGTTTCCACATAACGCAAGATCGTGACAATTGATCAGCTGACATACTTTTCATCCGACCCAGCCTCTTCAGAGAGTATCCAGCATGTCGGTAAGACGACAATCCCTTATAAGGACGTTGGCGTAGGTTTAGTTAAAGATTCCGGTTTACTGGGAACTTTTCCTTTCCCTCCAATCAACGTAGACCCTTCATTTGCGTCAATTCATATGATTACATCAGACACCATTATTTACGACGATCCTTGAATTGTCCCACCTGAATCTGAGATAGACTCATTCGGCGATGCTATGCCTTTGAGTCCATATGAAATTGCTTATGAAGCCGTCATGTCTTTTACCGACTCGCGTTCGACCCAAATCGACCAAATGAATGTGGTCAGTGAGGAATCACTTTTCACATCAACCTCAGAACGGATAGCGTTTCCCGAAGTCGTGTCATCTGACGAGCAACTTCGCGAAATCCTAAGTGTAGACGATCTACCATGGGAAGATCTCCATCATAGATCTTCGTTTTTACCTGAGGATGATGCTTTTGAAAACGATTTTTCATCTATTTTTACCGCTGAATATGTCAAAGACGCTCAGAATCCAACGAAACATTCTGATTCAGAGTTGAATTTAGGGAATATTTCTCGCACTATTCCCATTGACATTTCAGTGAAGCCCGGAATTGAGGAAAACATTCATATAGGTGCCTCATGTACAGAAGATGAAATTCAAACTTACAAGGCCCTATTCCAAGAATTTCGTGATGTGTTTGCCTGGTCTTACAAGGAAATGCCAGGAATCGATCCTGCCATTGTTGTTCATGAAATAAAGACCTACCCGGACGCTAAACCCGTCCGGCAACGGTTGCGTCAGATTCACCCTAGAAAAGCGGCTGCGATTAAAGCAGAAGTCGAGAAGTTGTTGAAAGCAGGTTTCATTTATCCAATCCCGTTAATGGATTGGGTATCGAATATTGTTTCGGTTAACAAGAAACAAGGAACAATAAGAATCTGTATCGACTATAGGGATATAAATCGAGCTTGTCCAAAAGACAACTATCCTACGCCTTATATCGATCAAATCATTGATGATTGCGCCGGAAGTGAAATGTTTTCCTTTATGGATGGTTTTTCGGGCTATAATCAAATCAATATTCTACCTGCCGATCAACCAAAAACGGCATTCATTTGTCCATGGGGGAGATTTGCTTACTGCAAATTACCTTTTGGGCTTAAGAATGCCGGAGCCACTTTTCAACGGGCGATGTCTTATGCATTTCATGACATCAAGCACATTGTGAAACCGTACCTCGATGATTTGCCTGCTCATTCTTTACATCGAGCTGATCACCTTGTCCACTTACGAGCAATCTTTATGAGGTGTAGGCATTATCGTATTCGGTTGAATCCCCACAAGTGTGTCTTCTGTATAGAAATGGGTCGATTACTGGGATTTGTTGTTTCAAAAGCCGACATTCGCGTCGATCCCTCGAAGGTCGAAGCTATCATCAAATTGCCTCCTCCTTCGAGTTTGCGCCAACTCCAAAGTTTGCAAGGGAAAGCAAACTTTTTACGCCGATTCATTCCAAACTACGCCGAGGTCACTAAAGGTTTTACACGGTTGTTGAAACAGAATGCTCAATTCTTTTGGGATGAGATTGCCCAACAATCATTTGATGCACTTAAGCACGCGTTGACCCATGCACCGTTGTTGCATCCTCCCAACTACAACCAGGACTACTTCTTATACCTCGCAGCTTTGCATTCCACTATTGGAATGGTGTTAGTCCAAGAAGATGAATTCGGAACGGAACATGTGATATATTATCTTAGTAGGACATTAAACCCCACTAAGCTAAAATATTCGCATGTGGAGAAATTGGCCCTGGCAGCCGTTCAAGCTGTCCAGCGTTTTCGTCACTACATTCTTCTCCGTAAAACTACAATTATTTCGGATTGCAACCCTATGATTTATATTTTGACTAAACAACTGCTAGGGGGCAAGTACTCTAAATGGATCGTTATCCTGCAAGAGTTCGACTTGGAGTTCGAGAAGTCCAAGTCTAAGAAATCCTTAGTTTTTGCGGAATTGATGTGTGATTTCTCGCATGCTGACACAGAAACTGTGGCAGAGGAGTCCATTGTGGACGAATCTTTGTTTCTTATCAGTACTTTAGATCCGTGGTATGGGGATAGAATCATCTATCTCCAAACCCAAACCTTTCGGCCTTAAGCTTCAAAGTCGGAACGTCGAAAAATTCGGTTTCAATCCCAGCAATACAAAATTATTGGAGATACACTTTATCGCCGGGGGGCAGACTTAGTTTTTCGACGTTGTTTAACTCACGAAGAGGCTAAGAGGGTTTTGAATGATTGTCACTCTGGAGCATGTGGCGGTCATATGTCTGGGTATGCCACAGCTCAGAAGGTGTTGCGCGCTGGCTATTTCTGGCCGTCCATGTTTAAAGATTGTATCATTGCGGTCCGAAAGTGCCACAACTGTCAAGTGTTTGATCGCAATATGCGCGCACCACCTGCTCCTCTCCATCCTATAATTGTCGTTGGTCCTTTCGCCAAATGGGGTATCGATTTTATTACTTGTAACCCTCACTCGGCCGGGGGGCATGCGTATATCATCCTCGCGGTTGATTATTTTACTAAATGGGCCGAGGCGATGCCTACATTCGACGCAAGCGGCAAAACAGCTGCAGTTTTCGTATTCAATCACATTATAACTAGGTTTGGTGTCCCGCAAGCAATCATCACTGACCATGGGAGCCATTTTCGAAACATCATGATGACTGAGCATACAAGCCAGCTTGGTTTGCGCCATGATAGCTCTACTCCTTATTATCCGCAAGCCAACGGTTTGGTTGAGTCTATCAACAAAGTTCTGGTTATCATGATTCGACGAATCATTGGTATTCATCGGTCGAATTGGCACAACATGTTATTTTCAGCGCTATGGGCATACCGAACTTCAGTGAAAACTTTAACAGGGTTCACTCCTTTCCAGCTAGTTTATGGCTTGGAAGCTGTGTTACCCATTGAATGCGAAATCCCATCACTTCAAATGGCTGTCGAATTACTCCCAGCTACTTCCGAAGAGGAGAAACGTTTATTATACTTAGCTCAATTAGATGAGACTCGACGTGACGCTGCATTGGCAATCGAGACTCACGCGAAGCGAATGAAAGCTCAGTATGATAGAAATGTGACCCCTCGGAGTTTTTTGGAGGGAGACCTAGTGCTATTATATGATCAAGCTAACGATAAGCTAGGTGCTGGAAAATTCGTTCCTATGTGGTATGGACCCTACATTGTAAAGCGAAAGCTAGCAAAAGGGGCTTATGAGCTAGTAGATTTTGATGGGGACTCTTTGGGTAAACCCAGAAATGGACTTTACTTAAAGAGGTATTATGCTTAAATGGTGGGTATGGAGAATTTTAGTTAGGTTAGGTTTTCTTTCTAGCTAGTATGTTTGTTAGTTTAGATAGTGTGCTTAGCTTAGAAAGTGTGTTTTTCATCGTTATTCTAGCTTATCTTGGTTTTACTCTTGATATTGCAGATGTCGACGCCTCTCCAAACGTACATTGGATTTTCCGATGGTGCTTGTCGTAGTACACGGAATATCTCTTCCGCAGCTTGGGTTATCTATTCGCCCTCTGACGAGTTAGTTTCTATGCATGGGGTGAGCCTCAGTCAAACGACGAACAACATTGCAGAATACAGTGCAGTGGTTGAATTATTGTCTGAATCTATTTCATTTGGAATTCGACATTTGATAGTGAGGTTAGATTCTGAACTCGTTGTATTACAGCTTAATAGAGTATATGCCATTAGAAATCCTGTGTTATTAAGTTTGTTTTTGAGAGTGCGCCTCTTGGAACGTGAATTTGATTACATTGAATATCAGCATATTCCAAGGTCTTTAAATACATTAGCAGATGCAATTGCTTCTCGAATGTTGGACAGACATTTACGATAATCATGCAAGTAATTTTAAAAACATTTCATCACATATGTTAAACAAGATAAGCCGGTAATAATGATAATATATATATATATATATATATATATATATATATATATATATATATATATATATAGGAGGGTGTCAAAAATATACATCGTCTTCGATCATAGGTTGAAAAACACCTTATGATCGGCAAAAATGATAAGTACAAAAAACCAAAAATGTCATATGTGTCTACAAAAGTGACTAGCCAATCACTGGTGGTGCTCTCTATACGAGACCATTGCCCACGCTACCCTACACAGGAACCTCCTAAAAGGTCCTGGGACTGCGACCACATAGCGCTGAAGTCGAATAGGAATGTCATCTATGGTGGTCTCTGGTATACCCGCCGTCAGACGCTCTATATCCTGTTCCAGCTCAGCTAAGGTCTCTACGGCCGCATCCTGTGGGGCTGGTGCTGGTACAGCTGGTACTCTCCTCTCAAAAGCCCGGAGGTTGGCCGGACGCCGTGGACCTACATCTGCATTTTGAAAATTTGTGCTGTCAGTTTTGAGGCGATATATAAAAACAAAAAAATATACATAATTTAAAAACTTGTGAAAAATGAAATACCTCTGTCGTCCCACTGCTCTCCTTGTGGAAGAACCATGTCCTGATCATTCCGAAAATCCATTCCGACATAAGGAAAATCCTGAATAGCAAAGACCTGGCTCTCTAGCCAGCGAAAGTAACCATCAGGAAATCGAATAACTGTTGCGCCCTCATCAGGATGCCGGGCCATTACCGCAATCCATCTCGTCAACTTAGGCTCCTGAGGAGCCCCAACTGGAACAGTAAGATGCTGGGGGATCAACATTGGAACTCTCTCTAAGGCAAAGCTCACAACTAAAGGCCCATATCCAAAAGTCTTCAGTTGTCCGTTCTTTGCCCTGGTTAGTTGGCCCTTCATATTGGCCAACACAGCATCGCACCAGTTGAAAATGGTGCCTCGGTAGCAATCTATCGCCATCCGCATTTGGGACCCGATGGCAATGTGTAAGGCGGCTGTGCCGCAGAGTCTGGTAATAGTAAAGGCTATCACCATAAGTTCGGGCAGGGATATGTACTTGATTTCTATCCCTTTCTCCTGGTTCTGATTGTTGCACCACTCTAGCCGGAGGCTAGCAAGGGATTGGCCACCCAGCCTAGTCCCAGACAGAGTCAGTTGCTCGCCCCTATTTGGCATGCCAGAGAGAAAATATATATCGGAGGGCTCTATCTCGAGCTGGTTCTCTCCGATGTAGAAGCATTGATCCTGAATGTTCCACCTTTCAACCAGCCACTCAAGGAATGGCACCTGGCCCCTCATGCCAGGTATGGACCAGTATTTGTACAAACCGCATGCTTTTAACGCATCAATAGAAGGTTGATGACCAATTGCGGCCAAATCAACGTCCTCGTGTTCTCTTTCTCTCCAATCTAGCATGGTGAATGCCCTACACACCAAAAAACAATAGTTAGAATTCATTTCAAAAAATTTGGTTGGTTGAATTTGGAGTTTGGGGTTTCAAAATGCGTGTTTCACAGGGTACGCACCCTGCGTTCAGAAGACAGAGCGGCGGTACGCAGTTGGTCTGAAGGCGGGCTGCGTACCCCGAGAAACATATCCTAAAACCCTAAACCCCCTAAAAAATCAAACTAAAACCTAAAAATGAATTTCAAACGGATGAAATTGAAGAGGAGGATGTTGTGGAATACCTGAAAGAGACGGCGCTCGATTCTGACGGTTGGATTCTCTGGAATGACCACAGGAAGTTTTCTTGTCAAAATCCCTTCTCTCAACCTCAACAGTAAAATGGTAAAAATGACATGGTAAAAAGTGTTTTTATAGGTTTTTTGGATGAATGAATGCTAAGTTTGTTTATTTTTCACCATGAAAGGACATTTTTCAATGTATTTTTACCCATCTTAAACATGTATGAGTAATGTGTCGTTTTTGTGCAGGACAAAAGGAATTTAGAGTAAAATCATCATTTTTCACGAACCAAAACATCAGAGTCATCTTTTAAGCTCTTTTCTGACTCCTAAAACGTGAAAAGATTGTCGAGCGCTTCTTTTACACTCGTTAAAATGGAATTAAAAGACGGTCCCCTTATAGCTCTTTTCTGACCGTAAAAATAGGAAAAGATTACCGGGTTTTTGTCATTTCAAACTCGATATGGAAATAAAATGACGTGTCCTTGATCGCTTTTTACTTTTCAGGTCAGAGACACTAATCATGAAAGTACTCCTTGGTCGCAAGATCAAGCGGTTCTCCCAGGTATTATTTTATACTTTTTCGGGCTTGGGGGACACAAATTTACGAAAAAGTTCAACCTGGAGTCTTCTTAAGTTTTTCAGACTCTCTAAAATTGAAAAACTCCGAGTTTCTCCTATACTGGGCTCGTTAAAATTTCACAGTAAAGGACCTGTTCAATTACAAACAGGAACGAACCACTCCTTCCTAGGGTTCGAATCAAAACTAGGTTGGACTCATCCGAAGGATGAGCTTATAATCAAGCATATGTTATCCTCCTCAAGCTTGTTAAAAATAAAGAGGTACTTGCCAGAAATGGTGGGGGAAAAGAGAGAAGAATGAACCTATTTGTTATCCTTTGTTACAGAAGAACCTTATCACCGCTCTTGAACACGACACTTTCCGTTCACCTGGGTTGGGAAATCCTTTGCCTTAAAAGTTGATCAAACCACTTTGAAAGTCTTCAACCGTTTCTGGGTATTAACTTTGGGTCAATCGTAACCAAACCATCTGTTGTGTCGTTATGTGTTCAAGAGGTCTCTGCAAATAAACTTTCATCTGCAAAATACTTGTCATCCATTTGACCATCCCTGAGTCAGTCCTTACAGCAACATTTCTTCAACTTGAACAATGATTTCGTGTTGTGGGCTTGCCTGCAACAGGTCGCTTTCTATCGACATCAGCACATTATCTAGAGAGATGACTTAGAAATCGTCAGTACCTTGAAGTCTGCATGCATCAATGGCAGGTTTCTCGCCTTTGACATCAGTTTACATCATTGACTTTCGATCGAAGGATTCCGTGAAATGTTCGACATCAACTCATTTATTCACATCTCATGGATTGTATTGGGTACTTTGAGAACCATTGACATTACTGGTGGTCTCTCTCACACTTGTTAACGGTTTACATCATCGACTGGTAATCAAGTGGTTTCTACCATGTTCGACATCAACTCATTTATTCGCATGGCTAGAATCGTACCAATTCGGGGAGTAGAGATGAAGACCCTGGATCTAGTTTCCACCATCCAGGTTGCGAGGAGTTTTGTATTCATTATATAGTAGACCAATTATAAACAGATGGCTGCGTCCATACTGCGTCTACGCAAGTCTATGATTATGATGTACTGCAAGATCATTCCTGTATCAGAGTAGTTAGTCTGTTAGTTAAAGTTTTGATCTGAGTATGGGAATGCCTACCTCAGCGATGATATAATCTTATACATGTATTTTGTGTTGAAAATTGCAGGTTCTGACCAGGCTCTCCACGAGATAATACTTGAAATGATAAAGCGCTTCACCCTTCCTAGATAATACAAAACCCTAATCTACTATAGGCTTTGCACTTTAGGGGGCAATCTGTTACACTAAAAAATGTCACCATGGCTATTTATAGTTAGTATGGCTCTATCAACGGTCATGCTATCCTCCTGGGCAAGTCTTATGCCTCTGCTCTCCATGTCAAACTCCAAAAAGAGAGAAAGTCTTTGTAAATGTGTTTATCTCTGGGTACGCAGATTCTCTCGGCCTTACCTGCGTATACGCACCTGATGTTCACAAAAACTGCGTACTTGTACGCTCTGTATGTAAAGGGGCAGGTGCGTACCCCTGTAAAGGTCAAAAGGCACAAGTTTCACTCCAAAAACGTTACTTGTGGTCATTTCTAGAGGCTTCTAGAAGTATGTTTGACGTGTATGAAGCGCCTCCAAATGGTTCATGTATCCCTACCAAAGAGGAACTTATCCCATCAATAAGGGAGCTATCCCATCCAAAAAGGGGATTATCCCATTGATGGTGGACCTGATTAACTTCCTCTTGAGCACTATAAATACAGGCATTGGGCCAGAAGGAGAGGAGGTTGAAAGCTAAACATTTCTAAGGGTAGATGCTGCTGGAATTAGGACTCCCATTTAGAAGCTTGTGAGGAGAGATTACCATCTTTGCTTGTTCTATTTGGAAGTGGGTGAGCTTTGTCAAAGTAAAGGAGAACTCTTGATGGACCCTGGGAGGGACTTGCACAACACCAAGGCTCAGGTTGTAATTGTTCCTTTTGTTTCCTATTAATGCAAATGAGTCCATTCTTCTCAATAACTTGTTATTTATGAGTTGTTTCATGTACTCCTTGGTCTATGTGTTAAATATGTTTTATTTTATGAGATTATCAAGTGCTATTTAATCGTTTGATTGTTAGTGAATGCAGGTTTCGAAGTGAAGGAGGAGCTCATCCGGATCAGCAAGGCTGGACTACTACAACAGCGTTGGACTACAGGTAGGATCTAAACACTTGATTTCTCGTATAGTAAATGCATGTTTAGAGAAGGATTGCTCTTGTTTGTCTTGTTTGTCACTAGAGAGTCTTAGGCTCCTAGGGAGGTTGGTTGTGTCCGCACTATCGACTCTTTCCGTCTGACAAGCTCGAGTGCATATTCATCCTCATTACACAATAATTGAAACACCAATAGCTAATCACTCAACACCATACCTCTTAAAAGTAAATATTTTATGTAAACATGTCAAAACCTCTACAAGCATCAAACATTCAAATAATTCTCTAAGAGAGGGGTTTCCAAAGACATACTCAACTACAATTGGTTAACATTTTTTCTTATATGCAAGTACTCATCCCCTTGACAATTAGATCAATCGGTCCTCCATTACTAGCTACGAGCTTCTATACACTAGTATCCACTTATTGGTCTTGAAGTTGAGGCTCTATTGCATACTATGTAGCTGTTGTAGTCAACAAAGTTCAAACCGCACAAGATCTGTGATTATTACCTCTAATTGAGGGCCATCTTATATCCTAATGTATATTTAACCTCCCAGATATGGCCTTCCATGCACATTTCCATGCTACCCATGACTCCCTGAACCTTTATTTTTGGCAGATTTACATTCCACAATGGCAATCTCTCATTAGCATGTGATAATGGCTCTCCTTAGTAACAATGTCTTTTGTTTCCTCCTCATTCAATTACTACTAACACCATAACCATCCACTAGGGAGTTTTAATGAGCACCTTCACATCACCATAACTTCTCAAGTAGGAACCCCTCTTTATTCATCTCATAAATTGTTGGGAGTCTCCATGAAAACATAGAACTTAGCATGGTCATGCCATCTGCAGTAGCACCCTCATGATGGTCATTAATCATCATTGTTATTGTTTTCATATTCACCCTTTCTTTTGATCCAATTTACCTTTATCTATGCGTCAAATCAAATTTCACCAACAAATGTGCAGGGATTAGGTCTTTATTGAATTTTGTAGCTATGGTTGTTGGGTAGCAGAAGCCCCGCGCAATGGGTATGGGGCGCGAAGTCCACAATTTTGGGTAAGAGTAAGGTAAATACTTTGCGAGATGCACAGAGCGAAATTTGTAATAAGTCAAAGTCAAAAGGGTAGTCCACCCAAAAATAAAGTAAAGAAATGTAAGATGAGTCGACCCGCCCATGGATCATGGTCCATGGAAAGGTATAAATAGAACGAGGCTCTATGGGTAGATTAGCTAAGTTTTTGGTGTGATTTTGAGATCTGATATGTAATGGGTGTCTGAGAAGAGCATTCTGAAAGTGTCTGTAAATCTGAGTCGGGGGGTTTAGGTAGAGGATACAGGCTCTGCAGTTGTGTACGCAGAGGCCTGGAAGAGTCCGCAGCTAGGTGCGTGGACCCCTGTAGCTGAGGGCGCAGGGCAAATCTAGATGTAAGGGTGATAAGTGGAAATAAAGATAAGTTTCTTCTGAATTCTGTGTTCTGAATTCTGTGTTAAATCTGAATTATCACAACTCTACTCTTTTATGGTTAATGTAACTGTTTTTATCTATGCGAAAATGCTTATGGAACAATTGTTGAAATGTGGGTTTAATCTTAATGCGTGAACTAAAAAAATCTAATAAATGTTTACTTAAAGACCCCCTTAAAATAGATCTGAGCTGCAATACTTCATCCACTAGATTAGATTTGTAGATTGTGCATGGTATTTAAGGTCTGCGCAAATACAGTGTAACGCAAAGCTGCAAAACGCAACGCAAAACCTCCAAACCACATCGAGACATCTAAAGGGTGTGGAAACCTGGTTACAGCACCCTCCCCTACTACCTCGGGTGAGACCTTAGTTCGCACTTTGCAGGCTGTTGCCAAAAGGGCCGGTAGCTGTGGGATTTGCTTGGCTAAACAATTCTTCCGAACATGGGTCAGACCCATACAAGCCAACAAATGGTTCTGTTGTCGGGACCGAGATCTGCCTAAGGGGTGACTAATGTCGGAACACTAGAACCCTACAAAGAAGAAGATTGAAGAGTGGTGGGATCTGAAACTCCAAGAGTTCACAGTTCAGGAAAATAGAAACCCGTGAATATCAGAGGAAGATTGGATGGAACGGTATCTATTCACAGATATTCACGAGATCTTCTTTGTGTTGTTCCCAATAGAGTTGTATGAGTCGATCGCAAGGCTAGCTGATAATGTGGGAAGGTGCAGATTGGACTAGCCTATTGTGTGGACCCTAGAACTGGTGTGCAGGCTAGAAGCCACCGAGGATAAAATTGCGTGCGCAGTAGATCATTGGATGGATCAGATAATAGGAGGGTTTATCAGTAAGTTCTCGATAGATACTATCATGAGCTATAGCGAAGCAAAAAGGCGGTTTCTCCAAGGACCTCGAGGTAGGTATATCAAGTCATTAAATACCTGCATTAAAATGTTGTTGTGTGAAAAACAGATTATGCGCGTGTATTGATGTCTGGGGTAACGTGGAGTGGAAGAGGTTATCGCAGACCGGGAGGGATAGAGAATAGTCCTTTGGCTACCATTTAATGGGAAAGCGAAGAGGAGCTCGCGAGGCTCTCACCAGGGAGTGCTGTCTGGTGGATCAGGGAGCACTTCCCGTTGATACCACCTCCGTCGACACCACCACCCGCGTCACCTATGTCAAGTCCATCCACGCCAACACCGAACCTGCCATCCACCGTGCCACCACCAAAAGTCGGGATGGCGAATGCAATCCAACTGCTAGTGTTTAGGGGTGTAGGGAATGAAGAATCAGGACGACTCTAGTTTGTGATACGATCTGTATGGGATGCTCAAGGCATAATAGATGAGAACATCAAGAAGGCCACCTTAGTTAGTGCACTACAGGATCGTGCGCTGACGTGGTACATAAAATACACGACTGATCATCTGAAAGAAGGAATAATGGCAATCCAGGATGTGCTAAATAAAGAGTTTGGTCGACCAAAATCAAAAACCTAGTCGGTTATTGGGTTCAAGGAGATCGCCATGTTGCCTGGCGAAACTCTATGGGACATGAACCAAAGGTTAAAGAGCACCATTCGCAAAGCCAACATGACCTTGACAGATGCACAGCAATGCGCGTGGTTTGTGGCGTCATTGACACCACATCTAAGGATGGCTCTGGCACAACAAAAGATCTCAACCCAAGCTGAGGCACTAGAGATAGCAATGAGGTTACATGAGACCCCAATACCAGATCTAAGGTTGGGAGTTCAAAAAATCCACACACAACTTCAAAACTTGAGTCTATAAATGCAGAGCTTGAAGTAAGAAAGAGTGTCCCGACTAGAGGTACATGCAAAGGTAGGATGTATTAAATGCAAGAGTTGAGCACACGATAAGGACCATTTCCCAGTATTTGCGAATTATCTGGCGAGGGGAGGCTTGATACCGTTAAAAGTGGAGGTACAAGTAGGATCGAGTGTCGCGACTACACTTTGGTGCGCGAATTTTCAGGTGGGCAAGAAACATGCAACAAATAACTACCACCTATTGCAAAAGTATACCCAGACCACGCAGCAGTTGTATTGCAACTTTTGTTGATCGGTGGGACACGATGAGCAAACGTGTCGAAGTTAAGACTTAATGATGGAAAGAACCCCAGCTTACCGAATGCAGACTAAAGTATTGGGAGGATTTCAAGGACGCGGCCGAGGAAGAGGAATGGGGCCCAGGTAGGGCTGCGAACAGCTAATCTGTTGTAATTGTGGAGGGCCGGGACACTATGCTCGCAACTGCACTAACCCAACCAGGACTTCATGCCCCTACTGCAAGTAGTTTGATCATGAAGTGGTAGACTATCCAACCTTAATTGCCCAAATGTGTGAAAAGGGAGTACTCCAATCTCCACCAACCCAGAATATCCAGATGATGTGATCGGAACCTCAGAAAGAGGATCCCAGTATAAATATGGTACTAAGAAGCGGCACAACTGTAGGAGGTAATCTGCAAGAAGAATGTGTTGGAGGCGGAAAGAGTTGCGACACACCTACAAAAGAACTGAACTCTGAGCTGGCATAGGGGAGGATGATGCCAACGGAAGCTCAGCAGAGCTTCATGGAAGCTTCTACCCCAGGTAGGAGGGATCAAACGGAGTCAGGATTGGACCGCTCCATGATTACGACATTTCTCGAAACCTGCATGAAGCTACTGCGTTATGGTAAGGCCATTCAAGGATTGCAAGAGTTAATCACCAGGTGCGCCAGATCCAGCGAACCACATGTAGTCTGAAAAATAGGGAGACATGCTCTGTGCACCGGACGGGAAATGAGACTGACAGTGCAAATCAGTGAATATGAAATGGATCAGTTCGTCTTTGACTTAGGCTTAGATGTGAACGTATTATCTAAACAAACATGGGAGTGCATGGGCAAGCTTGCATTGCAATGGTCCCCAATTCAGTTACGAATGGCCAATCAACAAAAGATCTTACCAATGGGCTAACTGCCAAGAGTGACTGTGGATATTGATGGTGTAAGTACGCCGACTAATTTTGAAGTTGTAGAAATTGTTGATGATAGTAATCCTTACCCTGCATTTCTCGGAATTGATTGGGAAACAGACATGAAAGGGATCATTAACTTAAAGAGGCAGAAAATGACATTCGCAAAGAAGTCACTGTGGGTAGTAGTTCTGTTGGACCCAGTGGAAGGAGAACGCTACACCGAACCCATGCACGATGAGGATAGTAACGATGAACTGGATTGCATCTATTAGATAATAGCATAGGACCAGGATTAGGTGCATTCCGTGGATGGTGGAAGAACCTCATGGGAACGCGATAGCACCTTCATAATGGATTCCTAGGAGGAGACTGAACGATGGTAGAACCGGTTGTAGGAAGTTACGACACTTAACTACAATATGATTCGGTCACTACGATGCGTAACCACCGAGGAGAGACAGCAGCTGGTAGAGAGTGCCACAACAAATGAAGGGCAACTCGTCCAGCTCGGCACTGTGTACACAGCACAGGAACAACATGATGGGTCAGAGAACGTGTTGCGCATACCGGCGGGGGCTGGGAAGCCAAGATCTAGGAAGCGGTTCCAGGTACGCATTGGAAGATGTACATGGCTGCCAAGCTGGTATACATCGATCGGTCATCAATGACGAAGGGTACGAATGCATATTAGGCAACCATTAACCAAACCAGATCTGCGCAGAATGAAGGCTCGCACAGCTGGGCAAGGAAGTCTCTCGGATACAGCTCACCCTATCAATGACAATATCCATGACAGAATTCAGCAGCCTGGGTAGTCATTTGGCGCGGTAAGGTGCAGCTGGGTAAGTTAGAAGAAACAGGGGCCAAACTCTGCGCACAGAGTGCGAAGCTGGATAAAGCTATTAACAAATTGCAGTTAGAAGCCACCTACATGGATCACACAAAGGAGCGAATGAAGGAAACGGGCATGGCTGGCTATCCTACCCTGCTACAAGCAGCGACCCCGCTAGCATGGTTGCGCTAGCACCTAAAAGGACAAGACCACACACACCGCAACCCGTTAGCAGAATCAAGGGAACACAGAAGGTGCTCGCAGCCCAGGCTAGTCAGGAAATGGAAGACCCACATGAGGGGTTCGCCCACTTGACTATCCATAGGAGGACCAGTCCCAGTGCTCCACGCAGTTGAAAGAGGGAACGAGACTATAAACTAGGCTGCTGCAAAGCTGCGTGATATGACCTCAGCCTACATACAAAAATTTCATTTACGATCTTGGGGTTTTGCTGCCACAAAGGAACGATGGAAAGTGATCATTGCAGGTATTGTTCATGATATGATGACCCATTTAATGCATCATGGAGCAGGCAGCAGGAAATTAAGGCAAAAGAATAACCGCCAAAATCGCATTGATGAGCTACCGCAAGGGTAAGCAACCAATTTTAAATTCCAAATCATATATAAGCATAGTAAGGATCACACCACCACATCTTACCATCCCGCAAGAAAGCCACCTTGGGTTAGGAACAAGTGCAAGATAAGTGACAAGCAAGCTTCACCGCAAACAGCCGAGCTCCCTAAATCACCTCGAATGCCGAGGACCAGGAAGGACCTTGAGATCCCAGAATCTGTCATAAGGTCGCCACAACACCTACATTTCGACAAATTCACAATGAAGGAAAAGGGTAAAACTGTTACCATTGACAGTGATATGGAAGCCAAAGATTCTCCCACATATGTCAAAGAAGTCAACCCTGAGGAGGATCCTATACAGCCTGTGCGACGACCCAAGTATGTGCCTCCAAGCAAAGGAAAGGCGAAGGTACCTGCAAACCTAGATGAAGTTGACACTGTCATCGCTACCCCAACTCTACCAAAAGTAATCCCAGTAGAAATCTCAGTGGTTGGTCGTGTAGCAGCAATGAAATTTGAAGATTAGGATCTCACAGATACAGTAAAATTTCCACACCTGGCGACAGATGCACTGATGGAGCAGATTGTATAAGGGACGGTGACAACGCTACAGTCCAAGGAGTGGTTGCGGAAGGTGGGCAAAGCTGGGTTACTATGTCTCTTGTCGATTCCCCGCTTCCTCCGGCCTCTGATAACCATGTTGGTTATAAAGCAGTTGCTTTGTTTAATTCATGAGAAAATATTATGGGTTAGTAAACCCGTCAGTATCACAGCTGAACTTGTTCATCGAGTTTCGCACCTCCCCTGCGACGGAAGAGACCCCCGATAAATTACTTATAAAAGTAACGATGTCATGATGATAGAACGACTGAAAAAGAAGTATCAGCTCCCGAAGGGGCAGCGGGGGTATGTCAGTGATAGTATCTCAGATAAATCAGTCCGCGTTGCCACTCAATTACTAGCAGGGAAGGTAATGAGGAAATGTCGTGGCACTGAGGTTCCAACAATCATTATTGCACTCATAGAAGAATGCGTAGCCGGCGTATGGTTCAATTGGTCCCAGTTCCTTTGTGAAGAATTTCTGACCAACTGCCGCGAAGTGCAGGAGGAGGGCAAAACTTTCCATTATGCATGGTTGCTCCTATCCATCATGCTAGTTGCTACTGACTTACCCGAAGAGAGCCAGTTTTCTATCTTGGATTCGGATTGGCCGGAAGCCACTTGATATGCTTCCCTCCAGGCGACAAGAGACAGGACGAATCCAAAACATCAAAATATTTTGGGTACTGATGGATGCCAGTATACGTCAATGGATTAATGAGCTGCATCGCTTGTCCGATGGGATCTATGAAAGCATGAAACATATTGTCGAATTTAAAGTAGACACGCATCGCATCTACATCAGGGTGCATAAGGATCCGGCATGGACATGGACCTCACTCCGATTCATTTCCATTGGCAATGTGGTCGATGGGATTATGGATACTTGGCCACCGACATGGCACGATTGCAAGCAATAGAGTACAACGAGGCCGCTGTCATGTAGAAAAAGGAGGAAGCTAAGTGGGCTATGCAGCAAAAGTGCAATGAATAGCTCACCGCAGAGGTTAAGGCAGCACGGGAAGCGGCTCTGGTAGTAGTGGGAAAGACACCACCAGGAGGGGCAGCGTCAACAACAGACAAGGGTAGTCAGAAGGTACCCCCTAAGATGGTCGTGGATGAACCACCAACAACAGGCACAGATTCACCTTTGAAGTGGCTAGCGACATCAAAGCGGCCGAAGCCACAAAAAAAGGCAAAGGCATCTAAAATGGACAGTGGAGTGACCATGTTAACCAAAGGAGACTTAACTGAAATCAAGAACACTATTCGCGACACCACTTGGGAGGCAATCAATGAGGCCATGTCGTAGTAGCAGATTGTGTTGGGGGAACTTCATACGTGGCTACAAGAACTTGGCACCAAAATAACGCCAATTGGCATCAGTGCTACTCCAGCGGTTTCTGGTATGCTAACTGTGGAACTGTTGTTAAAAGCCCAGATGGCTTAGTCTGTCTCGATTCCCGCAGAAGCATTGACCACAACCAATGAGGAGGACCGAGTTGTGCTAGGACGAATTACAGGGCTAGGGCTAAACGTGGATGTTATGCCGCACAAAAGCTTGCAACAACACCACAATTGAACTCCGCGCTAGGGCTGGTCGTTCTGAATAAGTACTCCAAGAGTAGAAAATTAATATCGAACAGCTACACCTCCAATGTGATGAAGCAGTCACGCAAAAACAGCAAGTGGAGAAACTAGTAGCGGAAGCCTGCTCAAGTGCCCAAGAGTTAGAAATTACGGAGGACTTGCCTATTGAAACACAAATCCATAAACTGGCCACTGGGTTCTGAAATGCAAAGGAGGAGGCCGCGCGAATCCAGCTAGAGCTCAGCTCGCAGATCGTGAACTTAAAACTACAGGTCCCACCATCGACACCACCAGAGATCCTAGAGCAACGCAAGAACATTATTACTATGGGGCGCGTGATGCTCACACGGTCAATGGCGGAATGTACTGAGCTGCTAACTCAGTCGATTGTTACGCTCACCGCCCTTCAGGAGGATCAACCACTTCGTCGATTGGAATCCGAGGCCCAGGAGCTCCAGCAAGCTTACAATTAGCTCAGAGGGACTGCGTAGACTGTTGCTATCATGCAGCACTTGGCTAAGATGCGAGAGGTACAGGACATGAAAATTCAAGCCGATGTCGCTAGACAAAAGGAAGCAGTGGTTAAAGCCCATCTCCAGCCGTGGCTGGACAACGCATTTATGATTTCAACCACCATAGAGCACAAGGTAGCCCACATGTAGGCCGAGTATGCCACTATGGCGATAGTAGAGACAAGGACTGAGGTGTCAGTGACACACGTTGAATGGATGCAGTGCATGACGGAAGAGTTTGCTACTAGCACAAGTGATACACAGAAGTTGTTGACCAATCTCTGCGCAAAGTTGGACGCACCAGCTGAGTGACTCAGGACGAGTCACGATGATTGTGTTGGGGGACTGTTGGGTAGCGGAAGCCCTGTGCAATGGGTATGGGGTGTGAAGCCTGCAATTTTAGGTAAGAGAAGGGTAAAAACTCCGCGAGATGCGCAGAGCGCGATTTGTAATAAGTCAAAGTCAAAAGGGTAGTCCACCCAAAAATAATGTAAATAAATGTAAGATGAGTCGACCCACCCATGGATCGTGGTCCATGGAAAGGTATAAATAGAGCAAGACTCTATGGGTAGAGTAGCTAAGTTTTTGGTATGATTTTGAGATCTGATATATAATGGGTGTCTGAGAAGAGCATTCTGAAAGTGTCTGTAAATCCGAGTCAGGGGGTTTGGGTAGAGGATAGAGGCTCTGCAGCTATGTGTGCAGAGGCCTGGAAGAGTCTGCAGCTGGGTGCGCGGACCCCTGTAGCTGAGTGCGCAGGGAAGATCTAGATGTAAGGGTGATAAGTGGAAATAAAGATAAGTTTCCTTTGAATTTTGTGTTCAATCTGAAGTATCGCAACTCTGCTCTTTTATGGTTAATGTAACTGTTTTGATCTGTGTGAAAATGCTTATGGAATAATTGTGGAAATCTGGGTTTAATCTTAATGCGCGAACTAAAAAAATCTAATAAATGTTTGCTTAAAGACCCCCTTAAAAAAGATCTGAGCTGCAATACTTCATCCACTAGATTAGATTTGTAGACTGTGCAAGGTATTCAGGGTCCGCGCAAATACAGTGTAACGCGAAGCTACAGAACGGAGCACGAAACCTCCAAACCACATCCAGACATCCCAAGGGTGCGAAAACTTGTTTCTAGCACCCTCCCCTGCTACCTCGGGTGAGACCTCAGTCCGCACTTCGCACGCTGTTTTTGAAAGGGCTGATAGCTCTGGGATTTGCTTGGCTAAACAATTCTTCCAAACCTGGGTCAGGCCCATATAAGACAACAATGGTTGGCATTCATAATGTTTCATTTGTACTTGAAATGATGAAATAACAATTATTTGAAGCATTTTCTTCATGCTTGTAAGAAAAAGAAAATATTTATTTCTTTTATATTCAAAATAAAATTTTATAAGGCATGTTCCTCATGACCTTATCAAAGAGGAAAAATGAAAATTTTCAATTTTCAATTTGGAAACCAGAAGATTCCCAAGTTGGCCTCCCATTGTTGAATTCAACCCTACCAAGAGACACCTATTTGACCTCCTCCAACATATAGATAATGATCACCTATCTCTATTCCAAACACAATTTGCATCACATCTTCAAGCATATTTCTGATATAGCATAGTGAAGGAACTTGAAGAAGAGGAAGCTCAAGTTAGAGAAGAAGAAGAAGAAGAAGTCAAATTGAAGAATGAGTCTACTCGCGCATGTGGATACTTCTATTATCCTGGCACGTTTGGTCATAGATCTGAAATTTTTGTGGTAAAGGTCTAAAAATCTGAGGCAAAGGAGAGGCCGAAATTCGACCCTAGTAAAGACTTAGAGCAAGTTTGTTGAGAGGCTCCTTGAAGTGATTTGGGAATTTTTGACTTGGAATATTGGGCATCTTGTAGTTGTCATATTTCTAGTTAGTTTGACTTTTAGGTATCTCTTGTTGCATTGATTTTCTAAGGAAAAGGTTGGTTGGGTTTTCCCCCAAGTGGGTTTTCCTAAGGTAAAATCTTGTTGTCTCTTTTTTCATTATGATCTCTATTTTTCTATTGTCTATGTGGTTGAATTTCTAAAGTATAATTACTTAATGCTCACCTTGTTGTAGAAAATCATGTAGATTCACAAGCTAATGCAATTTTCTAAAGCAAGAGACAAGAATCTACTTCTACTCTTTACAGTGGAAGCCCATAAACATTGAGCAAATAATAATCAATAGAGGAAGAGAACCAAAGGCACATAACACAATAAATATCGGGGAAAGCCATAGCTCAAAACCCCACTATCTGTTTTGTATTAATCCAGAAAATCAAGATGAAATTACAATGCTTGTTCTCTCTAGAACAATCCCAGCGCTCAGCAAATTCAATCTCCAACTCATAAGCAAGCTCAAGGCCAAATCTTAGCCAATTCACAAGCTCTCCAAGTATCTATTCCAATGTGTAATTCCTATGAAGGATAGCTTGCATTTAAATGGAAATAAAGCCTCTAAAAATAGTGCAATCCCTCAAGAATCATTTCCTGATTACATGCACTACCAGTGCAACTTAGAAAAATCTTAAAAAAATAGTACAATTTCCTTACACTATAGTCTTGAATGGGTCTTTCTCAAAATCGAGATGCATGAGTTTCTGATGAGTAAATATTCAGTTAATTAGAGTAGCATTGGTGGAGCTCATTAGTGTCACCATTGACTGTTAACTCACTATTAGTTCTCTCAATCAGTTTGAGAACTAATTTAACTGAACTGACTCATGAAACTGAGTCTTATATTTTACAAATCACAATTAACTCACACTGGACTCCTACAAAGTAGGGAGAACATATACATGACTTCCAAAAGACTTCCAACTTGAATTTCCTAAGTTAAGTAAGTTTAATAAACTTAATTTAACTATTTTAAGTTGATATGAGAATAGAATTCGAATTTAATTCACAATTTAATTCAAGGAAAAATTAAACTGGAATTTCTTCTTGTCATTTCTCAACACTCTCTCTCAACAAGGGATTATCAACTACCCTGATCCTATCTCTGTGAAACTTGAATTTACATATTGACAATGACTTTGTCAATATGTCATCATCTTACTCCTCCATGGGAATGTAATCTAACAACATGATCTGCCTCAATACCCAATCTCTCAGATGATGATACCGGATATCAATATTACTTGGACTGATCATGAAAGACTGGATTTTCATAGAGTTTGATACAACTCAGATTATCACAATAAATCATTGTCGAATCCATCTACTGACCAAACAAACTAACTAGGATCTTCCTCATCCAGATAGCCTCACATGCTTCCTGACTTGCAGCCATGTACTCTGCCTCTATCGAACTGAGTGCAACCGATCTTTGTTTCCTGCTGTACCAAGAAACTATCACTGAACCAATACTAAATATCCCTCTTGATGTGTTATTCCTGTCAGATGGACTCCCTACCCAATCTGCATCGGTGAAGCCTTGAAGCTTCACTCCCTCTTTCTATATGTACCATAACCCAAACTGAGTAGTGCCTCTGAGGTATCTCAATACATGCTTTGCTTCCTTCCAATACATCTTGGTAGGCTAGGCCATCGCTTAACTAAGTTGGTTAACTGCATAGCACATATTTGGTCGTGTGTTCACTAAGTACATGAGTGAACCTACAAGCTACCTGTAAATAATGGCTTCCACTACTTCCCCTGAAGTATAATCCTCCTTCCTCCAGTTACCAGCTAGAGGAGTCTCCATGGGTTTACTGCTCTCCATGAGGAATCTCATGATTATCTCGTTGGCATACTTTCCCTAAGACACAAACAACTCCCCATCTCCCTACCACACCTCCATGACAAGAAAGTAATGCATGAGCCCCATGTCCTTCATCTCAAACTCTCTTGCAAGGTCCTCCTTGCAATATTTGATGAGCTTCTCATCACATGTCAATATAAGATCATCTACATAAATTATAATGATCAACATCTTAGCTTCCACCACTATGCGATGCAGTGTTGCATCCACTTCACTCTTTGTGAAGCCCAACCCAGTGAGGTAGATATCTATCCTGGTGTATCAAGCACGAGGTACTTGCTTCAACCCATACAGTGCTCTCTTGAGTCGACACACATGCAACTCATGGTTCAAGGTTTCAAAACCTTTGGGTTTCTCCATGTACACCTCTTCCTCAATCATGCCATTGAGGAAGGAAGCCCTCACATCCATCTGATGGATCTTCCAACCCATCTGTGTTGGTAGTGTGAAAATAGATCTGATTGATGAGTACCTTGCAACAGGAGTAAAGGTATCATCATATTCAATCCCATCTACCTGTGAAAAGCCACGGGCCACAAATCTGGCCTTATGCTTCTCCACACTACCATCTGCAGCTTTCTTTACCTTGTAAAGCCAATGGGAGCTCACAACTGACTTGTCCTCCGGTCTCGGGACCACATCCAAAACCCTATTTCGAATTATGGAGTCATACTCCTCCACCATCACATCAACCCAAACCAGCTGCACTGCTTCCTGAAAGGAAGATGGATCTATCACAACACATGAACCCATAAGTGCCATGTATCGAGTTTACCTCTCTAGTGGCCTCCTCTGTCTACGTTGAGAAGAGGGTGTTTCCACATTCTCCCGTGCATCATCCAACAATCTATCACCCTCTATAGTGCGCTTTCTTCCCTTTCTGGAAGCCTCTGCCTAATTGGATGTCTCCACTCTCTGAACCTATGCATGTGGTTGCTCCACATCAATATGAGGCCTCTCAACCTTAGGAGCTAAAAGTTCCTCATTTGCATGTAGCTCAAGCTCCCTCTTAAGGGAAACTCACATGGCCTTCTCCTCATCGAACCTGATATCCCTGCAAACCACTTTCATCCGACTGGTTGTCATGTACACCCAATAGTTGTGGGGTGTATCAGTGTACTCCACAAAGATCCCAAACTCTATTGTTTACTCAAGCTTCTTCTATGCATATTTGGTCACATGGAAATAAATCAATGACCCTGTTGGATACCTATAGTAATAGGTTTCATATTTCATGATTGACTATAGAAAATCCAAATATGCTCTGCTTTGGTACTACAAAGATCCCATATTTCCCAGGAAATCAGAGGTGTGTGAAATATTCCAAATATTGAGGACCTTATTTCAAGTTTGGTGGATGATTCAACAGTCTAAACTGGATCATGCCATGTTTCAATTTTGAGTTGTAGAATAGAGAAAGAGGTCTGTCCAAACAGCTTAATCTTGGCAGACAAGTAGTTCAGGTAGAGAAGCAAAGGTTCCCAAAAGTTTAATCTGGGACCTTGGAAGACATAAGGGTAGAAGTAGATAGAGAGAAAAGGAAAAAGCCAAAGAAAAGAAAAGGCAATTGAGGGTTGCAAGTCCAAGTGCCCCTCCAAGAAGAAACAAAAAATGCTAGGCAAAATAGTTGGGTAGGCAGTTGTGGTTGCAGAAAGAATATGATCACCATTACACAGGTATCAATAGGTCTCTTGCCAAGGCAATAAATCTATCAGCAAACAAAGTGGTGAATTCCATGAACTCACAGCAAAGAGGATCACTAACTTCTTTTTTTTCCCTCTCTAGTCCATCACTAACACCCCCTTTCTAATTCCCCTCCTTCATTCATATTAACTCCTAATTCTACTATATAACCTCCCCTATCTTACCCCCACCCCTAATAATACTAACACTAAGGTGTATAAAACCCCAAATCTTATGTATATTCCCTCCCCTAGGCATAATAGCCGTGTATCTTTCAAAAGGGACCAAAATGGCATCTGGCCACTTTGGTGAACCTATTCCACCCTATTCCCCCTTTGCTGCAAGTTAATTTACCCTCAAATCACCTCTGCATTGATAAAACCCCCTCTCCAAACCCCTTTTGCCTATAAAAACCTTTGCAAAGGTTAATACCCGCCTCTGGCACGTTCCCCAATCCTACCACATTATTGGTTAAGCGAAAACATTTGAAAAACCCATAAAAACCCACAAACTTTAATCTTTTCCGCCCGCAGTATGAAGCGCGCATCTTTCTCCTCCGCCAGCCGTCGGATCAAGCCCATCAGATCCGACGGTCCACATTAATATCGGAGCGCATCCGATGGCGGCACTTTAACCTCCGAGAAAGTGACGTTGCGCCTTGTCACGCCTCCTCCACGCGTCAATCGATCAACCATCTCGGAGCCGAGTCTGACAGCTTCTGCGCCGTACCTAAACCGCCCCGAGAAACCGCGGCGGTTAAGGCCTTAACCGTGACCGCTGCGGTTTGACTGCCACCTACCCGTCGCTGACTCGCCGCCACGTCCTTATCTGCTCGTACCTGCCTTTGTTATTGGTCCACCTCACTGCTGACTGGGTTGCCACCTCACCGCCCCTTTGACCAGTCACCCACTGCCACGTCGCCCGATGACGTCAGCAGAAAAAAGCGCCAAATTGGTAAAATAACCCATATTTACCAATTTTCCCGTGTTTTTTACCACTTTCACTGTTATTACTGTTGGACGCTCTGCATGACCGTTTGCACTCTAATTTTCGCCAACCAGTCTATTAGCCCGGGCGACCTCCTCAAGCAGCAACTGTGCACCTTTGCTTCAACCTCTGCTCATCGAATTACAGGTATTTAGACCGTTTCGCCCTCCATACGACCTTCATTAAGCTTGAAATTGCTCAGAGGGATAGTAGAACCATAAAAACGGTATTTACACCGTTCATTTCCATTTGTTCATCCACCATTGTCATTGTGAGGGCCAAGAAGTACCTGCATAGCTTTAGAAACCTGCAATTCACATAAAACCACTGTAAATCTGCGTTTTCCCGGCAGAGTTCCTAATAGATATAATTCACCCGATTGGAGAGTTCAGTTAGACCACAGAGAAGTTCTGTCACTAGACTCCAGTAGTATTTCAATTGCTATTGAGAGAATTCCCCTTGGATACTCAAAACATCAACTGTTTCCACAGAGAACTGCCTCCAGACTGTGTTTTTACCATTCCACCTGTCCACCTGCAATTCTTGCAACTTGAAGAGCTATGGAGACCCCTATTGCACTGAATATTAAGCCCATCAATGCTCCTCACCAGGAATTAGCATGGAAAGCCCTGGGAGACATGGACTACCAAATGCTGGATTGGTTCCCCATGGGAACCAAGTACAATATTCAAATGTTGAATGAATTAAGAGCCCAGCACCTCAGTGGGGCAGATATCTTGGGGATTTGGGAGTCAAATGTGCCCATATACAACCTTCCCCAAGTCAATCCTATGCCAGAGCTCATTTATAGCTGCCAGGAATGCTATGACCCCAGCCAAAGAGCAGTCATTAGCCCCACAGGCCTAGTCCTGTTCCAGATCACCCCAGAGAGCATAAACCAGATGCTGCGCTTCAAAACAGCCAAGAAATTGACCCCTCTATCCATGCAGAATCTGATTAACAGAGGGATCAAGCTGTCCAGTGACCAGATTGTCAAAATCAACCAACTATTTGTCACACCAGGCTCTGAAACAGTCAGAACCCCTCCTATTGGGTACCAATATCTAAATGAGTTGGGCAGAATGTTGGTGGATCTAATTGGCTATGTCCTAGGATTCAAGGGGTTGGAAGATGTAGATGACAGCATAATGGCAATGCTGTCTATATTTGCCCCTGGTAAGCCTCCAGCTGTGCAGTATGATTATGCAACTTACATAGCAGAGAAAATCCATGAGCAGTTCATGAATTTGAAAAGGGAGAGACTGTTCAGGTACACCTCCTATATATATCATTTATTCCTTTTCAACCAGCCAGCTACCTTCTCTGTTCCTTTGAGGCCACTCAATGCCCAAGGAAGCCCAAGATCAGTTGTTTTCTGGACCTCTGTTTTTCATTCTACCTCAGTATCACCCTATACATACTGTGAGCTTATTGATTTATTTGTTCATCCAGCCCTAACAGCGCTGCAAGGTACTCCTCCTCCTAGATTAACCGATGATATGAAGAGGATTCTACATTTGAACAAATCTTACAATATTGGCAACTGGTACTTCTACCAGAACCACACAGTCATTAGGATATATGGCTGTGAATTGAACCCATTTAGGTTGCCGAGGTATGTCCCCATGAGGCTTTTTGCCTTAGAATATTTCAGGCAGTTTGGGAACTCAGATTACCTTCACTTTCAGAGTAGAAACAAGAAGTCACAATTGAAGGTAAGAAACCAGCTAGGTTCCTTCCTATATAACAGGAAAGAAGAAGGGTGGAAAGAGGCAGACAGCATCCTGGAAGGCCTCAGATTGCAGACCAGTTTTGAATGGATTCCCTATGACCCCAATCATTCTATCTCCCTCAGGAGAATTAGATACAAATTGGGCAACTATGCACATAAAAGACAACCTGAAATTGAAAAGTATGCCAATGCACTAGATTGGGAAGAGGGTACACTAGTAGAACAAGTCACTAAGGAAGAATTACTTGAGAAAGAAGCTAGGAATGTGCAAAAAGAAGCTGACTTGGAAACTTATGGACAGGTGCCCCTCTCCTACAGAAAGCAAATTGGAACAGCTGCTAAATCTTCAGCAGCACAGCAGCAAACTGCTGAGAAGACACCCCAGGCAGCAAGCAAAGACGAAGGAAAACAGGTGGAACAGCCACCTATATTGACAGAAGAACAAGTTGACACCTTGCTACAGCAGCAAGAAGAAATGGAACAGCAAGAACTGGGGCAGCAACAAGAAGAAGCACAGTCCAGTGAACAGCAGCCCTTGCAGCAGGAAAAGGGGACAGATCTACCTAGTTACACTGAGCAGCAGCCCCAAACAGAGGTGCCTCCCAGGACAGACACCAATGTAGACACCTCAGTCCTCCAAACACCACAGAAGGAGGACTTGACCAGGAAAAGGGAGAGAGAGACCCCCCAGACCTCATCCTTCATCAGAGGAGAGAAGAGACAAAGACTGAATGACTCCCAAGAGGAGGACATAGCAGTAAGGCAAGCCATGGGCATGGGCCCACCCAGTGGAGAACTTTCGGCCAGCTCATCTCAGCGTGGACATGACATGACTATGGGAGGAGAGGTCAGCTCCTCCGGTCAACATAGAGAAGGGCAGTCAAGTATAAAGCAGCAATTCATTGACATCAAAAGGAGGAGTGATCCCATAAAAGTGCAGCTGTATAATCACTTGTTAAACCTAGCTCCTAGCAACCAGCAGAGACTCATGTCTGCTTTCGATGTGAGCGAAGGCAAAATGATAATGAGCCACTTCATGCCCACAACTTTGCATCCTCAGTCCACCTCAGACTATCTAAGAACCAACATGGAGGTTCTTGCCAAAGACATACACCCTATGGACAAGATTGAATTACATAAACAAACTGGTGAAATGGTGTATGCCTCCCTGGCAGATGAGACATTGGAGAACTACAAACTAAAGAGCAGCCTGGATAACACAGCTTCTCAGCTGGAATTAGAAAGAGCATCATCACAAGCCAAGGACAATAGGATCAAGTCCTTGGAAGAGGTAATTATAGATATAGGGCATGATCCTAAAGATGTCAAAGGCATCCAAGAACTCCTGAAGATAAGGGATGCAGACATGGCGGCCCTAAGAAAGAAAATCAAACTCCCGGCCACCATCCATCCACAAACAGATGAAGTTGCCCAGCAAAGGCAAGAAAAGGATACTACAGACCTGCTGGTATCCCTATACAAAGAGCTGGTTAGGATTCAAGACCAGCTAGGACAAACTGAAGCTGCAAAGGCAGCACTACAAGAAGCACTGAAGCAAAGAGAAGAGGGCCAACCCTCCCAGCCTCCTCCTGTGATAATAAATCTTGAGGAAGTCCCTCCAAAGACTACTCCTCCTCCTCAGCAAACAGAAGCTACAGCACCAACTACAGCGCCATCCACAGCAACAACAACTACAACATCGGAACAGGCTACTAGTTTAGACATGCAAAAGCTGCAAGCTGAGATCCAAGCCATGGAATCTCAAATGAAAGAGCTGGATGAACTTAAGAAAACCTTGGCTAAGGTAAATGAAAAGTTTGACAAGAGCAAACAGAATGAGGCAGCCAAGGAGAGAGAGGTAAGAGCTCTTAAGAGGAGAATTGCTGAACTAGAGAAAGAGCTTGCACTAGAAAAAGTGACAGCTCAAATGAAAGCAGTGCTATGGAGCAACATTGGGCGGTCCATTGCCAACCAGTGGCAATATATTGAGACCATGGATGAGCAAATGGTGCTCATCACTAAAGCAAACAGAGAAATACAGAGAGCCAGGGCAAGCCTTGGACACATGCCAGAAGCTGCTACTAGGATGATCAATATTCTGAACTATAAGACTAGCTCTCAATTAGCTGTCATGGGAATCACCAACAGGACAGAAACAATTGCTGTAGCCAAAAGAGTCATAACATTGAGGAACTTGGTTGGAACACTGGAGAGGAGGACACAGGATATGCAGACTGAAATCAACAGATTCCTGGAAAAATTCGTGGCACTACAGAACAGAGGCCTCCCCAGCATTTTAAGCAGTGTAGGAAGACTGCTCACCCTAGACAATTACAATAAGAGAATTGATGCCCATGCAGGAGCAGAGATTGCAAAACCGCCCAGCACTTCAGCAGACGCAGGGCCAGCCACCGGGCAGACTATGTATGACAGGGTGGAGAACCTATTTTTCCTCATGAATGAAGTTGAGCATCTGTTTGATACACCACCTAACTTCTTCAAATTCACAGAAGCCGATGAAACTCTAGGGGCAATCTTAGCACACCAACTGCCCACACAGGATGTCTGGAGAAATTTGACACAGACAATTTTGTCAGGCCAGAATCAGTAGCGCTAATTCTCCAGGCAAATGAGCATACATGCGCAGGCACAATTTTGAAGAAAGATATCTACAAGGAAGAGGCAGAGGCTGAGCCAACTCAGCAGGACCATTGACTCACCACAAGCAGCAGTCACAATCACAGGTGACAAGTCCAGGATACAGCGTACAAGCCTTAAAGACAGGTCTTCCAGCATTTATTCAGAATATCTCGACCGACTTAGCTGTTTCCAAAGGCTAAAATATCTTCTGACAGAGCATTAAAATGCCTGTACTCTGTAATCAATGCTGTATTAAATTTTGGTCATAATATCTTAAGTGGTTGGTAAGAATGTAAAATCTGAGATAACTCAAAACTCAGATATTTTGTAAATCACCGCAAGTATATATTCACCCTTCACAGCAGTTGAAAAGGGTTGTTGTAATTTTCCTTGGAAGAGCTCTCGCTCGTTGTAAAAATTCCCAGAGAGAAATAATAGAAAAGGAGAATGGAATTTCCAAAGCGTGGTGTATTTGGTGCGTTGTGGTGAATGGTGAATGTTGCAGGATTCCAGTTGTTTCATAAAACAATAAGTCTTCTCAAATCTCTGTATTACATGTTTTCAAGTCTTTTGTTCTCTTTTATCGTTCAGATATTTTACACTTAATAGCAAAGTAGAAGAATAGTTCAGGACTTAATCCATGATTACCCTGAACTCAAACTGAGCTATTATCTATGTTTTCCTCAGATATAGTAACAGAAGAGTAATTCTTAGTTGCTGCACTTTGAATCTATATCTTTCACTGTGATAGATATTCCCAGGGATTCAAGTTTGCCCCTGTGACATCTGTCTTTTCTCATAACCAGTTTGGTGGAAACAGTTAACAACGAGTGAAAATTCTTGAATGCTTTCATTGTTTGTCTTACCTGTTTCCTGTTATTAATCAAAATTTGTTCTATGAAACATCCAAATGGCCCTGTAAGTTTCACCAGTTCATCTCAAAGTTTCTAGACACCTACAGCCGCAGACTCCATTGCCCAATGATACTTGACTCTCTGAAAATCACATCACAAGAGATCTGAAGGATATTCTTCAACCAAAACATAAACAAAACCTGTGCATAATAGCTAGCCTAAAACCCTATCATAAACAGTTACAAATCATAAAGAGAGAGCCCTCTCTGATCACAGTTTGGCTAGAAACAGTGATCCAAAGATTGGTTAGTGGTTACCCCGGCCGTATTCCCTTGGGAGTCATAGGGAACAACCTGGGTGTTAACATAAATGGCGACTCCACTGGGGACTTAACATTTTGCAATTACTAACTATCTTCCAAAGCTACCATCAAGCCTGAAACTAGCCAAGAGGCCTTAGGACTGTTTCTCTAATACAGGAACAGCTTTAGGGAAGAGCTAGCTAGGGAAACTTCATCTTAGCTTTGAGACCTATATAGTCATTCCAAAATGCTTGTTCAGTCCTTGTACATATAAAACTTCTGTATAAAGTTCTAAAAGAATACTTAGAAGCTGGCTCCCAAAAGAAACCCAAGGCACACTAGGGCAAACCCTGACCCTAATCAACCCATCATTGTCGATAACCCAAATATCATACCAAAGAACATAAGGAGACAGCAAAAGCAGGACAAGCCTGCTGATTCAAATATAAGTTCGGACCAACCTATCCTCATTCCCACTCCTTGCAAAGTTCTTTTCCGTTCCACACCCAATTCCCCCAGTTCACCATCAACCCCTCAAAGTCCTCTCCTTCCATCTTCACCATCTGCACATACTCCCTCAACCAGTTCCCCACTTATTACCCATCCTCTTAACCCGGTTACACCTGTAATCCCTGTTGTCCCATTTGTTCCTATTAACCCTATAAACCCCATAAATATGGCTAACAGATATGCACCTCTGCAGATACCAGCCAATGCTCCAGCTCTACCCCAAGACTACCAAACTAGACTCTCATTTTTTGACTCCCATGGCCCTTTGACAGCCATCCAGCATGCTAAAAAGATGCAAGACCACTTTGAGACCTATGAAATAGATGATGACAGTGTCAGGATGAGAATCTTTGTTCAAAGCTTAACTGGGGATGTCAGAACTTGGTTTAGATCCTTAAATGCAAATTCCATTGCAACCCCTGAAGTTCTATACCAGGAATTTACCAACAGATGGGAGAAAAAGAGAGATCCGCACCATATACTTGGTGAATATAACACTATTAAAAGAGGTCCCCAAGAAACGGTTTTGGAGTATTGTGCTAGGTTTAACAACATATACAATGCTATCCCCCAGAACTTAAGGCCCCCTCCTGATTTGGCCCTTTATAACTTCCCTGATGGTTTTGATTCTGATATGGCCTATCAGTTGAGAGAAAGAGACCCTCCAACCCTTGCAGAAGCCCAAAGGGTTGCAGTCACTGTAGAGGCCAACCTAATTGCCAAAAGAAACAGGGCAAAGCTGGAAAAGAAGACTGGTTTCAAAGAAGAACCCTCGGGTTTTGATCAAAAGTTAGATGCAATTCTAAATAGCATGAAGAGATTGGGAGAGAGAGTGGAATCAGTAGAAAGGAAATCATCATGGGAGGCACCACAAAACAACCCTCCTAGAAACCCAAATTTTAGGAGAGTCCAGAACCCCAATATAGGAAAGACAGGTGCTGACCAAGATATCAGACCCCCTTTTCAAGAAAACTATGCAGAAACTTCCTCAGCAAATCAGCTCAATGAGGATCTTGAAATCAACCTAATAGGTCTGGATGGCAAAAGTCATGTATTCTTAACTCAGGAGGACCATGAGGAGGATGAAAGCAAAACATTCCAAACTCAATCAGGAGAATCCTTTGACTTTAAACAAGGATATGATACTGCTGTCTATGAAGTCCATAAGCAATACAAACTAAGGAGTAGGACTGTGAACGTGAATCAGCCCGAAAAGATAAAGGAGAAACAACAATCTAAAGAAACCTTAGTCACTGAACCTAATGACAAAACAAACTTGCCTACAAAGGAAGTAGTGGTTGAGGAGGTCACTGAACTACTGTCCCCACCACAACAGCCCATGGCAGCCTCGTCCTCTCACCCTAACCCAAACATTAACCCTCAAGACATCAATATAAGGGGCAGGTTCCAAAATCAGGATGAAATCCACCAAGAAGATCTAATGAACAGAGAAAGAACTGCTACCCGTGACTCCAAAATCCAAATTGATAAACCCTTTGACCTAGGAACAGAGATTGGCAAGTTAAAGGTAGCAATCCCCCTTTCAGAGCTAGCCAAGCATGACATATACAAACAACAGATCAAAAAATCCCTTCAGCTCACCAATAGCAAAGATGATGTAAATGTGTTAGATGACACTCCAGAATTACTGTTTGGCCCAGAGGTAGATGGAAAAGCAGTAGTCACAGGGGTTTTACCGTTTTATGTCAGCTTGCATATACATGACAAAACACTGCACAATGCAATGTTTGACTCAGGTGCCTCTCATAACTTGATGCCAAAAGCAGTCATGGAAAGATTAAACTTAGACATCACAAGACCATACAAAGACCTGTTTTCTTTTGATTCTAGTCAAGTCAAATGCTTGGGCCTAATTAAGGATTTATGTGTGTCCTTGGTTCAATTTCCCAACAAAACCATTTTAATGGATGTTGTTGTTGTTGATATCCCACCCAAATATGGGATGCTCTTATCAAGATCATGGGGAGCGAAACTCCAAGGCTCCCTGCAATTAGACATGTCATATGCAACCATCTCTGTCTTTGGACAACCAAAGAGACTTTATAGGGAAACACTCATGAAATATATGGTCAGCAGTGAAGAGAAACCCCAAAATTTCCCAATATACGCTGTTCATTCGGACATAGACTCCTTTATCCTCTTTAATGACAGTGCAGGCCTCTCAAGCAGTGATATTAAGACGGAGACACTTATACAAGAACAAAACCTTGATCAAACAAGTAGCACCTGTCAAACATCAATCAGTTCAACAAGACACTTTAGCTCTCCTCTAGTGGTCAAAGATGGTCAAGCAAATGATGAAGTTATCCTAGAAAACAAATGGGAGAACAAACCCCAACTCATGCTCACACTACCATCCCATGAACAGAATTTGAAATCTCCTGACCAGCAAGGCATCTGGTGGGTCCTAGAATTTGATGGCTCAGTTAACAAGTTAGGAGCAGGAGCTGGAGTATGGATACATAACAAAGAGAAAGGCTATGCAGAAGGCCGGGCTTATAGATTGAACTTTAAATGCACTAACAACATGGCAGAATATGAAGCTCTGCTACTAGGCCTCAAGATTGCAAAATCATTACAAGCACATAGCCTCTCAATCATGGGGGACTCTGATCTAGTAATTCAACAAGTAAAAGGGAATTTTGTCACCAATGACAAAAGGCTGAGGTCCTACAGATCTGCTGTAATTGAAATATTAGAGACCTTTCCTGAGTTTGTTATCACAAAAATTTCTAGGGGCCACAATCTCCATGCACATAGCTTGGCAACATTTGCCAGCACCTTCAAATTTCCATTAGAACCCAACAATTGTTTCATGACCGAGGTCAGATACAGACCCTCTATTCCAAACAACATCAGAGAATGGCAAGTATTTGAGGATGACATGCAAATAAACAATTTTTTAACCTTGCAACAAGAGTTCACAGGATTAAATATTGATCTTGAGACAGCATGTCAATCACAAATGCTTGAGACAGCAAGTCAATCACAAATGCTTGAGACAGCAAGTCAATCACAAATGCTTGAGACAGCATGTCAATCACAAATACAGTTTCAACAATCTGCTCACCCAATGTCACCTAGGACAGCAAAACAACTACTCAGTCCAACCATTTTTAACAATGAAAACATTCATCAAATTAACCAAATTGACTGTGAAGAGATGAGTAACGTTGAAACTGAAATCATACAACTCAAAGACAATTTCCTCCCAGTAGGCCTTACCCCATTAGAGGATATTTTTGACTCAAATGACATCCCTAGGAAGCCAAAGATGCAGCCATTAGATGCAAGAGTCGAAGAATGCAATATTGGTAATATTGACAAACCTAAGATAGTAAAGCTATCTGCCTCTTTACCCCCTGATCAAAAGCCCAAATATATTGATCTCTTTAAAGAGTTCCAAGATGTCTTTGCTTGGGGTTATGAAGATCTAAAGTCCTATGACACGTCTGTCATCCAGCATACCATCCCCCTCAAGCCTAATCAAAAACCATTCAAACAGAAATTGAGAAGGATCAATCCTGTGCTCCTCCCTTCCATTGAAAAAGAGTTGCATAAAATGTTCAAAGCTGGTATTATAGCACCAATCAGGTTCTCTGAATGGATTTCAAATTTGGTCCCTACAAGAAAGAAAACTGGTGAGATCAGGCTTTGTGTAGACTTAAGGAATCTGAATCAAGTATCACTCAAAGATAACTACCCCTTACCCAAAATGGATCACATCCTTCAGAGGGTAGTAGGGGCTTCAAGGATATCACTGCTTGATGGATTCTCAGGCTTCAATCAAATTTTAGTGCACCCTGATGATCAAGACAAAACTGCATTTACTACCCCATGGGGAACTTTCAAGTATGTGAAGATGCCCTTTGGATTGAAAAATGCAGGGGCAACGTTTCAAAGAGCGATGGACATTGCTTTTGCAAAGGAAATTCATGATTTCTTGGTCATTTACTTAGATGATCTTACACCCTTTTCAAAATCTGACCAAGAACACTTGAAACATTTAAGACAAATCTTCATAACATGCAGAAAATATGGCATTTCCTTAAACCCCAAGAAGTCATTATTTGGTTTGGAAGAAGGGAAACTTTTAGGACACATCATTTCGAAAGATGGCATAAGAATTGATCCAGATAGGATACAAGCTATCCTACAAATGCCTCACCCAAGGAATGTCAAGGAGCTGCAAGGATTCTTAGGAAAAATCAACTTTTTAAGAAGGTTTATCCCAAATTTAGCTGAGTTAATCAGATTACTAAACAACATGCTAAAGAAGGATTCAAAGGTTAAGTGGACCGTTGAAGCAAAGCAAGCCTTTGAAAGTATAAAATTGGCCTTGACTCAAACCCCAGTGTTAACTAATCCTCAGTTTGACAGAGACTTTATTATTTTTCCTTTTGCCTCCCAGCATACTATTGCTGCTGTATTATTACAGAAAGATGACCAAGGGAATGAAAAGCCCATTGCTTTTTTCAGCAGAGCTCTTAGAGATGCTCCTCTAAAGTACCAAATAATGGAAAAACAAGCCTATGCCTTAATCATAGCTATCAAAGACTTTAGGATTTACATCCTTTACTCCCATGTTGTGGCTTATGTACCAAGTCCTATTGTCAAAGACATTCTCACACAAGAAAACTTAGAGGGTAGAAGAGGAAAATGGATTGCAAACATACTTGAATTTGACATTGAAATAAAGCCTACAAAGCTGATAAAAGGGCAAGGTTTGGCCAAGTTAATGACAGAAGCAAATTTCCAAGCCTTAGATATCAACCAACTGGACAGTGAAACAGAGCTGGCGACTCCAAAGATCAATGTAGCCTTTGAACAATCTCCTTGGTATTCTGATGTCTGTTATGTATTACAAAACCTGTGTGCTCCCCCAGGACTGTCCAGAACTAAGTCTAGGTTCCTAAAAATGAAAACATCTAAATTTTGTGTGATAGATGAGAATCTACTCTGGAAAAACCATGAAGGTATTTTGCTGCACTGTCTTCTTGAGAGTGAAACTGACAATATCATGCAAGAATTCCATGCTGGAGACTGTGGTGGACATTTGTACTGGAAGTCCACTGTAGACAAGATATTAAGGGCTGGTTATTACTGGCCCACTATGTTCTCTGATGTGAAGAAATTCACAACATCATGCCACAAGTGCCAACTGTTTGAAGGCAAAAGACAGTTGCTGCCACTTCCTTTGAGGCCCATTGCAACAGAGAGACCTTTTCAACAATGGGGCTTGGATTTCATTGGAGAAATTCATCCCTCATCTTCAGGACAACACAGATGGATCTTGACAGCAACAGACTACTTCACCAAGTGGATTGAAGCTGTCCCATGCAGACAAGCAAATGATTCAGTAATCATTCAATTTTTGGAAAACAATATACTGGCTAGATTTGGCTGCCCAGACAAGATAATAACAGACAATGCTGCTGCCTTCAGATCCAAGAAAATGGTGAACTTCTGCCATAAATTTCACATTACCCTGGGCCATTCTACAGCTTACTATCCTCAAGGAAATGGTCTTGCTGAATCATCAAACAAAAGCCTGATAAACATCATAAAGAAAGTGCTGGAAGAGAACAAAAAGAACTGGCATAAGAAACTAGTAAATGCTTTATGGGCAGACAGATTAACCACTAAAAGATCAATTGGGACCAGCCCATATGAGTTAGTCTATGGATTAGAGGCCAGATTTCCTTCATCACTAGGAGTGCCGGTTATGAAACTTCTGCAAGAAAGTCAAGCAGAGCCAAATAATATGCAAAGAAGGATTAACCAGATAATCTGTTTACAGCAGACCAGAGAACAAGTTTTCAGCAGAGTGCAGATACTACAAGAGAAACTAAAAAAGGCCTTTGACAGAAGAACTAAAGCAGAAGATTTCAATGTAGGGGACAAAGTTTTAAAGTGGGATGCAAGAAGAGAAGAGAAAGGAAAACATGGGAAGTTTGACTCTTTATGGAAAGGACCATTTTCTGTCCAAGCAGTGCAAGGTAATAACACCTACTTCCTAAAAAGTTTGACTGTAACTGAACTGGATGAAGGTCCAGTCAATGGCAGGATGCTGAAGCACTATTTTGACTGTTCACTATGATAGAAATTCAGAGGTTCATTGTATATATGCAGCCTTACATATTATCTTCTATTTTAGAATGTAAAAAGGGGTTTTCCCAAATGCTGCACCTAGCAGCAACAGGCAGATAGAATCAGAGGTTCTCCAAGAAAAGGCACACAATTTTGACAGATTATATGCAGCAAATTTCAAAGATTAAGATGGGCAGTCAAGGAATAAGGCAATCTGACCTGCTGTTCTTGGTCTTTCAAAAGAAAAACCATCCCCATGTGGAGCCACTGTTGGATACCTATAGTAATAGGTTTCATATTTCATGATTGACTATAGAAAATCCAAATATGCTCTGCTTTGGTACTACAAAGATCCCATATTTCCCAGGAAATCAGAGGTGTGTGAAATATTCCAAATATTGAGGACCTTATTTCAAGTTTGGTGGATGATTCAACAGTCTAAACTGGATCATGCCATGTTTCAATTTTGAGTTGTAGAATAGAGAAAGAGGTCTGTCCAAACAGCTTAATCTTGGCAGACAAGTAGTTCAGGTAGAGAAGCAAAGGTTCCCAAAAGTTTAATCTGGGACCTTGGAAGACATAAGGGTAGAAGTAGATAGAGAGAAAAGGAAAAAGCCAAAGAAAAGAAAAGGCAATTGAGGGTTGCAAGTCCAAGTGCCCCTCCAAGAAGAAACAAAAAATGCTAGGCAAAATAGTTGGGTAGGCAGTTGTGGTTGCAGAAAGAATATGATCACCATTACACAGGTATCAATAGGTCTCTTGCCAAGGCAATAAATCTATCAGCAAACAAAGTGGTGAATTCCATGAACTCACAGCAAAGAGGATCACTAACTTCTTTTTTTTCCCTCTCTAGTCCATCACTAACACCCCCTTTCTAATTCCCCTCCTTCATTCATATTAACTCCTAATTCTACTATATAACCTCCCTATCTTACCCCCACCCCTAATAATACTAACACTAAGGTGTATAAAACCCCAAATCTTATGTATATTCCCTCCCCTAGGCATAATAGCCGTGTATCTTTCAAAAGGGACCAAAATGGCATCTGGCCACTTTGGTGAACCTATTCCACCCTATTCCCCCTTTGCTGCAAGTTAATTTACCCTCAAATCACCTCTGCATTGATAAAACCCCCTCTCCAAACCCCTTTTGCCTATAAAAACCTTTGCAAAGGTTAATACCCGCCTCTGGCACGTTCCCCAATCCTACCACATTATTGGTTAAGCGAAAACATTTGAAAAACCCATAAAAACCCACAAACTTTAATCTTTTCCGCCCGCAGTATGAAGCGCGCATCTTTCTCCTCCGCCAGCCGTCGGATCAAGCCCATCAGATCCGACGGTCCACATTAATATCGGAGCGCATCCGATGGCGGCACTTTAACCTCCGAGAAAGTGACGTTGCGCCTTGTCACGCCTCCTCCACGCGTCAATCGATCAACCATCTCGGAGCCGAGTCTGACAGCTTCTGCGCCGTACCTAAACCGCCCCGAGAAACCGCGGCGGTTAAGGCCTTAACCGTGACCGCTGCGGTTTGACTGCCACCTACCCGTCGCTGACTCGCCGCCACGTCCTTATCTGCTCGTACCTACCTTTGTTATTGGTCCACCTCACTGCTGACTGGGTTGCCACCTCACCGCCCCTTTGACCAGTCACCCACTGCCACGTCGCCCGATGACGTCAGCAGAAAAAAGCGCCAAATTGGTAAAATAACCCATATTTACCAATTTTCCCGTGTTTTTTACCACTTTCACTGTTATTACTGTTGGACGCTCTGCATGACCGTTTGCACTCTAATTTTCGCCAACCAGTCTATTAGCCCGGGCGACCTCCTCAAGCAGCAACTGTGCACCTTTGCTTCAACCTCTGCTCATCGAATTACAGGTATTTAGACCGTTTCGCCCTCCATACGACCTTCATTAAGCTTGAAATTGCTCAGAGGGATAGTAGAACCATAAAAACGGTATTTACACCGTTCATTTCCATTTGTTCATCCACCATTGTCATTGTGAGGGCCAAGAAGTACCTGCATAGCTTTAGAAACCTGCAATTCACATAAAACCACTGTAAATCTGCGTTTTCCCGGCAGAGTTCCTAATAGATATAATTCACCCGATTGGAGAGTTCAGTTAGACCACAGAGAAGTTCTGTCACTAGACTCCAGTAGTATTTCAATTGCTATTGAGAGAATTCCCCTTGGATACTCAAAACATCAACTGTTTCCACAGAGAACTGCCTCCAGACTGTGTTTTTACCATTCCACCTGTCCACCTGCAATTCTTGCAACTTGAAGAGCTATGGAGACCCCTATTGCACTGAATATTAAGCCCATCAATGCTCCTCACCAGGAATTAGCATGGAAAGCCCTGGGAGACATGGACTACCAAATGCTGGATTGGTTCCCCATGGGAACCAAGTACAATATTCAAATGTTGAATGAATTAAGAGCCCAGCACCTCAGTGGGGCAGATATCTTGGGGATTTGGGAGTCAAATGTGCCCATATACAACCTTCCCCAAGTCAATCCTATGCCAGAGCTCATTTATAGCTGCCAGGAATGCTATGACCCCAGCCAAAGAGCAGTCATTAGCCCCACAGGCCTAGTCCTGTTCCAGATCACCCCAGAGAGCATAAACCAGATGCTGCGCTTCAAAACAGCCAAGAAATTGACCCCTCTATCCATGCAGAATCTGATTAACAGAGGGATCAAGCTGTCCAGTGACCAGATTGTCAAAATCAACCAACTGTTTGTCACACCAGGCTCTGAAACAGTCAGAACCCCTCCTATTGGGTACCAATATCTAAATGAGTTGGGCAGAATGTTGGTGGATCTAATTGGCTATGTCCTAGGATTCAAGGGGTTGGAAGATGTAGATGACAGCATAATGGCAATGCTGTCTATATTTGCCCCTGGTAAGCCTCCAGCTGTGCAGTATGATTATGCAACTTACATAGCAGAGAAAATCCATGAGCAGTTCATGAATTTGAAAAGGGAGAGACTGTTCAGGTACACCTCCTATATATATCATTTATTCCTTTTCAACCAGCCAGCTACCTTCTCTGTTCCTTTGAGGCCACTCAATGCCCAAGGAAGCCCAAGATCAGTTGTTTTCTGGACCTCTGTTTTTCATTCTACCTCAGTATCACCCTATACATACTGTGAGTTTATTGATTTATTTGTTCATCCAGCCCTAACAGCGCTGCAAGGTACTCCTCCTCCTAGATTAACCGATGATATGAAGAGGATTCTACATTTGAACAAATCTTACAATATTGGCAACTGGTACTTCTACCAGAACCACACAGTCATTAGGATATATGGCTGTGAATTGAACCCATTTAGGTTGCCGAGGTATGTCCCCATGAGGCTTTTTGCCTTAGAATATTTCAGGCAGTTTGGGAACTCAGATTACCTTCACTTTCAGAGTAGAAACAAGAAGTCACAATTGAAGGTAAGAAACCAGCTAGGTTCCTTCCTATATAACAGGAAAGAAGAAGGGTGGAAAGAGGCAGACAGCATCCTGGAAGGCCTCATATTGCAGACCAGTTTTGAATGGATTCCCTATGACCCCAATCATTCTATCTCCCTCAGGAGAATTAGATACAAATTGGGCAACTATGCACATAAAAGACAACCTGAAATTGAAAAGTATGCCAATGCACTAGATTGGGAAGAGGGTACACTAGTAGAACAAGTCACTAAGGAAGAATTACTTGAGAAAGAAGCTAGGAATGTGCAAAAAGAAGCTGACTTGGAAACTTATGGACAGGTGCCCCTCTCCTACAGAAAGCAAATTGGAACAGCTGCTAAATCTTCAGCAGCACAGCAGCAAACTGCTGAGAAGACACCCCAGGCAGCAAGCAAAGACGAAGGAAAACAGGTGGAACAGCCACCTATATTGACAGAAGAACAAGTTGACACCTTGCTACAGCAGCAAGAAGAAATGGAACAGCAAGAACTGGGGCAGCAACAAGAAGAAGCACAGTCCAGTGAACAGCAGCCCTTGCAGCAGGAAAAGGGGACAGATCTACCTAGTTACACTGAGCAGCAGCCCCAAACAGAGGTGCCTCCCAGGACAGACACCAATGTAGACACCTCAGTCCTCCAAACACCACAGAAGGAGGACTTGACCAGGAAAAGGGAGAGAGAGACCCCCCAGACCTCATCCTTCATCAGAGGAGAGAAGAGACAAAGACTGAATGACTCCCAAGAGGAGGACATAGCAGTAAGGCAAGCCATGGGCATGGGCCCACCCAGTGGAGAACTTTCGGCCAGCTCATCTCAGCGTGGACATGACATGACTATGGGAGGAGAGGTCAGCTCCTCCGGTCAACATAGAGAAGGGCAGTCAAGTATAAAGCAGCAATTCATTGACATCAAAAGGAGGAGTGATCCCATAAAAGTGCAGCTGTATAATCACTTGTTAAACCTAGCTCCTAGCAACCAGCAGAGACTCATGTCTGCTTTCGATGTGAGCGAAGGCAAAATGATAATGAGCCACTTCATGCCCACAACTTTGCATCCTCAGTCCACCTCGGACTATCTAAGAACCAACATGGAGGTTCTTGCCAAAGACATACACCCTATGGACAAGATTGAATTACATAAACAAACTGGTGAAATGGTGTATGCCTCCCTGGCAGATGAGACATTGGAGAACTACAAACTAAAGAGCAGCCTGGATAACACAGCTTCTCAGCTGGAATTAGAAAGAGCATCATCACAAGCCAAGGACAATAGGATCAAGTCCTTGGAAGAGGTAATTATAGATATAGGGCATGATCCTAAAGATGTCAAAGGCATCCAAGAACTCCTGAAGATAAGGGATGCAGACATGGCGGCCCTAAGAAAGAAAATCAAACTCCCGGCCACCATCCATCCACAAACAGATGAAGTTGCCCAGCAAAGGCAAGAAAAGGATACTACAGACCTGCTGGTATCCCTATACAAAGAGCTGGTTAGGATTCAAGACCAGCTAGGACAAACTGAAGCTGCAAAGGCAGCACTACAAGAAGCACTGAAGCAAAGAGAAGAGGGCCAACCCTCCCAGCCTCCTCCTGTGATAATAAATCTTGAGGAAGTCCCTCCAAAGACTACTCCTCCTCCTCAGCAAACAGAAGCTACAACACCAACTACAGCACCATCCACAGCAACAACAACTACAACATCGGAACAGGCTACTAGTTTAGACATGCAAAAGCTGCAAGCTGAGATCCAAGCCATGGAATCTCAAATGAAAGAGCTGGATGAACTTAAGAAAACCTTGGCTAAGGTAAATGAAAAGTTTGACAAGAGCAAACAGAATGAGGCAGCCAAGGAGAGAGAGGTAAGAGCTCTTAAGAGGAGAATTGCTGAACTAGAGAAAGAGCTTGCACTAGAAAAAGTGACAGCTCAAATGAAAGCAGTGCTATGGAGCAACATTGGGCAGTCCATTGCCAACCAGTGGCAATATATTGAGACCATGGATGAGCAAATGGTGCTCATCACTAAAGCAAACAGAGAAATACAGAGAGCCAGGGCAAGCCTTGGACACATGCCAGAAGCTGCTACTAGGATGATCAATATTCTGAACTATAAGACTAGCTCTCAATTAGCTGTCATGGGAATCACCAACAGGACAGAAACAATTGCTGTAGCCAAAAGAGTCATAACATTGAGGAACTTGGTTGGAACACTGGAGAGGAGGACACAGGATATGCAGACTGAAATCAACAGATTCCTGGAAAAATTCGTGGCACTACAGAACAGAGGCCTCCCCAGCATTTTAAGCAGTGTAGGAAGACTGCTCACCCTAGACAATTACAATAAGAGAATTGATGCCCATGCAGGAGCAGAGATTGCAAAACCGCCCAGCACTTCAGCAGACGCAGGGCCAGCCACCGGGCAGACTATGTATGACAGGGTGGAGAACCTATTTTTCCTCATGAATGAAGTTGAGCATCTGTTTGATACACCACCTAACTTCTTCAAATTCACAGAAGCCGATGAAACTCTAGGGGCAATCTTAGCACACCAACTGCCCACACAGGATGTCTGGAGAAATTTGACACAGACAATTTTGTCAGGCCAGAATCAGTAGCGCTAATTCTCCAGGCAAATGAGCATACATGCGCAGGCACAATTTTGAAGAAAGATATCTACAAGGAAGAGGCAGAGGCTGAGCCAACTCAGCAGGACCATTGACTCACCACAAGCAGCAGTCACAATCACAGGTGACAAGTCCAGGATACAGCGTACAAGCCTTAAAGACAGGTCTTCCAGCATTTATTCAGAATATCTCGACCGACTTAGCTGTTTCCAAAGGCTAAAATATCTTCTGACAGAGCATTAAAATGCCTGTACTCTATAATCAATGCTGTATTAAATTTTGGTCATAATATCTTAAGTGGTTGGTAAGAATGTAAAATCTGAGATAACTCAAAACTCAGATATTTTGTAAATCACCGCAAGTATATATTCACCCTTCACAGCAGTTGAAAAGGGTTGTTGTAATTTTCCTTGGAAGAGCTCTCGCTCGTTGTAAAAATTCCTAGAGAGAAATAATAGAAAAGGAGAATGGAATTTCCAAAGCGTGGTGTATTTGGTGCGTTGTGGTGAATGGTGAATGTTGCAGGATTCCAGTTGTTTCATAAAACAATAAGTCTTCTCAAATCTCTGTATTACATGTTTTCAAGTCTTTTGTTCTCTTTTATCGTTCAGATATTTTACACTTAATAGCAAAGTAGAAGAATAGTTCAGGACTTAATCCATGATTACCCTGAACTCAAACTGAGCTATTATCTATGTTTTCCTCAGATATAGTAACAGAAGAGTAATTCTTAGTTGCTGCACTTTGAATCTATATCTTTCACTGTGATAGATATTCCCAGGGATTCAAGTTTGCCCCTGTGACATCTGTCTTTTCTCATAACCAGTTTGGTGGAAACAGTTAACAACGAGTGAAAATTCTTGAATGCTTTCATTGTTTGTCTTACCTGTTTCCTGTTATTAATCAAAATTTGTTCTATGAAACATCCAAATGGCCCTGTAAGTTTCACCAGTTCATCTCAAAGTTTCTAGACACCTACAGCCGCAGACTCCATTGCCCAATGATACTTGACTCTCTGAAAATCACATCATAAAGAGAGAGCCCTCTCTGATCACATCATAAAGAGAGAGCCCTCTCTGATCACAGTTTGGCTAGAAACAGTGATCCAAAGATTGGTTAGTGGTTACCCCAGCCGTATTCCCTTGGGAGTCATAGGGAACAACCTGGGTGTTAACAGACCCAAAAATCCTGAAGTGACCAACATCTAGCTTCTTACTAGAATAAACCTCCTCTGATGTCTTCATCTCAAGTATCCGATGTGGGCTACAGTTTTGAACATAAATCAGTGTGTTGCATGCATCATCCCACAAGTGTAGTGGTAGGCCCTGATCATGCATCATTGCCCTTGCTTCCCCTACTATTCTTATGTTCTTCCTCTCGGCAACCCCACTATGTTGAGGGTTATGGGGTGATGTCAACTCTTGTTTAATCCCTTCTACTACATGGAAGTTCTTAAACTCTTGGAGACATACTCACCACCTCTATCACTAGATAGAGCTTTAACCTTATTTCTAGACTCTTTCTCTACCAATTCTTTGAACTCACAAAATTTGTGAAAGTTTGATCCTTTTTCTACATAAAAAAATACCCATTATTTACAAGAATAGTCATCAACAAATATAGCATAATACTTGTGTTTGGTTGTAGATGTTGTCGAGAATGGTCCACACACATCTGAATGGACTCTCTCCAAAATAGACTCTGCTCGACTATCTCTATCTCCAAAGGAATACTTGGTGTATTTTCCCAAAGTACAACCCTTGTATGTATTATCTTGCTCAAGCGTACCTTTGGGAAGACCGGTAGAGATTTGTTGCAATATCTTCAAAGCCACATGATGCAAGTGGCCCAATTTCCCATGCCACAACTCTTCGACGTCTCGGCTCAACATCTTTTCCGCTTTTGAGCTCAAAGCAACACAATCCTCTACCTCTATCTTATAGAGATTTTGAACTCGAATCCCTATCTTATTTACTTGACCGATGGCTATGTGTCAAAGGAACACCTTTCCTTTCGAAAATATCACATCATAGCCTCTATCCTCAAGCATGTAAATGGATACCAAGTTCTTTATCAGTCCGGGTACATGCATAACATTCTTCAAGGTGAGTGGAGCCGCATGATCCCTTATTAAAGTAATAGTTCCCACACCAGTAACACTATACTTACCATAATCACCCATCTCGATATGCATCTTGAGATCTTTCTCCTCCAATTCACTGAATAAATGTTTATCGACAGTCATGTGGAAAGAAGCTCCACTATCTAAGTACCAAACATTTCCCATCATTAAAGACACCATGCATGCAATGAGGGAAAAGTCCAATTCGAATTGGGAGGCAAAATCCTCACCTTCCGCTCCTCCTGAGGGCTTCTCCTTGGACTTCTTCAATGGACAATTTGTAGCAAAGTGTCCCATCTTGTGAAAATGAAATCATTTAACTTTCGTCATGTCCTTCTTACCTCCATGAGAAGAATCTGATTTGGAATGGAAAATTTTACCTTTCCCCTTCCTCGCCTAAATCGGTAAGGCATGGTTCTCTTCATCATCCATCTTTGGTGAAGAGCCATCCCTGGTGTTCCTCCTAATCTCATCCTTCATCAAATCCGACCATAGTCATTCCCAATCTAGCAGCTTCTCCCAATCATTGATAGAGTCCTGATAACTGTGCCAACTCTTTGGGAGTACGAAAAGAGAAAGGCTCGCCATATCCTCCTCGACAACTGTGATTCCAACACTTCCAATTTCATCCCAACATTGAGTGAACTTGGTCAAGTACTTTGGAATCATCTTGCCTTTCTCCATCTTGATTTTACGAGGTTTATCCTTCAGTGCCAATTTCCTTTGATCACTGCTATTCTGATGCAAGTTCGTCAATGTTTTCCACATAGGATGCAAGGTTTCCTTTCCATGGAGACTCAAGACAATATGATCTTGACCTCCCTCAAGGAATATCTACCTTGCCTTCACCACACACTTCTTACACTTGGCCAAGTTCTATGCATCAGTAGCTACTGGCTTAGGAATTGCTTGTTCAACAAATTCCTTCAAGACATTGTCCTCTAGCACAACCTCCATCCTGTCCCTCCAGGCTATGAAATTTGAGCTTCCTTCCAAGGCATACTCAATCTGCAACCCATGGAACTCCATCTGTCAATCCTGAAGTATGTATTCCCTTCGACTTTCACCTGTAACCCAGAAACTCAAAACTTTGAAATCTCCTCTAGAGAGCTTATTTTAAATGAGTGTTGTCTCCCTCATCCGAACTCCAATTTGACTGATTTGTTTTTTGAATTTGGGTATCTTTCCCAAGGAATCCAAATTTACAATTTGTTTCTAAAAAAATTTCACAGAAATTCTCAGATCTTCTCTGAAAACTCTTGTCCCAAAAAACAATCTTGCTCTGATACCATGTAGAAAATCATGTAGATTCATAAGCTAATGAAATTTGCTAAAGCAAGAGACAGGAATATACTTCTACTCTTTACAGTGGAAGCCCATAAACATAGAACAAACAATAGTCAATAGAGGAAGATAATCAAAGGCACATAACACAATAAATATCTAGGGAAATCCATAGCTCAAAACCACACTATCTTTTTTGTATTAATCTGGAAAATCAAGATGAAATTACAATGCTTGTTCTCTCTAGAACAATCCTAGCACCCAGCAAATTCAATATCCAACTCATAAGAAAGCTCAAAGCCAAATCTTAGCCAATTCACAAGCTATCTAAGTATCTATTCCAATGTGTAATTCCTATGAAGTATATCTTGTATTTAAAGGGAAATAAAGCCTCTAAAAAGGATCATTTCCTAATTGCATGCACTATCAGTGCAACTTAGAAAAATCTAAAACAAATAGTACAATGTCCCTGCACTCTAGTCTCAAATGGGTCTTTCTCAAAATCGAGATGCATGAGTTTCTGATGAGTAAATATTAAATTAACTAGAGTAGCATTGGAGGAGTTCATTAGTGTCACCATTGACTGTTAACTCACTATTAGTTATCTCAATAAGTTTGAGAACTAATTTAACTGAACTGACTCATGAAACTGAGTCTTCTATTTTACAACTCACAATTAACTCACACTGGACTACTACAAAGTAGGGAGAACATATACATGACTTCCAAAAGACTTCCAACTCGAATTTCCTAAGTTAAGTAAATTTAATAAACTTAATTTAACTATTTTAAGTTGCTATGATAATAGAATTCGAATTTAATTCACAGTTTAATTCAAGGACAAATTAAACTGGAATTTCTTGTTGTCATTTCTCAACACTTTTTGTGCTAAATATATCTACATCATTGGAAGTAATTATCGTAGTTCAGAAATAAAAGTACTTTTGTCTATTATACTAGAAAAATCAACATGGTATCAAAGATTTGTTGAAGGAAAGAGCATAAAGATCACTCTTGAAGAAGTCATATTTAAAAATTACTTTGAAGAAACCCTAAATCTATAATCAAGTTTCATATATTCCTTCAACTATGAAATCAAAGAATAAGTTAGAAAGGGCTACTAACTTTAGAGCTTGGAAGACAAGAATCGGCTTAATTCTCACAAGGGAAGTGTTGGAAATTGTGCAAGGAAAAGTGACTAAACTGACAGATGAAGAAAGAAATAAGAAGCAAAAGAGAGATGGCATTGCTTCCTTGAGGATTATTGTGGAATCCTTCAAGGATCATATAATTCCATACATCTCAAAGCTTGATATTTCAAAGAATATGTATGATGCCCTAAATAATTTGTGTACCATAAAAAATATTGGTTAAGTTATGAGTATGAGAAATGAGCTTCATGGTATCAAAATGATGAAGAATGATACAATGGCTTCAAATTTTATGAGGATCTCCCAACTAAGAGATCAACTACAAGTTATTGATGAAATTGCCTCTGACAAAGAACATGTGACCTCAACACTCTATGGACTACCACTATCATGGGATTCATTTGCAACGGGTATAAGCAGCTGAAAGGAAGCTCCAAGTTTGGAAGAACTATGGACAGCTTGTTCTGAGGAAGAATCAAGACTATTTTTCTAGAGGAAGAAAGTCAAAGGAAGAAGAAGAATCTCAAGCCTATGCAACTTGTTCCAAGAAAGTTGGAGGAAGAAAGAAGTCTGATTTTCAAAAGAAGAAGAAGTATTTTGATAGAAGACATAATCCTCAAAAGAAGAAATATATGTCACAAATTTAATGTTTCCATTGCAAGATATTTGGTCGCTTTAAAGCTCAATCTCTTGAAAGATTCAATGATAGGAAGAAAATAAGAAATTGGCATGCTGCCACAGAAAAATTTGAAGAAAATTCCAAGAGACCCAAAGTTGAAGGAGATAAATACCACTTCTATTATTCCACACTAACATGATCTCTTCCAAATGGAAACAAAATATGGCTGATTGATAGAGGATATTAAATATATATGATGGGATATCATGATCATCTTATAAGTTTGATGGAAAGGAAATTAACTCAAAAGGTGGAGCTTGGAGAAAACAATAACTATGAAGTCAAATGAATTGGGACAACATTCGTTGAGCTAGATATAGGTGAAAATGTTCATTTGAGAAACATACTCTATTCTCCAAGTTTGGAAAATAATATGGTTTCAATTTCATGTTTAGAAGATATATGAGATAGAGTAGCCTTCATTGATAAGGAAAGTCCTTACGTGGAACAAGGGATCTAGTATAAACTCTGCTAGGGTTATTGGAATTTATGAAGGAAGGTTGTATAAACTCCTGGGGAAACCTTCCCAAGATTTAGTGCATAATGATATTAATCCTTTTGAGCTATGGCATAGAATATATGCACATCTTAATTATAGAGCCTTGCCATCGTTTAAACAAATTGTTTCAGGTGTACCATATTTGAAAATAGATCATAAAGGCGTCTGCAAGGGATGTTATTTTTCAAATAATGTCAAGAAACTATTTCCAATTAGTAAACATGGGTCCAAAGATATTTTGGATCTAGGCCACTCTAATGTGTGTGGTCCTATGCTAATGAAATCCCTTGAAGGTTCTCCTTACTATGTTTCCTTTATCGATGACTTCTCTTGCAAGACTTGGATCTATCTTATGAAGTCAAAAGATGAAGTTTCCATAAAGTTCCAAGAATTCAAAGCTAAAGTGGAGAACTTGACAAGGAAGGGAATCAAGACACTGAGATCATATAATGGAGGATAATACACCTCCAAGTAACTCATTTCATTCTGTAAGGAAGTTGGGATTAAGAGGGAGTTGATAATTCCCTATAATCCTCAATAGAATGGAGTGGTAGAGAGAAAGAAAAGATCCATTGAATAATATATGAAGGCAATTATAAATGATCAAGATGTACCAATGTTATTGTGGGGAGAGTAGCTAGGACAACCTTATACATTCTAAATAGAAGTCCTCATCAACTTTTGGAAGATAAGACTCCTAAAGAAGCATTCTCTTGTAAAAAACCATGGGTTGATCATATGAGAATATTTGGTTGTCCAATGTTCATACATGTACCCAAGGATGAGAGAAATAAGCTAGAGTCATTTGAAAAGAAGGGGGTATTTTTTTGGTACAATGAGTCATCAAAATCCTACAGGATCTATGTTCCAGGGAAACGACAAGTTGAAGTAAGGAGGGATGTGAATTTTGATGAAGATGTCGCTTATTGGAAATCCAGAGAAGAATTCTCAGGCATTTAATTTTAAGAAGAGAATCATGTGGCTCCCAAAGAATAAGTTACAAACCCTCCCACACCCTCAATTCATCCTGAAGATCATGAATAAATGCCATAGGGACCTTGTGAACTGTTGGATCCTATGGTTGTTCCATAAAATAGAATAAGACTAGCTTCGCTCAAATCTACTTTGCAAGATGACAATGGACATGCATCTCCACGAGGCACCTTTAAGAATCTAAGATACCTAAGAGTTATTCCAATTATGTAGATTTAATGGCTAAGTTGATTGATTTTGAACCTTCCAACTTTGAGGAAGCAGTCGCCCAGCAAGTATAGAAAGATGAAATGATGGAAGAATACCAATCTATTATGAAGAATGATGTTTGAGAGATTGATCCAAGACCTGAAGGAAATTCTATGGTAACTTTAAAGTGGATATATAAGATCAAGATGCAACTAATGGGAGAATTGAAAAATACAAGGCAAGATTTGTGGCTTGAGGATTCTCCAAGAAAGAAGGAGAGTATTATGATGAGACATAGGATACCAAGTACACCATGATTAGATCTCTTATTTCTCTTGCTTCATGTATGGGATGGAATTTACATCAAGTGGATGTGAAGACCACTTTCTCCAATGGTGTGAATGAGGAATAGGTGTACAGAAAGAAACCTCAAGGTTTTGAGGTTCATGGGAAAGAATATCATCTGTGCATATTAAAGAAGACAGTGTATGGACTCAAGCAAGCTTCAAGAGATTGGTATTCTAGAATTGATGGATATATGACAAGACTTGGTTTCTCTGAGAGCGTTATCGATCCAAACCTTTATATCAAGTTTGTGAAGGGTGAACATGTGATGCTACTACTATATGTTGATGATTTGTTCCTGACAAGTGTAGAGCATCTTATTTTTTAGTGGAAGAGGAATTTTTCCTTTGAGTTTGACATGAATGATAGCAACTTGATGCATTACTATTTTGGATTTAAAGTCTAGCAAAAACTTGGTGAAATCTTTCTTAGCAAGTATGTCATCAAGATCCTTCAAAATTTTGGAATGATGGAAGCAATACCATGGAAACTCCTATGGTGACAGATCTAAGAAAGCTAGGGGATTTTGATTCTAATTTTTTTGATCCATCCATGTAGAAAATTTTGATTGGATCATTGATGTATTTGATTAATATCAGGATAGAAATTTTGTTTGCAGTGAACATCTTCAGCCAGTTCCATGTGGAACTAAGACTTGAGCGTTGGATTGCATCAAAGCATATATTGAGATATTTATGTGGTATTGTTTACTATTATTTGAGATATGCTTCAATTGGTGAGATATAGTTCCAATGATATATGGATTTTGACTCCACACAGAGTGCAGATGATAGGAAGAGTACATCTGGTGTGTATTTTAGCTTGGGCTCTACCATGATATCCTAGATGAGTAGGAAGAAGACATTTGTTGCACCCAGTACTACAGAAGAAGGGTATGTTGTAGCTTCTTTGGCATGTTGTGAGGGAGTATGGCTTCTTAACCTACTCTCGGGTTCATTGAGAGGTTCCTTGAAGTGATTGAGAATTTTTGACTTGGCATCTTGGGAATTTTGTGGTTGTTATCTTGTTGGTTAGTTTTAATTTTATGTATCTCTTATTGCATTGATTCTCTAAGGAAAAGGTTGGTTGGGTTTTTCCCCCAAGTGGTTTTCCCAAGGTAAAATCATGTTTTCTCTTTGTGCATTGTGATCTCCATTATTCCACCATTTATGTGGTTGAATTTATAAAGTATAATTACTTAATGACCACCTTGTTGTGCTAAATAATTCTACATCATTGGAAGTAATTATCATAGTTCAAAACTAAAAGTACTTGCATCTATTGTACTAGAAAAATCAACAGTCTCAATATTCTACATATCCACAAGCTATTGAAATCATTATTTTTCCTTGCACACATACTCTAAAATCCCCAAAGAATCTCACTTTGATACCATTGTTACAGAAAGAGAGATAAATAAAAACATAATAGCAATACATAAAGGAAACAACACATGGAAACCATAAATTATCCTAAAACCCTTGCGTCAAAATCATCTCCTAATAATAGATATATTATTATTTTGGCCCAAATGCATATTACAATGGAGTCAGCTTGACTTTAAATATGCTACATTACATGAAAATACCATGGGAATAACCATACATGTTAATGGCCATATCAAATTGACTCCATCCCCCAGTCAAATTTACCCACACTACCCTAACAAATATCCATAAATAAATCTATGTGAATAGGCATATCAAGTTAAGTTTTGGTATGTCCTTTTGCATTTCATTCACATGGAGAAAATCAAATTGAGTAGACAAATTGATGCCAAGGCATGGCCTTCTTTGAAATTATATATCTGCATGGAAAATTTGTTTGTATGAATAGATACATGTACAAAATTGAGCACTCCTTGTTCAAAGAATTATAATTGGTAAAATCGAATAGAATGAAAATTCCATTCTATGAATATAACATCTTTGTTTATTGAATAATGTGTGTGGGGAAATTAATTTGGAGAATAAAATAGATACATAGCCTTGGAATTTCAATTGCAAGGAAAACTTTTATGGGCACAACTTGAATGGGAAAATCGGTGCTCATTTCTAGCAATTCTTCCCATTCCAAATTATGCTTGAATAGAACAACTTACATAGGAAAATTGTTGCCCAAGGAAAAATTTTATGGGCACAAATTGAATGGGAAAATCGGTGCTCATTTCTAGCAATTCTTCCCATTCCAAATTATGCTTGAATAGAACAACTTACATAGGAAAATTGTTGCCCAAGTTTGTTATGTTGTTTCCCTCGCATTAACCTTTTGACAAACAGTTAGTATGGAAAATTTGTTGTACAATATCTATTGTAATATTTTCATTGCATTCATCAACTAGTAGAAATATTTCACTTTGCATTCAATAGTGGGTAGATATATTTCACTTTGCATTCATCAGTGGGTAGAAAGATTTAGATGGAAAAATCACTGTGTAGCTCTATATATATTCTTTTCTTTTATAGTTCATCCCTTGACAAATGGTTTTGAAGATGAATCTAAATTATCTTGATTTAGATAATAAAGGTCAATCATAATAGTGAATTATCATTTTGATTCTCAACTTAATATGTAGAATAATTTTGTGGGAAAAAACATTGTCCATCTTGGCATTTTCACTCCCTTCAAATTATGGACTAATGAATTAAGTGTATGAGAAAATAATTGCGCAACTTGGACAATATTGTTGAGCTAAGAGGATCATTCTACAACCCAATATGAAAGGATGTGTAATTTCGTATGTGCTCAACCCCTTGACACATGTTCCCTTTAAAATAAAAATAAAATATTATTTAATTAAAAAAGACAATGTCTGCTATAATAATAATAAATTATAATAAAAAAGTGATATACATATCTAGTTTTAATTAAAAGTATTAAAAACATCTATTTTTTCACATTTGAGCATACGATCAAGTTGTATAATTCTTATGATTTTTACAATATTTCAATACAAGACTTAAATAAATCATTTAAACTATTTGTATAATCATGTTCAGTAATTTATTTCAATATCAACTTTATATAGATGTATAAATAGAAAAAGAGAAAAAAAAATTGAATGTTGATAATCAAAAAATATTTTAATTCTCAAATAAAACAAGTAATTAAAAAAAATCAATTACTTCTTAATAAGAGTAATAAAAGAGAGATGTGTAATTTATTTAATTCTTAATATGAAATTAATATGTATCATTTGAAAATATTATTAATAATAAAGCAATTTGAAAAATTAAATTTTTATCGGTAAAACATTTAAAGTAGTCTCACTATTTCATATTTTAGCCCTTTTCTTGAGGTATACTTTCCATCAACTTTGTTTGAAATCATGTAATTATGTGTTGGAATTGCAAGCTTAAGTTGTGTACTACACAAAATCAAAATCCCCAAGTAAATTTTCAAGGGGTTGAATCATTTTATACATTCAAAAATACAATTTAAATAACAAAAAATTACACATGGTGTGTGTGTGTAAACTATTAATCCATCTGTAGAGATCAAATGTGTACATGTGTAAAAATTTTAATTTTCACTTTAAAATATGTTGATCCCTCTCTACTCTTGATAGATCCATGGTTAATATTGTTGAAAAGTAACTAGTTTTGGTCTTCATAATGACATGTGTAATTATGTTTTTATGTCATTAACGAAAGGAAGAAAAATAAAATTATTATTGTAATATTTGTTTCATGGGTTTCATGAGCAAGGAATTTTATTTTTAGTATGACTCCCATCGTGAGTACTTAGGATTGGTCATAAAATCAATTTAGTCCATGTCATGTATGAAAGGCCCTTGTTGGGCATATTACACTTATGTAAGAGTCAATAGAAATGTCAAGTAGCCCTCCAAGACAAGCACAAGGCATCCATCTTCAAGTAGGCTTCAAATGGAATTAAAAAATTCCTCCAAATAATCATGTCAGCTCACACTATTCAATTCGGCTTATTACCTTGGGAGAAAACTATAAATAGGAAACTCACATTCCATTCTAGACACAGAATTTTGGTGATCAAGTTTGAGGCAGAAAGTGTGAAGTACAGCAGAAGGAGTCGAGAAAGAGTGGACGAAGAGAAGTCTAAAGTCTAAAGCCTAAAGTTTGAAGCCCTCGAACCAACGAAGTGAACGAAAGGAGAAGCGAATTCAACAGACTTATTTTGGGACTATTTTTGGGCATAACTCCTTTCACGTGTGTGGAAAACGGGGGTTGTTATTACTGTAGAAAAGAGTGAAGTTTGTTGAAGAAGCCAAGTTAAAATAAGAGATCATTCATGTCAAAGGACGCTGAAGTAAGGTACAGGTCTGACACAGTGAAGAGGAACTGAATTCTAAAGTGAAGCCAAGAAAGAAGTAGAAGGATCCCATCAAGGAAGGTTTGTGACTTGGTCTTGGAGTGGAAAATAGGTCAAGTGTTTGGTCATGATATTTGTCAATTGGAATCTCTATAAGAAGAATAATTTGTTCAAAATTTCCTCTCAAAGAGAGAGGATTTGGCCCTAGATGATAGCCCATATTCTGTGTCTCTTGTCTCTTTATGGTTTATGCATTGGTATTTGTTTGATGAAGAAGTACACTAATAATCTAAATTAAATAAGATCCTAATCTAAAGAAGTAAAAAGCACTCACAAGCAGTTACTAATTGAAGAGAAATCACATAATTACTATGCCCTAGATTTCTCAACATGGAATCAGAGCGAAGGAAACTAAGTCAAGGAAGGGCATCTTATAAAGGGACACTCAAGGATCAAATCTCAAGGAAGGCATCAAAGCGAAGATCATCTTGAAGCATCATAACCCTATACCAAAGAAGTCTACAAAGAAGTATTGGGATCGTCATCAAAAGGAAGAAGAACAAAACCCTACATCTACTCAAGTCAAATTGTTTTGAAGACTATTCATCCAAAGGAAGCTAGATCAAAAGGAAGTATCATCTCACTTTCTGTGGGATCAAGGATCATTCTTGAAGAAAACTACCTTCATCAAGGAGATTTTTTCTATCCCCTATATCATCATAAACATCAAGGAAGAAACAAGAAGAAGGAGCATCCTATCAAATAAGTATATTTGTGTCCACATTTGCATCTGTCAATATGTATTTTTGCAAGGAAAGAAACAAATTGGTTGCGGCTTCAAAATATCTTGCATGGAAGAAAAGGAAAGATATGAATTTCATTGAAAATGAGGTTATGGAACATGTCAAAAATTCTGTTGCTAAACCAATAGAGGAATATTCTCAAGCTCTTTCCAAGTATATGAAAGGGGAGGTTAGGGCTCAAAGGATTCTCATAGAATCCATCAAGGATCCCCTCAACCCATATGTATCTAAACTTAAAACTTCAAAAGAGATCTATGACAAACTGGTAGAGTTATATTCTTGAAGCACTGTTGGAGAAGTAATCTCATTAAGACAAGAACTCTACAAGCTGTAGATGTCAAGGGAAGATGGAATATCCTCATACTTTATGAGGATATCTAAGATCAAGGATCAACTACAATATCTAGGAGAAGTCATGTCTGATAGAGAAATGACTAGAGTTGTATTAAATGCACTATAAGAGGAGTGGGGTAACTTCAATTTAATTATTTATGGGAATAAAGAAGCTACTCCATTCCAGTATCTATGGTCACTATGCAAGATTGAAGAATCTAGACCAAAGGCCAAATATGATGTGGGAGCAGGTGAGCAAAATCAATCTTATGCTTCAATGACAAGAAGAAAGGGAAAATTTGGAAAGTCTGGTTCTTGGAAAAATAAAAGGGACATGTCTAAAATTTAATGTTGTGGGTGTCAAGAATATGGACACCACAAAATATATTTTCCTAAGTTCAAGCGGACAACAAAAGAGGAAGAGAAGAAGCCCATATCACCAAAGAAGTAGAGGAAGTTGAAAAGAAGAAGTCCAAGAAAGTTGAGGAAGTAAGAGATATCTATTACTGAGATAGTCTTCCTCACCTAAGTTCTTCTCAAGTTCTTAAGTCTTCTATTGTAAGATATGGCTATCATTATTCACTAAATGAGATGCATCAAGGCATCATAGAGAATTGGAAGCAAGATCTCAGGAAATCATCATAGAGAATCATGAAGATGGTTAGAGTCTATGGAAGTAAAGGATATATCTCTTGAAAATCTCATTGGAACATAAGTGGCAAGGTCATCTAGTACAAGGTGTATCATACAACTGTCAAAAGGAAACATCTGCTAATGGGGATACTCTAGATCCTCAAGATTCTATGATGGAATCTTCATCGAAAGGTTCACCGATCAAGAGAGGAAGCAAGTGTTTCATCAAGAATTCCAAACTTGTCGAATTCATGGGATGTTGGTATGATAACATAAAATTAAAGCAGATCAATGGATTGACACTCTTTCAATCAAGAAATTGTTGCAAGAGGTTTGGATAACCCAAAGGACAAATGAGGTATGCATGCTTACATTTGATATTTTTTAATTCATGTCATATGGTTGAAGGTAACATGGATCAATGATTTATCTTGAGAGCATAATCAAAAGGAAGGATCTCCTCCCTCGAAGAAATGCAGAAATGCATGAGTCATACATTCACTATATGAAATCAACATAATATGTCCTCATTTGAAGTATGAGGTGGTTGACAACAATTGAGGAAATATGACTGGAAGCTCTTGGGAACGAGATGTGTGACGAAAAGAAGGAAGAGATCATGGAATATGCAATCATGGTAAAGGCTATCAACATATGAAAGGCCAAGAATATTTAACAAGGATATCTTCATGGAAGATATGAAGACTCTAACAGAGTCTGGAAAAGAAAGATACCTTTGACAATATATAAATTTGGCAGATGTGTCGATATGTATGCAAGATGTTGATGCAAACTAAAATATTTCATGATAAGATACCATCACAAAGGTAATGTTGATTTTAATTTTCATTCCTTTATTTTCTATCAAAAATCTAGATGGGTTTATGCAGGGCTACCAAGGGAAGATCTATGGATGTCTTCCACTGCCAATGCACATGTAATAGGATGAAATATCCTTAAGTAAATATGGCATGAAAAAAGTAGCATGGCATGAAGGAAGGCCAGATATAGATTGATGTATCACTTTTCAATGATGACGTGACTAACTCATGGATGAAAGTGATGGATGGCATGTGCCCTAAAAAGAAGTCCCAAAATATGAAGACTCATGAATGACGAAAAGAATTTCATGACATCATGAGGAGGAGTTCTTAAAGTATTTGGTTGTCCCATTATCTCCATTGAGGAGCTGTTGTAGGTCCCTGACTAAGAGGTAGGCTGGAAACAAGTTTCTTACTTAGAAGAAATTTGGAAATTCCTAAGCCAAGAGGGAGCTTAGGTCAATTCCTTCCATAGGAATGACTACATTCCTCTATTGAAATAGTTATGTCATCCCTAATGAAGAGGGAGAGATAGACACATCATTCTTGTCTTCAATTAGGAAGACAGAATGGAGGATTGGGTAAGCATCTAGCATCTGACGCTCTTTGAGGATGTATTAGGGCATTCGAGATAAGAGTAGTTATTGAGGACTGATATTCTTTGAGGATTTGGAATCCAAGATAAGAGTAGTCCTGGTGGAACACACCTTTATAACCCAAGTGGGGTATGTTTCGAGAGAGACAATGATGAGCGTGTCTATACATCATTGGTCTTGCCAGCATTGTTCTCAGATCTTGTGGAGAGATAGAGTTGTTCGTCAAGGCCTTTCAATGTGACAATGTTGGTTGATATGATGCTATAGAGATGGGTTACCAATCCGACTCTTCTTATGAGAAATTCTTCAGATTGAGAATGACCAAGTACCATTATGAATACCTCCCTAGTTAAGAGGGAGTGTTGAAAAGTAACTATGTTTTGTATTCATAATGACATGTGTAATTATGTTTTTAAGTAATTAATGAAAAGAAGAAAAATAAAATTATTATTGCAATACTTGTCTTATGGGTTTGATGAGCAATGAATTTTATTTTTCATATGACTCTCATTGTGAGTCCTTAGGATTGGTCATAAAATCAATTTGATTCTATGCCATGTATCAAAGGCCCTTCTTGGGCATATTACACTTATGTAAGAGTCAATAGAAATTTCAAGTAGCCCTCCAAGACATGCACAAGGCATCCCTCTTCAAGTCAGCTTCAAATGAAATTAATTAATTCCTCCAAACAATCATCCTAGCTCACACTATTCAAGTTGGCCTACTACCTTGGGAGAAAAATATAAATAGGAAACTCGCATTGGATTCTATACACAGAATTTTGCTAATCAATTCTGAGGCAGAAATTGTGAAGTACAACAGAAGAAGGAGCCAAGAAAGAGCAACCGAAGAGAATTCTGAAGTCAGGTCTGAAGTCTGAAGTCTAAATTCTTAAGCCCTAGAACCATCGAAGTGAAGGAAAGGAGCAGTCAAGTCAATAGACTTATTTTGTGATTGATTTTGGGAAGAAATCCTCTCACACGTGTGGAAAAAGGGGATTGTTATTACTATGGAAAAGAGGGAAGTTTGCTGAAGAATTTGAGTTAGAAGAACAGATCATTTAGGTCAAAGGAAGCCGAAGTATCTATAGGTCTGAAGCAGTGAAGAGGAAACTTAATTCTAAAGGGAAGTCAAGAAAGAAGTTGAGGTTTAACTCAAGCAAGAAGGATCCCACGAAGGAAGATTTTTGACTTGGTCTTGGAGTGGAAAATAGGTCAAGGGTTTGGTCATGGTATTCGTCAATTGGAATCTCTATAAGAAGAAGAATTATTTTCAGTTTTCCTCTCAAAGATGAGAGGTTTTGGCCCTAGTTGATCGCTTATATTGTGTATCTCTCATATCTTTATAGTTTATGCATTGGTAGTTGTCTGATGAAGAAGTACACTAATAATATGAATAAAAGAGGATCCTAATCTAAAGAAGTAAAGAGAACTCACAAGAAGTTACTAATTGAAGAGAAATCACATCATTACTATGCCCTAGATTTCTCAACAAAGATGGATCTATGCTAGTGCATTATGTTAAAGAAATGAGTATGGGAAAATCATTGTCAATGTGGAAAAATATTGTGCTCTTCATTTGCATAGAAGTGAATTTATGAATATGGGAAAAAATTTGCTATCAAGTCAAGTGTTTGCATTGCATTTGATGTCTAGTATATCCATTTATAAGAGTAATCTAATGTCCATAGTTGGAAACCCAATTGATTTTGTTTGAATTGGAGGTAAATTTATTTATAAGAGCAACTTTTCATTGTGTTTAGATTCAAAGTAAATTGGTTTATAAGGGAAATTCAATGCCCACAGTGCATTGCCCATTTGTGTTGTGTTTTAATTGGAAGTGCATTGATTTATAAAGGTAATTTGATGCTCATAGTGGGTAGACCATCCCATTTGCATTGTGTTTTAATTCAAAGTAAATTGATCATTTTTTAAACCAAAGAAATCGTGCCTGGAGAAGCTGTTAAGCATACATAGTCTTGCCCGGGATTTGACTACAAGACCTGTGGGACCAAACTTCTCCCCCTAACCATTGGACCACATCCTCATAACTTCAAAGTAAATTGATCATTATGGATAATTTGATGCCCACAATGAGTACGTGTTTTACAATGTCACGCCCTATGTAAAACAAACTATATGGATTGTCTGATACCCAAATTGGGCAGCCCTTAGCATTGTGTGTATGAATAAGTAAATTGAATAGAAAATGTAAATCAATACTCATATTGGGAATCCCTTTGTAATTGTAAATAGTACGAAAGGAAATTATTTGTATGAATAAATTGTTGCCCATTATTAAGCATTATATTCCCTTGGATTGATAAGGAAGACATTGAATTGCTTGCCAATAGAATGCGGTCCTTTTGATGACACTATTAAATTGATTTACATCTTGTAGGAGTGTGTTTGTTGTAGGAAAATTCACTACCATTTTGGTTTTCATTTCTCGATCTTCCTTATTAGTGTTGATATTTGTAATGTTCGGCTCTATCAACTTGAAATTTGTACATTGAGGTTAAAAATTTAATCCCTATGGGAATAACCTTTCTATAATGGTAATAACAACCATGTCCTCAGAATTTTAACCATGGTAGTGTTTTCAATCTTAAAATTAATATTGATTCATGCCGTCTAATTTAGATAGAATTATCTTATGAGTTAAGGGCTCATTTGGCGTGATGTGGATATTGAATTTAAGACCGTTATAATTATGTGTGTTAGTTCAAGCATTTGGAGTTGTAATCTTAAAATTGTTAACATTCTTGATGCAAATTTAGAAAAATTATTTTCTCTTTTTATTTGAATAAATGTTGTTTAAAATGGTAAGCAATTCCATAATGTTGTTGGAATTTTGTCATGAAGTGAATGAGCGCTTCTTGCAATAATTGAATAATTTGAAGCTAAGAGAAGCATGTATTTTTATGCTACTTCCTAAAATTGTTGATATGATGAGGCATATTACAATAGTGTGTTATTGATATAAACAAGCCCTTAATTCTTGTTTATGTGATCAATGCCTTGAAGTCTACAGGAACTAATGCTTTTGACATTTTAATGAGATATTAAGGGTTCTAACTCTCAAAGCCAATGATTTCATATTAATATGAAGTTTAAGTGAATGAGTTTTTATTTCTATGGTTAAGTAGCTTGGAGAAGCATGTATTCATAGTGTAATTGATAGGCACATTCTAGAGCTTAGTATGAGGGCAATGTGTGGTTTCATCAGTGCTAAATGTGAAGTTGACATGTATCTCTTAGAAAGAAAAAATAAAATACTCTCTAAATAGAAAATAAATGTTGGCTATAATAAAAAATAAAAATGGATGTACATATTTTGCTAGTTTTGATTAAACATATTATGAAATATCAATAATATCATTATCATTGTGCTTGCTTTGATGTTGATATTACAACTAGCCCTCGGGGATCAAATTTGAATGGAAGGATTTCATTTCAATTTCAAGGGTTAACTTCATTTTAGCTTTTTAATATTGACAATCTAAAATAAGATATTATTTTCATATGAAAATGAAACATAATTTTAAATTTATACCTCAGACATCACAGTGGTGTTAAGTTGTGCAAACCTTAAACGAAGAATCGTATCTAGAGACTAACACTCTAGGTACACAGAAAGAGTACACATAGATGGAATTGGTTCACCAATATTACAACCTATACAGAAATTATATGGAGGAAATTTAATAGGACCATTTACTCTTTCATCTCATTGATACCATTCTTTACATACAATAAAATTGTTTTACAATGAAATTGTTTTTCTTTCTTAAGGGGTAACTAGCACAGTTCAAAAAATTGCAATGGGTTTTTTTTAAGGAAATCAAAATATAGTATTATTTTATGAATATCATTGCAATATCCAGCAAAGAAAAACCACAATAACTATTTAAACCCTAATAATAACATAATTTCCATAAAAGAAATATAACCTCCAAAAAAAATCATAAAAATTACAGACCTAATGATTAGTGCACATGTGCATTACAATGCATTATACCAATGCAAATAAAACACATAACTAACATTATCTTTTGTCAAATGATAATAAGGAATCATACTTTCACTTAATCAATTTTTATCCCTAGTTCCTATCGTTTTGCCTTCATATTAAGTAGGTATAAAGAAGACGCAGGGATAATATTCATAGATGCAAGCAAGTAGAGCAAGTAGTAAATGTAAGCAAGCTATGTAGGCAAAAAATAGAAGCAAGTGGAATAAGAAGTAATAATATTTTAAGGTGGAGCCATGGAGTATTGGTAGGTTTTATTTGTAAATCCAAACCCCAAGAGGATGGGGAGTTGATTCAATTTGGAATTTTATCTCCTCTATCAACTGCAAAAGGATTCAACACAACTAAGGGATTTGATATTCAATACCCACCACTACGATATAATCTCAATAAATAGGTGTTATGTGGATGCATGACCTCCATAAAAATAAAATTTTATATTTTTGAATAATAATAATATGGAGAAAAAAATTTAACATTATTTGTCTTTTAAATTTTATGGTACATAGAAAACTAATTTGTAAAGAAAAGAAATATAAAAATAATGACAAGTAGAACATATTATGAAAAGTAACCTTACCCTTCAATTGAAAAAATCATAAAAAAAAAATCATTTCAAATTTGAAAAGATTTTTTTTGTATTAATTTTCATTTGCATGGGAAATAATTTTATGCTCTTCTAAGACGAGCTAGATATCCCTTGAAGGGCAATGATGACTTCAAATTTGAACCTTGATTGCGCTGAGGGACGCTCTATAGCCCAATATAGGGGAGATGTGCAGGCGTTAGATGTTAGATGTTAAACGTTAGATGTAAACATTTTTAAATTCATTTTTTTATATTTTAATTTTATCTTTATTAATAAAATTACAAACAAACAATGTAAACTTTGAAATGGGAATTGTACCAGGTACTCGTTTTTTAGAGGTAGCAAAAAAAAATCACCCGATTTTGAAAAGTGTTGATTCATAATACATATTTATTTTTTTTAGCATATTTTTTGACACTTTAAATTTTCTTATGTATCAAGTATAAATATTATTTTAAAATGTTATTGATTTTCATGCTAATTTTGAAAAGTGTTGATGCAGCATCAATCCCTTTTTTTAGAAGACTTATTTTTTGAC